>VWZW01000318.1:2704624-2881447 GCA_013397115.1 Edolisoma coerulescens | reverse complement strand
CCCTTCCCGTGTTCCCCCCCCCTCCCCCCCAGTGTTTTTTTCCCAGGCGTCGGAAGCCGATGGGATGCTTCCTGCAAGCCCATCCTTCCCTGTGGAGAAAGAACTGCACATATGCCTCCCGTGCTATTTAAATCAACATAGAATATACCAGCACGTTTATGTCAGACATACCATTGCAATATTCTTGTTACTATAGAAGCAAAATAAATGTAAATATTTAGGTGGATTCATTCCAAGTGCAGGGGGCAGCTCTGGAAACACACGGTGCCTTGAGCCAGGGCATGCTTCAGCACACATGGAAGCCCCGGGTAGGTGAGCCTCCCTCCCAGACTTCACACAATCCATGCGAATGCCAAGCTGTGCAGTGCTCAGTGCACACTGAAGTGTCGGTGGGACTGATGTCTGACTGCTTAGGGGAATAATCCCACCAAAGCCCCGTAATAAATGTTTCCAGGATCAGCCTGGAATGATTTGGGAGAAAGTTTCCCTGGTTTCTTTTGTTTCTTTTCAGTCTCCAAATGACAGATGACATATAAAAGTCAGTCCCTGAGGATCCCATGCGTTACAGACAGACAACAACCATAAAATTGCCCCTTCTCTACAGAGCTTTGCTTTTTCTGCAAGGCCCGATTTCGTGTTTATGATGGTTGGGGAGAAGTTGTAGGAGGGCTGAAGGAGTCTTTCCTTTAACATTATTGTGTAAAAAAATAAGGTTTTGGAATTGCAGGAATAGCTGATAAACTAATATAAGAGAGAAAAGGATATTTTAAGTCAGGAAAACTGCAACAAAATAAAAATCCTAAAGCTGTATCAATTATAAAAGAAACCTAGGTTTATGAAAGAGGGCTGGGCTTATCTCCCAGATCCAATGGATATCAACACTAGAAAGTACTCTAGGTGGTGTCAAACATAATTTAAATGTCTCTTTCTTCCTTGGCTTTATTTTTAAATGGAAGATAAATTGGTTTAAGTAATTTGGAGCACAGGGTTTCTGGTCTGACATGAGTGTGGCCAGTTGTCTCTGTGCCGTAGTTTATGCATTGTTCTGGAGAAAAGTAACAAATATTGGCTACCCACCAATAATTGTTTGAGAAAACCAGATATGTTCTGCAGATTTTGGCTATGCCGCTAGTCCTTATATAAGCAAAATGGGTTGTTTCTCAAACACTGCACTCATCTGAACCAAGCCTACAGATGGTATTTGTACTAATCCAGCAAATTCTGCCCTCCATGACATCTGCACAAAGGCCATGGCCAAGTTTGCAGGCAGACAGTGCAAAATTTCCCACTTGAGAAGTGTGTGGATGAGGGAAATTTTGGTCAGTGGATATGTACACCAGTATGGGTTGAGATCCTAGTGTTTCCCCCCGCCAAAGTTTCCTGTTAGGCAACAGAAAGGAAACCTTATAAACCCTCCAGCAGCACCTACCATTGCTGAGCCCTCAGCTCCAAAATTCTCTGCAAATCCTTCCAGCCTTCCTGACTGAGTCATGCCATGCACTTTCCCACCTATGGTCCCCCCTTTTTCATGGGAATAGGATTCCCACATGGGATGAGGTCCTCCGGCACCCACAGCAATCATTGCCACCGTGGCTGATGCACTGGCATAACCCAAAACTGCCCAGAGCCAGCTTCAGAGAGAAGCTCAACAATGGTGCACTGTTTTTAACACCGTGTGCTGTGGGAAATGGAGACAAGACAAACGGACTTTATTTTACAACATAAAGAATGTTACACCCTTTGGTAATACGTAACTAATAACTTAAACCCATCAAAAACTGTGATCTCTACCGCTCATGAATGGAGCCAAAGCAGTAAAAATTCATGAAGGAATCAGTAGCAGGCTGGCTGGGGTTACAAAATCTACAAAAACTGCTAGAAGTCACAGTTTTCTCCATGAAAGGCATGGCCATAACAAATATCCCACACAGCTAGTTTTCAAATCCATTCCCAGGAAGCTGCATTGTGTGAGGCTGAATGGGTCTTAACATCCAGCAAGGTCGGAGGCAGAGAGGGGCAGAGAGGAGGGTGGGGGGGACCACATGGATGTGTGGTCCCACTGGGTGTGGGCTGCCAGGGCAGGTAGGAACCCCAAAATATCCCCAGCACTCTGGAGCTGGGTTTGCCCCATGCTGGGTGTCACAGGGCTGGTAGTTGACTGATCGCACTGGGAAACAAAAGCCGTACCTGGAAGAAAAAGGCTCCTTTTCGTTTCCATTCCCCATGTCAGGCAAAAATTAATGACTAAATGCACCTTTCTCTGATGTTGTCCATCATGCAAATACTGGTGGGCAGGAGTCAATATGAACTTTAAACACACCTGACACAGGTGGCTCTTGCCTTTCAATGTTAAATGGCCACTGGCCAACAATTCATGGCGCAGCATAAAGGAATCCTTGTGGCAAGCAGCTTTCCCTCTGTATATATTTGTTATTCCAGAATGAAGCTATTCATCAGAGCTGAGATGAAACTGCCCAGGTGAATAACTTCCTGAAACCCAGTGCTCCTGCAGGAGTGCACCCAAAATCAACTGCATGATGAATGTGGTGTGTGAGCCTGAATGTCGGGGAGAAGGCACAGGAATTGAAGATGGTGGTGGGCAGGATGCAGCTGGCAGAAGATGTCCAGTTGTCTGGGACTCTGCTATTCCAGCATCCCCGTCGTCGTGTCTCTCCCAGGCACTGGTCGTGCCGAATCATTGCACTGGGGATTTTTATACAGCCAATGGATCTTTTCCTTGTCCTCTGGGTCACATCCTTCTGCCAACAGACCGACACTGACACAGCATGGATGGAGCAAAAGATCAGTGAATGGTATTATGTTTTCTCATTTTAGCAGTCAGACTCTGGATTTTTCCAAAAACGGTGATCTGAAATAAAATTCAGGCTGCTCTCAGAAGTGTTCAATGGCACTGCTCTTTTCCTACAAAGCAGTTGCAGCGTATCTCCAGGAAAACAGACATAACCCCACATCGGTTGTTCTTCATCATTCTGCAATTTCAGTGCAAGCCTGTGCATAAATTCTTTTGTCTTTTGGATGAAGCATATCCTATTCTAATATCATTTAATCAAAATAAAAATACATTGCACTGTATCCAAAAAAGATATACAGACTAAATATTTTGGTGTGTAGTCACCAAAATAACTGTAAAGACGATTTTGTAAGCAGTTTGGGAAGTTTTCTTTTGGCTTATGCATACAGAAATCTTTCCATACCATCAGAGTTGGGATTAATTTATCACCAAGCCCAGGAACTGTTCCCAATTGGAATTAGCCACACTAATGTCTGGAGCTGACAAGCACAGCTGCAGCAAGCTTGCTCATGTTTATTATTGTAGTTTTTCTTGTCTTTTAACAGTTTGTACACTAATGGAAGAGCAGGAGCTGAAACTGCTCATCTCTGCTCTACCATTGCAATGAGTTTCTTAAGACAGTAAAGCACCTTAAGGGCTGGTTTTAAGCTCCTGATGGGATCAGTAGTAGGCACAGAAAATAGCTGCATGCTCTTAAGTCTTTTCTGACTGTTTTTTTAGAAAACCACTGAGAGTTGAGTACAGAAGATTGCATTTAATCTCACCTTTCTGTGTTGCTTGATTTCTGTTTTAAAGACTGCTCTGGAAAACAGTGCTCTGTAGCAAAGGATTGGAGATAAAAGTCTTTGCTGAAGGGGCAACAGAAAAAAGGAAAAAGGAACAAGAAAAAATGAATTTAGCTGCTATCAATAGGGTTCAAACATGGTGATAGCACATATAGGGTATCAAGCAAGGCAGTCGGCAGAGATGGGATATTTTGGCACCAAACATTTTCTTCTCCTTGATGCTCATGCAGGGTACAAGTCATTTTGCCTCTGAAAAGAAAAGGTACTGACAGCATGAAAATCTAATGTATTCAATAAGAAATTGTTATAGATCAAACTGGCAGGTTATCAACTGCTATGTATTAAAACTTCCATGCAATGTGCGTGGTACAGGGATCATTCCAGGGATCATTCCAGGGCTCTACCTTGGCTGTGGGCAAGTCTCTGCACTGAGACTGTGGCCATGTTAGAACTTTAGGGCTTTGCTGTGGTTTTGGGCTTGTGCCCCTGTTTTTTTACCCCGTGGAAGCATAGGAGGAGGGCAAGAAAGCAGGTCTGACATTTGTCTCACCTGCCATGGGAGCTGGGTGAGAGCCAGGAGAGGCATGTGGCCCTGGAAACAATTCCAGGTCCTGTATTTTAGGCATCATAATAGGACAGTAATGTATTTCTATCCTCAGGTTCATTTTGAGCATCATGTGTACACTAATTCAACTGGAATATGTCCAGATTATCTGTTCATTTATACAAGAAAACAGCCAGAGGCAGAGTAGCTGAGGAACAGGCAGTGCTGGTGACTGCCAGATGTCACAGATCTTGTGAGATCCTCACTTGGCTGAGAGCCTTGTCCTGCCTGGTCGGAGCAGGCACCTCTGCCAGACACAGCTGCAGGACCTGCCTGCTCCCCACTCTCCCTCATGGCCCCCTCCTCTGCAGGTTTTAGGGAGCAGAAGCGATGGGGAGAGATGGAGAAGAAAAAGGGAATGAATTGAAGAGGGACAGGAGAGGAGGGTGAGGAATGGGGACTTCTTCTGGTACTTGCATCCTCCGGATGCTCATCCTAACCCCAGGGGTATTTATCCTCTCCTCCCTGTCTGGGATTCTGATGGAGGAAGGACCTGTGCTAGCAGTCTGGCAGTCTGGCTTTGAATCTCTGCTGCTCCCCCAGGTGGAAAAAGCCAGAATTAATTCAGGAGTAGCAGGCAGAGGTAAGGAAGGCACTTGCCCAGCAGCCAAGAACTGAGAAAACACTTCCCCATCAGGTCCTTGTGAAAAATCCGTCTTAGAGGCTGCATGTGTGGGTGTGGGTGTGGATGTGTGTGTGGGTGCGGGTGTGGGTGTGGGTGTAAACTGCTGATTCAGGCCGATGCTAAATTTGCTCACCATTTTCCACCGTGTATAACTATATGTTCCCTTCCATGCCCCAGGTCACAGGGGTTTAGGATGCTCCACGGATATTGTCAAGGATCTTACAGAGCCCTTTACCTGCAGCTCAGCATCATCCAGCTCAGCAAAGCTTGAAGGTTGTTTCTTTGTATTTACATTAAAGCTCAAAGGTTGCTTATTCGTATTTACAGTGATAGTAGAAGGAATGGGGGAAGGTGTTGGTTCAGACAGTCAAGGAGCTAGGAGGAGAGCAGGTTTTAAAATTTCTTTCAGTTGATGTTTTTGCAGGAAAGCTGTGAGGGAAGAGGTATGAAGTACTCTGGCTGAGCAAGGAGAGGAAAATGACTGAATGAGACTGCTCATTAGGGACACGGGGAAGGGAATGAATTGCCTTGTCACTTTTGCATCTTCCCTCCCACCTCTCGCTGTTGCACTGCATCTCTGACAGGCCACGCAGGTGTATCGGTACAGGCACACGGACACAGACACAAGGGTTCCCAGCCCCGGGGGGCTGCAGGATTCAGGCAGCTGCTCTGTGCTCAGACAAGGGAATGTGCTGTGCCCACGGGGGCCCCGGGCTCTGCTGCCTTGGCTTTTCTTGCTTGTCAGTGCCAAAAGCAAAGATCAAGCAGAAGAGCAAATGAGCTGGGGGGCTTGGGGTCCTACATTCCTGCCGACAAGCATCAGTAAGCCTTGGAGTGAACTTGAGAAGCATCCCCTCTGCTTTACTAGTAACAAGGGAACACCTTGGACTGCCTTTTCCTCTGTGTCTGAGAGAGGGCAGCTGTTGGGGTGGCATCCTGTGCTGAGACAGGAGCTGGGCTACGTGGGGAATGGGGGACTTGAGTGCCTACGTGTTACACCCCTTGGCAGATGATATCATGCCACTTAGAGCAAAGCTCTGGTGCTATTTTGCTGCACAGAGTGCGTAGGAAGGCTCTGTCCCTTCCCTTTGCCTCCACTGCTGTGCTGCTTTCCTGGAGCTATTTTCATTTTAGCTGTATGCCAAGTTTAAGGCTTCAAGGATTTTTCTGCACTGACCTTTAAATCCCTTCACTGGTCAATACGATGCATCACCATTCAGTATAATATCCTTCTGTCTGGTTTGCTGGCCCCAGACTTATTATTTTATGTTTCTGTACATTAAACTGCATTTTCCATTCGCTGGCCCTGGCAACCAGTGGATTGAAATCCCTTGTTCCTCGTTATTTGTTCCCTCTCCAATTTTGTGCCCTCCACAAACTTTGATAGTTGTGGAGGTATTTTCATTCAAGTCATTTGCAGGTATTATAAATGAGGGAAGTCCCTTGGTGTTCTCATTTGTCGAGCCTTTACAATACAGGATTACCTTTTCAAAGGAGGACGTAGAGGTTTAGCAGCAGGATATTAATAGATACCTCTTGCTACAGATCCTCTGAAAGACACTGCTGCTGGCACCGAGGCTTTCTTACCTTTGCACAGATGAAGGCTGCAAGTCAGGCTTTGCTAAAATTGCTCTGGAGTGTAAGGTCTGAGAAAAATGGAGAAAGGAAAAGGGGAAGGGAGTGAAGCATCAGGAACAGCGGCTGAATAGGGAGTGGAAGTTATTACGGGAAAACAGGAATTTGGGGTACCTGAAGTAATGCTCTGAGGAGCAAAGGGAACTTGAATGTCAAATGTGGTCAAGGAAAGGAAACATTTTCCCTCTACTGATGGGTTTATGTGACCCTGGTATGTTCACCACCCTTGCTTTTAGCTCCACTACCTGCCTGTGGTCTCCTGGCAGGTATTTTCTGTAGTTGAAAAAAAAACAGAATTGTAAACCCCAAAGCTGCAAAACCAACTGGAGCACTGAGCCCGGTGTCCTGACCCCAGCCCAGTGCTACCATGGAGCCAGCACAGCACAGCCCACCAGCCCAGCCACCAGCCTACAGTGATGGCACAAACCAGCTTCAAACCCTGATGCCTTGTGGACATTTACAGCGACCTCGGAACCACAAAAGGAAACAAAAATGTCTCCCCATCAGCTGTGCAGGTTTTATTAAGTATGTGTTTTGGTTTGAAGCCAAAGTGCGCTCGGCTGTTTTATCAGTGTTTATTCCTATCTTTCACAGCCTTTATCAGTTATCCCCATCAGACCTGTGAGCACTTCGAAGGCTGAGTCACAAAAATAAGGCTTTTATCTGCAGTCAAATCTATAATCAAGCAACAAAACCCCCTCACCTCGCTTCTATTTAGAGTCCCAACTCAGGCTCTTACAGAAAAAGGGACTTCACAAATGAATTTCAGTAATTATCCTCTCCCCTCCATCCTCCAGATGTTGATGCATGATACAGGTACCTGTGGGTACTTGAAAAGAGCGCTCATAGATGCTGTCTCTTTAATGGAAGACTTTTAGGAAAGTGAACTTTAACTTTTAAACTTCCCTATGAAAAACAGATCCATGTTAAGTTTGATACCATTTGCCTCAGGATGATCTCAGCTCTTAAAATATGATGGTTTTAGTTGGATTAAGAGCCTATATTGTTGCTGAGGAGAAAGAAGGGTGCCTCTAATTGCGGCCCAAATCTACCTAACAATTGCCACATGTTGAGCAAGATTTAAGAGTTATTAAATATGAAAGCCACTATTGCTCCTCCACTACGAGCAGCCTTTGTTTTTTAAGCCTGGAAAGCACTAAGCAAAAGGGGCAGGAAAATGTAAAAAACAAACAAAAAAAAAATAACCCTGCTGAAAACCTGAAATCTGAAGGGGTACGTTTGCTTTCTGTGGAGGTTGGTGTTAGTGCAATGCATTTCTCTCTGCTGCAGCAATTCCCGCATTGAGTGAAACAAACTGCTGGTGAGTCTGGTGATCTTATTGCTAGATAAACTCAGTACAAGTTCCCAAGAGTCGTTGTTTTGTTGCCATGTGTTATTGGAGATTATTTACAAACAATGGGTTGTTAACTTGACCAGAGCCGTGCTAGGCAAAGTCTCCTCTGACTCTGGTGTTGGCTGTAGCAGCTGGGGCTGGTGATCTGCTGTGCTTGCCCCAGCTCCAAGCAGAAGGGCTCTTGTGCAGCTCTGCAGCCTGGCACAGGCCAGCAAAGACACCCATGAACCCCCTCCACGAAACCTTCCTTTAACCTCTCCTGCTCTTTGGACTCTCAGTGGAAAGAGTAACCTGGAGAAGGAAGTTACTACTGCTGTGGATGTTTGGCTTTCCTTTGTAACTGGCAGCTGAGCAGATCTGAAGCATCTGAAGCATGATGCTGGTTGCCATCTACTCTGTGGAGGAAGCTGAGGACTGCCTGAACCCGCTTGTCCTCCTTAGGACCACGAGTCCCTGATGTCCTGGAGCATGGCAGCAGCTGGGCTCAAGGAACCAGGGTGCTGCTTGCACTAGGACAGTGTTTGCCGTATTGCTGTCATATTCACTCCGTTGCTTTTATGTCCTGGCTGCCCCTTTGTCTCCCCCGAGCAAACCCTCTGTCTGCAGAAAAGGCCTGGCAGGCAGGTTGATGCCATAACTTTGGGCAGCTTGGCTTTGCAAAGCTGAGCCCAGCCCTAAATGCTGTTACCAACCCTAGGGTAGGCAGAAGCCGGCAGGCAGGGCAGACCCTGCACCGCCCGAGCTGCTGGGGAGGAGCTCTAAGAGGCAGGAAGCTCAGGTTCCTCACTGTGCCTAAGAGCTTCTGCAGGAATATTTTAGGGAGCTCTCTGCTCGCTTTGCATCTTTCTGTGCTGCAAATTCCTCTTTGCTGTTTAAGACACTAATCCTCAGGGTAGCTGGGCTGGCTGGATGCCACAGCCCTGACGCTGGTGTGGAAGGATCTTCAAAGTGGAACACTCTTCTTCCCCAGTTGTCCACAGAACAGCCCAGGTCCTTCAACAGACTTCTACCCATTGCTCAGCAAGGTGAATTTTCCACTGAATCTGCCATATTCTTTTATCTTTTCATGTTAGGGATAAACCCCCCATCATGGGACAGATGCTCTTATTGGGCTGTGGTGCCTCTCTGGAAACAACCTGCATGACTTGAACTATCAAATTCAGTCCAAAGCAACAATCCTGCATGTCTACTCAGCTAACTGAGACCACAGGATACAGCTGTGTGGGAGGATAGAGCAGCCCTAAAACAGGTCAAGGCAGTAAAGGGGTGTTTTTACGAATCGTCTGTTATAACTTGTAGAAGGTTAATGTTGGGTCAGAAGGAGAGTTACAGCTACTGTCTCTTAAAAAAAAAGAGAAAAAGAAAAAGCTAAACCATGATTTTCAGAGGTCAGTTATTAAATTTCTTTTTGGATGTTAGCCCTCTACTCCCTTTCCACCGTGCTTGATAGTATTTCAGAGAGATCTTCAGCCTCCAGCAGTAGGATTTTAAAGTTATGGTAATACAGCTTTCATACAATCCATTATTCATTTTTCTATGTCTCCATTTAGCAGTCCTGGCAGCTAAGTAGGATGGTAGAGTTTAGGGCAGGGACCACTGCATATCTTTGCAGTCTGACAGGAGAACTCTGCTAAGTCTCTCAGGTTACAGGGAAAGCAATTTTCATTTTCTCTCCTGCTCAGTAAAGTAAACCCCAGCTCCTAATTTTCGACTAAGGAATCACAATGGTTGGATTTTTCATGTCTGTTCTCAGACACACCCCTATAAATCTGGAGATGTTTACGGAGCTGGGAGCCCAGTTCCCTCTTTGGCAAGGTGTGAGGAAGCGGAAAGCAGTTGCCTTTATACCACGTTTTTAAGCTTTCTTTTCTACAGGGCTGGCAGAAGTCATTTATTCCTCCTAAGCAGCTCGGACTGGCTCAGCACTGCCCCCTGAGATACCTGCTGGGGAGCACTCCCGCAGTGCATTATCCAACCTGTTTCCCAACTGTCCTTGAAAACCTTTTCCACAGCCAAAAATCCCCCCAGCAAATTACAGTTTGTGCTGACAAGGCAAAATTAAACCCCTTCACTCTTACAGTAGGTGGAAGTGTTGTTTAGAGTATGGCATTGTAGTCAGGACCCCAGGTTTTGCCTTTGTCCATTCTGCTGTGTGTCCTTGGATTGCACTTTGCCAGACACAATCATGATGTTATTGAAATTTCTTTGACCAACAGGAACAACTTCCAGAAAAAAACCAAACCTTTGTCCTCTTATCCACCCTCACTGTAGAGCTAGAAAGCTGGGAGAGATATTTCGTGACTAATTGTCATGGGAAAGGGAATAATCGGGGCATTTTGGGAATAAACCAGCTTTCCTGAACTTTCACTCTTTGGCTCCACCCTTTCCCCCAACAATAAAACAGATCTTCAGTTATTGTGCTAACAACTGAATTGACATAAAATTGGCATTGTTTCTTCTTCTTTTTCTTCTTCATCATTTTATTTTTTAACTTTTAAACTTTCCTTTATTATAAAATTCCAACTTCCAACTGACCCTTGAATAATTTGTTTTGTTGCAAGGGTTATTTGAGGTCTAAATGAGCCCAATGACATCTGTTTAATTTTAGATGCTTGGAAAAAAATCTAAAATTAATGAAATCCAAATGTACGACAAACTAATAGAACAATTTTATTTATTAAAAAGATGGTTAAAAATAATTCTAAATATTTCAAGAAAACAAAAGAGGTGAATGGGACTCGTCATTGTTTAAATTGTACTTATTATATTACATTTCAGTGAAATGCCCTCTTGACCTTCCACAGTTTGCTTGATTTCCTCATCAGTCTCCTTCCAGCTAATTTGCTTTGACATAAACAAAAAGAAAAGGACTCAAGAATCAAATGCAGTCATCCACTATTTGGGGTCTCAGTGCTGATTATAGCCAGATACAAATAAGAATGGATGGAACTTGCTAAAAGCAGGACCATGTTATTAATTCTTCATGAATATTTGGATGGTCATGGGAAATGTATGAAGTGACACAAATCTCAAATGTGTCACAAAATGCAGCTTGAGTGCTCATTCCTTTTCAAAATGTAGTTTGAAATGTCATTGAAATGCGTGATTTGCCGTTTTCCTCTTTTAGCAGGTTTTAGTCCACCTCTTTGGGCTGAAGAAATGTTAGGTGGCTTAAGTGAGCAACCACAAATCACAAGTGAGGAAAGGTGATTTATCCTTTTCATGCACTTGATTTGCTACATGTATTCTTTTGAGAGGAGCGCTTAGCCAGAGGAATTACACCGGCATCATGGATCATCCAGGAGAGAATTTCCCCAAATGTTTGTGATATTCTTAGTGGAACTGGTGCTGGGGTTCTATTTAACTATCACCTCTTGTGTGGTGTAAAGCCCTCCAAAACACATACAAATTATAGTTTGTGGGAATATGTATACACACATATAAATCTACGTATTTTTATAGAAAATAAAATGGGGTTTTACAGTACTTTTGTGCACCATGGCATTGTAAAGCATGTGATAAGTAGCAAATTGGGCAGCATGAATGACTCTGCAGATAAGCATAACATTTTTGATGATATAGGTGATAATTCCCACACATCTCCACCTTTAAAAAGGAAATAAAACTCAATACTGTGGAGAGAGTCCCCCTCAGCCTTACGGCACATCTCAGGAATATTTAAAATAGACTGTTTAGGAAAGGCTTTTCTACATAGAAACAGGATGCACTCAGGGCAGAGTGTGTGTTTCTGTTTCATTTACAGCCTCACCAGAAATGGCAGTGACCATGACCCAGGTGTGGCACGTGGGCAGTACAGTGCTGAGTACCTGAATGCAGGGAATTTTTAAAGTTGCCTTCTCTTTCTGGGACACCAACTGGACACCTAGGTTACTTCTGAAGTTGAAGGTCAACTCTCCTTTTGGAATACAGAAGTGTGAAAAGCTAAAACTAGGGTTAGGATTCTAGAAACCTCTTAAAATTATAGGGTACAGAATGGCTCAGAGAGGGGATCAGTCTAGGTAGCCCCTTTTATTTCCACCCACCTTTTTTTATGAGCAAAGAAAACCAGACCTGAAGAGCCATTTGTGCTGATAACAAACCTTGCATGGAAGTAATTTAGTTCATGCATGGATCTTGCTGTTCTTCTGGTCTGTGGATTAGATTTATATCCTTCCTGTTCAGAAAAAGCCAATGAAGAATCAATATTATACATGTCTTCTGACATATCTCCAGTTATCATAATTGAGGTCTTTGATTTTGGAGAGCTTTTTCTGGTTGGTCTTTACAGTATCTTTTTGCACTGACTTCTCTTGACTCCTTTGCCAGACAAAGGCATTAATCTGAGAGGTCTGCTTTTGACTCTGGCAATTTACCACTGCTGTTGAAGGCTGGCTTTTTTTGAGGCAAGGATTACCCTCAAATGGTACTGAGTTCCTGTCACTCAGAAGTCAAAAGCAGTCTAACCTGTTTCCAAATTCTCTGAATTCTGTTGTTAGTTAGTTTGGTACTTTCTCAAGTAGCTGTGGATGTTTGAAAAGAAGACCCCACCTTGCACAGAAACTGCTGGCAATTTTTCATGAAATTCCAAGATTTCTGAAGGGTTGGGCAGAATCCACTCTGGTGCCTCTGAAATCTCTCAAGTTCTTGGGAATCACTGATTTACTGCTAACACTAAATTAGATTAAAGCTGACAAATACATAAAAGATTGATGGAATCAGAGCAATCAGCATCATTCTGGAAGCTGGATGTATTTGCTATACTTATATCTGATAACAACATAAAACTGTTTAAGCACAGTTTATTGGACATTTCTCTGTAGTACAGGTGCTGAACTCCAGATAACTGCATTACGAGGCTCAGTGCTTAACCTTATCATTCAGTCATTTTTAGCTCAGTTGACAGAAGGATCACTGGTGTAGCTGTAATTGGAGTTTACAATGTTTGCAAGTATTAGGTGCCTCGTAGCTTAATGCCATAACTATAGGGACAATAAATTACATGGTCATTAGAGGGCTTTAGCTATTCATATAGTATTAAGCATAAGAAGGACAGTAACATTTCTCTAATAACACATAAAATGTATATTCCAATTAAAACCATAATAGGATAGACTTGGCATTATATTACAGCCTCTCATGAATTTCACTGCTTAGAAATTATTACCGTTAAAATCATGGTTTCAAAGACTTGCGCACAGGGATAATAAATTCTCCCAAGCAGGTTTAGAGAGAAGCATTGAGCCTTCATGGAGAAAGACTGTGCCTTAAAGCTGGGGAAATTCAGCCACTGAGCAAAGGTTTGAGGGGCTGGATTTCTTGCTTTCCTTTTTGTTCTCCACATTTGGCTGGCTTCCCAAACCAAGTGTGGCTTAATTAAAAGCAATTGAGCAAACAAAAAGTAGTCAGAAATTATATTTAGAGGCTTTTATCTTCCTCTAGAAGGAGTACTGCCCATCTATGTTACTGTGGGTTTTGCTGTGTGTTTGGGAGACTTGTTTGAAGGGATGTTGAAACCATCTCATTTTTAAATCCCGATCTGTTTTCTATCCTTGTTATGTGCAGATTTTCCCTTGCCAAAAGGCAGCCCAAAAGAGGGTATTGAGAGATGGACTTTTTCTAAAGAACTCTTTAATGCAATACATTCTCCAGTGTTCAATACAGTTCCTAGCACTCTTCCCTCACCACTGATGTCCCCAAGGACAGCACACAGCTGCTCTGCATGTGCATTCAGAAGCCAGAGCTTGGTATTTTCATTATCCTGAGTGTACATTTCATTTATGTTTGAAGGTGTCGAGTCCTATGAAACTCAAGCCTCTGTCTCACTGCAAAGAAACAAATATGGGCTTATACGACCTTCCGGAAGAAGGCTGCTGGTCAGAATGGGACCCCCTTTCTTTATCTGAGATTAGGCCTCCTTATTTGTTCACCAGTCACTTCATCCTTGTAAAGCTGTGAATGATACAGAGCTGTTTGGAAGACAAACTGAACTGTGCTTCCTTGGTCAGTTCCTCACCCCTCTCTCCCTGCCCATCCTGCAATAACATCCTTAAGTCTCAGTCATTAAAATGGTTATAAACAGGCCTTGGGAGATTACGGGTTTGCATCACAGTTGCACAAAGATTATTTGAAGTGGACTAAGACTTATCTCCCAAAGCTGTTTCACAACAAGCAGAACTACTAAAGACCTCATTCCAGATTGTTAGGAGATTAGAAAGGAAAGTTAAATGGGTCCATAGTGGGGGAAATTACACACCTTTTAGAAAACAAGAATTTTTCTCGAAACAGATGCAAGAATGATTAAGAGATAAACTGACTATTTTTCCTCAGGAATCTTCATCACCAGACAGAAAACAGCAACAAATAAGCAAGGCTGAAGCTACTTCCAAGATGAAGAGTATCAGACTCTATTGGATTGGCAACTGCTCCTTTCCCTAGAGTTGTAGCAGACGACAAATCTAGACGATGAAAAGGGTGAAGTTGTGTCAGCAAGAAAGTCACTCTTCAGGTCCTTTCCTGGTGCCACAGTATTCCCATCCTTTTTCTCCAGGGTGAGTTCTGTTTCTCAAAATAAACCATTTTGTGGGTTTGTTGCACCTTTTCCCCAACCACAATCTCCTGTGGGAACCTCCTACAGCAAAACCACCTCTGGGATTCCGCCTCAGTGTCTGGTTTGTTTAGCCTGCACCATGCAACATCCTGCTTGTAAGATCTTGTGTAAAAGGAGGAAGAGGGATTTGCTCTTTCTTAATCCCCAAACCCAGGGCATTCATACCCCAGCAGCGCTGGCTTTGGGGACAAACTTGCTGACATATCTCTTTCGCTTGAGAATGGAGATGCACAGGGCATCTGTGCCTCAAAACTTGGCAAGCACCAGCCTGAGCTGTAAAGTATATCCTTCTTGCATTGGTGAGGACTTGGATCACAGAATCATAGAATACCCTGAATTGGGAGGGACCCACACGGATCACCGAGTCCAGCTCCTGGCCCTGCACAGGATGACCCCCCAAATCCCACCATGTGTCTTAAGAGTGTTGTCCAAACACTCTTTGAGCTCTGGCAGGTTTGGAGCTATGGCTGCTGCCATGGGGACTCTGTTCAGTGCCCAACCACCCTCTGGGGGAAGAATCCAACCTAAACCTCCCCTGACACCACTTCATGAGCAATGTAGACTGGATATGAGCAATCAGCTGTGAGTTACGTCCCTCTGACACATACCTCCACAACGGACCCCACCTTGTACTTTGGGAGTTGAAGTGCAGTCTGCCTGCTCTTCTGTACAAATCTTTCTGGTATATAACAAAAATAAACAAAGAACAGTCTCCAGTGCACAGGCCAAAGATCTTATATTTTCTGGAGGAAACATACACAAGCATCATCCAATGGAAGCAGTGTGATATCTTCTTGCATGTCCAGAAATTTTTCATTCTGTCATAACAGTGTAGTCTCTCCACTCTTCTTCATAAGCCCTTCATCCCTCTTTGCTAATGGTTTACAATACAGAACAATTTAACTGTATATATTGATGTAAATCATGTCACCTTCTCTGTGAATTATATAAAATAATTCATACTGAAGAACTCATGGAAGGGTTTTTAAGGCTGCAATTTATCTTCAGTTTTCCATTACCCTGGGCAAGAATAAAAGCCAGATACAAATTTGGCTCTTTCCTTCAGAAAGGAAAAAATGTAGTTATTTAATACCTGAAACTAGTACTTTCTCTGTGTTCATAATTTGGACTGTACAATCTCTGAGGAAGGTGTGTTTGCCAAAACAGCCTCCACTGACATCAGTGGAACTATGGACAACAGACAGCTTAATTTATATTGTTTCTGAAGTCCCAGCTTGTCAATAATACTAAAATAATTACAGATAAACACAGATTCTTTCCGATTTTTTAACTTCTTGACCACTAAATTTTTGTATCAAGTTGAATCTATCAGTGCCTGTACACTTGAAAATTACTGTTGTATGATTTGATAGGAACTGTCCCTTGTCCCATCCATCTCTGGGGTGTAGAAGCTGTATTACCTTGGGAGTGGGGAGTCCTGCCTTACGTCCACTCTGCTCACTGGGTGCACAGGGTTTGGATTGGTACCACGGATCGGCAACCACTTCCCTCAAGTGACCACCATGGCTATAACAAGGAATGACCCTGCAGATTCTCCAGGCTGGGGAGAAATAATTTTGTCATCTTTACATTCCTGCAGCTAATTGGAAAGCTTCCAGACTTCTTTTAAAGGAGTCATATTTTACTCAACTTGTATTTTCCCATCTCTGGTTGCCAACACTAGCCCACAGGGTGGCTGGTTTGCACGTAAGATCTGATATTGAAATACAGGCACTTAAACAAGAATTGGGGATTTAAATTGGGTCCAATTTAGGTATACGAAATAAGACTTTCATACACTTTTTTCTCAACCTCACCACCCAAAAGTGAGATTCAGATATCCATTTAGGTGGCCACATCTGAGAAACTGGCACTCAAACATATATAAGCTCATTAAGTATGCAATTATGGTCACTTAATTGTGGTATTGCACACAGGGGCAATTGCTTGGATTTCCTGTGGGGAAAAATGAGCATGAGTTTGCTGTGGAACAGGAGAACATTCAAACTGTGCAGCTGTACTTGTATGCATGAAATGCATGGAAAATCCTTGATGTGGGGCATCTGTGTTAAACCAGAAAAGGAGAGCCCCAGAAACTCAGGTATTAGGAGTTAACATTATAATAGCACGACTTTTGAAATCCCTCCTTGTACTGTCACTTTAAATGTTTTATTGATTAAGGCCTAGATTACTTAACCTAAAGCCCTATATTTATATTTAGCCAAGGTAAGTTATGAGTTACAAGTAATCCTTTTGATCCACAGGTTGCCATGGGTCACCAGAGAAATGAGTTGAGTTATAACATCCTAGCAAACTAGCGGTGTGTACGGAAGAATAAATTAAATAAACTCTCCTTTAGAAGGTCTCAGTGATTCCACACTCTGTTTTTGTTTAACCAGAAAATGTTGTGTTTGCTTTCTCTTCTCCCCCAGTCTAAAACCGAAATATATTTGTGATGACAGATGCAAATACAATTGCTGATGTTTGTAGCCAGCTGAATTGTCTTTCCACTAAGGGTGTCAGCCCTTCAGTCCCGAGCCTTCGGCTGAGAACTGCTCTTTAAAAACACATGTGAATAAATTTGACTCAGGTGATTTCTCTGTGCTGAACTGTATGTTGAACTGGCATTACTGAGGTGTGTTTGCATCTGTCAGATTGGGTCTGCTCTTTACTACTACAGCCAAACCAAGCTGATCTTCATAATCTTCAGAGCCTGCAAAACATGTGAAGTAAAAGTTTGGGTCCAAGTATTACCCTCCTTGGGCAACCCAATTCTAGCCACAATGCAGTAAGTTATTTCAGTTCTCAGGCAGGCCAAGCCTGCAGACCCTAATGAGAATAGGAAATATTTTTCTTCTTGCTTTTTATAGTTTTGGATCATGTTAAACAAGGTGGTGAGTACCCACATCTCCCCTTCCAGTCCTGCAGGCCTGGCTTTGCATCAGAATCTGCTTCACAGGCACTGCTGCCTGGGACAGTCACGGATGCAGAGAGCCCCCGCAGTGAGGGTGCTGTGTGAGGTGACTGCACAGCCACCCCTGTGCACACAGCTGGACCCTGCACACACAGTGCCAGAGGACTGAGATCTCTGCATGCTCTGGGGGAGGACACAGAGTTACACCAGAGCCTGCAGAAGCTGTGCTTGCAAATTCTCTCTCTGGACACGCAGGAAATTTTGCCTAACACTGGCCTGCTGACAGACCTTGAGCTTTTGAGCAGACATAGCCCAAGTCATAGGTCTGAATTCACTTTGAACTGAAATTCATATCATAAAGTAGCAGAGCCTTTTGCTTTGTTTGCTTTCTTTGGTGTGGTTTATTTTTAAAATGTATGCATATTTCCAAGAAGCATCTTGAAAATTTATTTTTATCGTGGAAATGGAATGTTTCTTGGCTTTTCGTGAGTCTGTTGGTGTACGCTTACGTCCTAGATCACGTTAGTGTCAGCAGTTGCATACCAAAACCATGTAGAGATTGAAACAGATCTGACTTCCCATCCAAAGCAGGTAGACCTTGCCCATATGAAGCTGGATGACCAGAGGCTCGTGGGACTGTCCACTGGCTTTTTCTGACATAAACCTACTGAGGTTTACTGGGCTTGCTTAAAGTATGAGATACCTCATAGTCATCACAAAACAGATGATGAGTCCCAGATGTTCAACACTCATGGATTACTAAGGAAAGCAAATAGAGGGAACAAATTTTAAGGACTTAAACAAAAAATGTCTGGTCCATTTTAGGTTCCTAACTTGCCAAGTGGGTGAGTGTCTGTTCCTATCCAAAGAAGTGTGGCAGCCCTGGGGCTGTAAAGTCATTGCATCAAAAACTCTCCATGAACTGGGACCATAGACCCCATGGAAATGTGGCAGCTGGCTGCGGATTACTTCAGCCTCTGAGTCTTCTTTTAACAAATGCTCCAACTTTATAGCAGCAAAAACAGATTCATGAAAGAATTGTCATCCCAATAACTAGGGGAGACTGGGAAGAGTGATAGTTTCAGGGCTTTGAAGTAAATAATTGTCAAAACTCCCATTTTCTTTTAAGTTGCTCTTCCATCCACACCAATATGTGATTGTGTAATTAACTGGGCTTAGTTGCACTTAATCTATAAGCACAACTCAGTGAAAGACTTGACCTCAAGAGATTTCCTGTTTTACAAGTGGCCTGTTTTTGAAACAAGAGGATAATAAACAAAGGAGTACTTCACTGCCCTGGTTCAGCAAATGGTTCCATATTGATAGACTCCAGTACTGAGCAATAGAAGATCCATTTACTTCTTCTTTCCATATACCACCAGCATTTTCTTGTTCATCCACAGGAATTTAGGCATTTATGTTAACCGAAAGCAGAGTTAGTCTGCAAAAGTGCCCTCTGCTTTTGCATGATCTTTTTTCTCCATAATTGATGCTCAGTTACGGATCTACAACTCACAAAACCTGCTTACTTACTTCAGTGCTGACTCCATCCCAAAGCTGAATTCCTGTATTGCAATGTTCAGTTTTACAGGTTAATAGTTTTTCATTTGCTTGAACACACAGGAACTCATTGGCAATTCATCATTCTGCCTTAGTTCCTTTTGTTGAATAGGCAGGTCCTGGTAAAGCTGACCTTTGCACGGGTTTAATGTTTCCCCTTCACAGCTTCAAGGCTAAGGAGTTTGACTGACATCAATAATTAATTTTTGAACAAATACAGCACACCTTTTCCTATGGTTCCCCTCCAAGGTATGAGTCTTTGTGCTTTGCAAAGGCATGTCATGAACAGGGGAGTCCAAAGGACACTGGTGTGGATCAAAGTCTAAGATTCATCCTGTCTCAGTGCAGTTGTTAGTACTGTGTCTCACCTCTGCTGCGCTGTCATGTCCTTCTGGGTGCCATAGGCCAGACAAAAAAGTATGTGTGTGCACTGCAAAGCTCAGTAGATTCAGGACAGGCTGGACCAGCTGCACTGAACAGCACAAATATCTGCTTTGGGCACATTAATAACCACAATGGGCCATTATGGGAGCAGGGTCACTTCAATCAACAGTGTATGTCAGAGAAATAAAAAAGAAAAAAAAAAATCCTCAGATTCTGCCCAAGCAGAAAGTTCCCGGGGCAAAAGAGGCCATAATGTGGAAAAACCCAACAGTGGTCTTGCCCCTTCCTTTGCTATTCTGGCCTGAATGGGAGGTCTTGTTTTGCAGGGCCATGTGAGGACTGGAACAATGCAGCAGGTCATCTCTCTTCTCTTTCATTTCCAGGTGATGTAGGTGAGATGTAAGCCAGTCAAATGAAAGATAAACTGTCTTCTTTGACAGTCGGATGGGAATTAAACCCTCCCATAAGGTGATGGAGAAAAGGGGAGAGGATTCATTAAAACAGAATATTTACCTCTCCTGGCATAGCTGACCACTGCTCACCTGTGATTTATTGATCTGGTCACGTGAACTGCTATTGGCACAAAAAGCTTAACAGGCAGAAAAGGTTACTGTGAGAGAAAATTATGCAAACTTGGAAAAACCTTTGCTAAGTCTGCCTTGTCAACTTTTCTGTATACATCAGCATGTGCTGGCAACTAAGAAGAAGAACAGTTAAAAAACAGTAAGTCATTAATGTGCACAGGTAATCCCTCTCATATTTTGCTTGCTGGGTAGTTATTAGAATTTCTGTTCTTTTCAAGGACACTCAGACTAAACAGCCAGGGTACTTTAAGCCATTATTATTTTTATCATTCCTCTATTTCTTTAAATGAAGCATCTTTGAAATATCCGACTTAAAATTTGGGTAAACAACCATCCCAATGCCTTCAGCTTTCAGAGTCCTGAATCCTAAACCATGCTGGCCATGACTCGACCTTGCAAGAGACTGATGTGGGGAGAAGGGAGGAATCTGGACAACAGGTGCTCTGTCAGAATCCCTCGCCTTTGAGGGCAGCATGACTTACAGTGCAATTTGTATTGCAACATAAATCAGGGCTGCCTCAAGCTCCACATAATTCCTCTGGTGCAGAGTCTGCAGTTCATGTGATACGGTGGGGACTGAGGGCTGGTGGTGCAACAGATGTTGGTGAAGAAATGAGGTGACAAGTGACATGGCCTCCATGGCACCAGCCTCCATAGAGAAGTGATGGACAAAGGCAGTTTTCTGACAGAGGCAACTCCTCAACTCCAGATAGGCAAAGGGGATTTGGGGAAGGTATTTCAGTTGTAGAAGGAGGTACACAGATGCTTTGGAACAGCCCAGAGTTCTACCTGCATCTGGAGAAAATGGTAAAAATCTGAATCAAAATGGAGGAAAAGTGAGATGAGTGAGGTCTGTCCTTCAGCCTGCAAGGTGGAGGAAGATTTGCCTTGCTTTTGAACATCTGGCAATGTGGCCTGTCTGTCACGTATAGAAAGGGAACACTGGTGTGTTTAGATTTGCAGGAGTGTTTCCAAATGTGGAGCATGTAACATTACAGGTTCTTCTGGGACATGCTCAGTAAATCCTCTTGGAGGTGGCTGTTTACTTCAGTCTCCATGGCAGGAAGCAAGGGAAGATTTGTAGGTGGAGGAAGCCTGGGCTGAACAGTCTCTGGAAAGAACGGCAGCTGTGTCTGGTGAGGAGGTCTGTATATTATGTTGTTATGAGATTCCATGTACATAAATCTGGATTGTAGCAGAGGGATCCAAATGACCGTGCAGTGTCTGTGGCTGCTTAGCAGTGGTGGAGAGACATCTGCTTCTAAACACTGCTTTGTATTTCCGTCTTGTCAATGAACCTGTGTCAGCTTGTAGATGCTCAGCTCCTGAGGAATTCCCATCACCTTCATTCCAAGGATGAACTGGAGCAGGTTCTCCCCATATGTCTAACTCTGCAGGGCCCAAGTCCTGTTGCCCAGCAAAGACAGCATGAAGCCAGACAACACTGGCCACAGATCCCAGTGTAAGGAATTGATCTCCATTCTCTTGAGTATGACAGTGCAGCTGTGCCACAAGCCCATGCAGATAAGTGGGCAGAAAATCCCCCTGAATCTTGCAGTCATGGTGTTTTGACCCCATTCTAGGACAATTCTTGTGTATGCTTCAATGTCCAGACACCAAAAGAGCAGCAAAGATTGATATTTCATGGCCATTGTAGGACAAACTCAAACATATGGACACAGAATGGAGGTGGGGCATGGTTCTCATCTAGTCATACTCTTAAGTAATGTTCTTGTCACAAAACTCTGAAAAAATGGAAGTCACCTGGCACTAGAACAGATGTCACTGTTCTTCAACCAAAACCCACTTCTAATCCTCTTTTTTTTTAATGTGTTTGAGACGGACTGTAACAGAAAAAAAAGGAGGGAGAAGGAAGTCAGGGGGAATCGTAGATCTTTACTGCACATACCACGACGAGGCAGCACAGTGGAAAGCACTGCTGAACTTTGAGGAGCTGGCAGGCTTGAAAGTTTGTAGGCAGGGTTGCAGGCACCTTCCCCTTTTACTGGAACTTGGAAAATTCATTAGGCCTGAAAATTGCCAGATCTGCTCCGAAGGGAAGAGAGAAGGGTCATGTAAAGTTTGGAGAAAATTCAAACAGCTTTTTTTCTTTTTTATTTTTAATTTGCAGATTGTGAGAAATTGACCTGAGCTTCCAACTGCAAAATTTTGTCAAACATTTATGTTGGGTGGGGTGGATCCAGCCAGGAGATACAGTGATGAAGTGTTGGGCCTGGGCAGTTTCCACTGGCAGAGATCTTCTGGAACCCAGGCTGGATTTTAAAGCTCCCAGCAGGAGCAAAGCTGGCCACTGGTGCTCATTCTGTTCTGCTGCTCCATCGGCACTGATCCATACGTGCAGCAGCACCCCAGTCATTTATAGTTGACTTATATTCAAAAGTTGGTTATGACTGTGCACCAGAAAGATGCAGAAGGAAACCTGGAGGATGCCTAAGGCAGAGGGTTGTGCAGAGTCTGTATCCAAAGGGTGAAGGCAGGGGTAAGAGCACGGAGCAGGCTGATAATGAGTTCCGAAAGCCGGGATTTGTTGGCCGCTGATTAACAAAATGGAAAACCGAGGTAGAGTGCAATTGGGAGGATTACCGTGAGCTCATAACTCCTCCCCAGTTCCTGAGAGAGTGGTTTGTTCAACTGACCTTTTGTTGGGCTGGGCTGGAAAGATATAAATTAACTCAATGCACGAATATTTTCATTTAATAAAACTGCCCCCAAATTTGTTTGGAGTTCCCAGGCTTCTTGGGAGAAAAAGAAAGAGATCTATTATGTTCTACAAAAACAATGACATTTTACCCTCTCTATTTACTCTTCCAATAGAAAATCTGCAGTCAGCCAAGGTCCCTATCACAGCAGCTCTCCCGCCCTGCATTCCACATGCCCTTACAAACACCCAAATCCACTTGGAAAAGCACTTGACTTCATTCACCAGTCAGGGCTTCACCTTCCCTGCAGTAGAACAAATTACCCCAAAGTCTTACTGACAGATAACCCTCTTACCCTGAAGAAATTAAAAATAGATGGAGAAGAACAGCAAACCGTTCAAAGATGTGCATGTGAAACCCAGGAGCTGCTGGAGCCACATTTTGGGCCATCCCCCAGGGCACTGGGAGCAGGCAGGTAGGGTGGCACCACTTGGTGCCCAGCAGCTGGTGAAGCCTGGGCATGTCTTCCTCATGCCTGCTGCTTCCAAGCTGGCCATTATAGGAGGGCAGGGTCTGGCCAAAAACTCTGAAAGCTCAACAACAACTCATAAATGTTCATTTGGAAACTGGCATCCCTTGTGCAATGCTGCCTGGATCAAACATGCTGAGCTGTCCTCTCCAGCAGTGGCATGGGGTGGGTCAAGGGAAAGTAGCACCGAGGCTGGGGGACATGGGGCAGAGTGAAGCAATCTCTCCTCTATCTTTGCCTCAGCTCCTTTGAGCCAAGGCACACACAGAGGTTTCAGGGCAGACACTGTCCAGAATTAGCCCATGGCTTTTTTAATATCCCCCATTTAAACCCTCCGTGGTGTTCCAGAGACACAGGTGCTGGTACGGGCAGGCGTGTCCATTGTTCCCCAGTGCATCTCACAGAGCCTCAGATAGGCAGCACAACCTGAGAGGAAAGTATAAAAAACAAGGGGGCCATTTTATACCCAAACAGGAAAGGGGAATCATAGAATGGTTTGGGTTGGAAGGGACTGTAAAGATCTTCTTGTTATAACCCACTGCCTTGGGCAGGGACACCTTCCACTAGACCAAGTGGCTCCAAGCCCCATCATCCTGAGCACTTACAGGAATGAGGCATCTGCATCTTCTCTGGGCATCCTATGCCAGGGCCTCGCCATCCTCACAGGGAAGAATTTCTTCATAAAATCCAATCTAACCCTGCCCTCTGTCAGTTTGAAGCCATTCCCCCTCCGGGTGGCTGACAGGGCTGTGGTGCTCTGTATGGAGGGCAGATTCAGACACAGGCACCAAGATGGGCGTCAGCGGTCTCAGGGGCACTGAAGAAATGTGGAGAAAGGGAATCTTTGAAAAGTCACTAAAATATCCTTTCCTTTGAAAACCTCCCCATGTGGTTTGCCTGAGCACCAAGCAACTTAATTGTTGGATGCATTTAAGTAATATTAAACTCTGCCTTTTTTTCTCCATGTTCAAAGGAAAAGGGCCTGTATCGGTGCGATTCATTTTTTAAAGCCTTTTAAAAGTTCTTTGGCAACACCTCTTTGAAGTCTAATCCAATCTGCAATACACGTCTTCCAAGTTAATCCCAATTTTTGCAGGACAACCAGTAATGTTACATAAAAACCTTCCAAAGAACAACAGGAGTGCAAAGCACAAAATAGTGAAATCTCTTGATAAGGGGGACAATTCTGCTATTTACAACAGCATAAACTCCCAGTTACTTCAGCAGTGTGTTGACCATGCAGGACTAACCCTCCTGGAAACCAATCTACTTCTCAGTTTTGCTGGGTTTATTCTGTATTTGCCACTCAAAGTGAGATTTAGGTTTAAAATGTTAATTTTTATTAAAGCAGCAGTTTTATTTTAGAAGCTTCCAGGAACTGGTTCTGGTTTGTGTTCATTGCAGAGCTTTATAGCTTTCTCAGGATCTCTAGACCTTCCATATGCATTTTCTAAGCACCTTCCTTCACAATCTGTGCTGCATTATGAGTGATCCCTGAAGAGTGAAGTTAGGGACTCCTTCTGACTCAAAAGAAAGAACTGGGTTGAAAAAAAGAGGAGTGGAAAGACCCTTAAATGGAAAGGAATATCTATAAGTGGAAATTGAATTCTGGGTTACTCTACCAATCCTTAAATATCACAAACAAAAAATCTCTTTAGGGCTGGCAGACAAAGTCCTCTGGCTTCAAGTCAAAGAAGGAAAAATCAAACCTGGAAATAAGAGGTGAACTTTTAAACACAGTGTAAGTTGTCATAAAAAGTATATTATAAAATATATATATTATTATAAAACAGTTTCCCAAGGGGCATGATAGAGTCTCCATCACTTGAACTCTGTCTTATTGTCCATTAGAATTTTCATCACAAGACCCTTTTCTCCAGGTAACCCTCCAAAACTCCAGTTCTCTGTCCCACAGGGTTAAATCTGACCACCTTCCTCATTTCCTCAGCTCCAATCACCCTGTTTGCTCAGCCTAGCAGGATGACTAACATAATTACACACCACAGAGATGGTTTTCTAAGCCTGTGTTGATTTTGACATTGACTGTTTCTACAAGGGCTTTTGTGCCTCGAAGCTTCTCCATTGTTTTCCAAGAATATTTGGTCTAATGAATAAGCAACTCTTCTCACAGACTCTGCCTCTCCAAATCTTTTATTTGGAAAAATCCATAAAGGGGCTCTGTCATGTGCTGTGGAGCTTTGTGCAGGAACAATTGACTTGAGTGAGAGAAGGGAAGCCCTTGTTATTTGTGTGATCTCCTGGACTTTCCAAACGGGCAACTCTTCACCCTGTGTTAGTACTCATCTCCAGACTGAGTTGGGAAAGGCTTTATGTTAGGGTTTGCCCCAAAACCTCCCAAACACTGAACTATGTTGCTGCTGCTTCATCATCAGAAAAACACCTGGGCAAAAGCAGTGTCTGGTCTGAGCCGTTTTGGGTTTGGTTGTTGAGCTTTCTGTTCCTGGATGGTGGATGCAGGGATATGTTGTGCTCCCGAGCCAGCTTTTCTGAGCCACAACTGCTTTCCAGGATTTTCATTATTTGGCACAGGTGTTCTGAATTATAACTCACTTTTCACTCCCAGGGCTGTAAGGGGATAGGACACTCCTACTTATTGCTGTCTTCTTTTTTTTTTTTTGGAAATGATCTGCATTGATGTTTGCAGTTTGCTGATGGCTCATTTGTACCGTGAATGGTATTGACATGTCTGGTAATGTGACCCAGCAGATTTACTGCACAATTGGCAACATTAGAGAACCCTGAGACACCAGCCAAAACCCAGAATAGATCAGGTAGATTGCTATTGCAGATACAATATACATCCACAGCGTCCTCCTTGGGGTTGTTTTGGATGCTGCTAAATGTGTTTGGCTATGGAACACAAATCTGTTTCCATCTGCATTTATTTACCTTGCAGAGTGTCCATGATGTTGGTGTGTCATCTGCGCATGCACATGTGCCTGTGTGTTTCTATATATGAGTTTAAACACATGTATATTATGTATCTAACACATATTTTTCAGTTCAAGAACCTCTCACATGTCATTCCATCTGTTCCCTTTTACTGATGGAAAGGACATGTTTAGTGATAAGTTACTTTTCCCTTATTCTCTTTCCTGAAGATGTGCTGTTGGTCTGCAAGAGAAAACATAATAAAAGTGTTTACATAACAAGACATGAAGGTAGCACAGACTTTGCAAATAGAAAATAGCCATGTGTGGAGCTGATAAAACCTTAGGCAAATTTTTTCTGCAAAAAAATGTGATTGAAACAGAATTTCCATTAAGACCAAATTGTTGGCAGGAGCTAATACATAACATTTGCACTTTTCAGGAGATATCTTTTGGTGCCCAAGTTTTCCTTTTTCCAGTGAAAAGACAAAGCTTTTAGCAGAAGAAAAGCACTGTCCATGGATTTCTTTTAGTTGGAATAATAATTTTCCACAGAAAAAAAAAGGTTGGTTTTTTTTTTTTTTTTTTTTAATGAGGTCTAGCTGTGTGGTTTTCTGGCTTCAGACTGAAATTTCAGAACTGGCTTAAACTAATACCTTTCTAGATGAACAAACTTAAGTTAGATTTAGGTCAAATGTTAAACACTCATGTCCCAAATCTTTGCCTTGTGGCCTGTATGACTTCACAATGTTTCACCAGCATAGTCTGACCTCTTTGTCAGACTGATAAACAGCTCATTAGATCATGCTGCCATCTTCAGAGTGGGCTGACCCCTTTTTCTGGTCAAAAAAACGCTCACCTCACTTGTGATAAGCAGAGGACTCAATAACTGATTGTGGAAGTACTTAATTTCTGCAGCCATAGTAGGGAAGACCATAGCCCCTACTCCAAAGGCTGCACAACAACATGGCACAGTTATTATATGACTTTAGCTGAGAAAACCCATATTTGCATCCTGAAACAGATTTTATCAAGTTAATACCTCAAGGTGACTCGTGCAAACCCAGCAGTTGAGTTTTTCAGGCAGCCAGGGCTGCTACAGATCTGAAGAAACTAAATTCATTTAAGTGGGACAAATTGAAGTCAAAAAAAGGAATTAAAATGTCCACATCCCCTGTGGTAAATATCTGTGCCATTGTCACTTCCTCCTCTAAACTTTACCTCCCATGGAAGCTTTCCCAAAGTCAAAACACCTACACCTATGGGTTTCTTTTTTCCTGGCTGCAGAAGACCTGGCCTTGAGCAAAAAGCAGTGGAAGAATTTCAGCAAAGATAACTCCTCTGTCTTTAACAGAGTTATATTTCCAAGAACATAGCCCCTGAACGAAAGGGAGAAAAACTTATTCTTTTAATTTTAAACTGAAAACTGAGATTCTACTTCACATTTCTAGGTCTCCTCTGCTGAGAAAAAAAAGTTAGAAAGGCCAGTGGCTTTGCAGACCTACAAAATTCACCCTGAGATATTCTGAAAATAAACAGCATCAAAACCAGATAGTTTTGCTGAAATAAAACCCTGCAGTAATAAAACAAATGACTAACACTTTCTATTGGTCTACACAGCATAGAACACAAAACATACATGTAAGCAAGTCAAGATGGATGAGTCATCTTGACTTAATAAAACTTATAAATACTTGCTAAATATTTGAGAAGTCACATGCCAGGAACCTTCATCACTTGTTTTGTTAGACTCCTGCTTTGCCAA
Organism: Edolisoma coerulescens; assembly: GCA_013397115.1. NCBI lineage: Eukaryota > Metazoa > Chordata > Aves > Passeriformes > Campephagidae > Edolisoma > Edolisoma coerulescens. The sequence continues at coordinate 2,853,738 of VWZW01000318.1, read as the reverse complement.
GTCAAAACAGTCAGAAATCATAAAAAATAATCCACACAATCTGTCTGAAAACACAGTTTTCTTGCATTATTTTTCTTGCTTTACAGCAGCGAGTCCCTCGTTCTGCCATCAAAATTTTGCAACAGAGAGCATGACTTCCTCTTCATAAGGTAAGCAAATGTTTTGCATTTATCAAGTTCCCAGAGTCTAAATGGAGAGAGAGTCAGCAGACCTCACATGTTTATGTTTCTTTACTGGAAATGAGCCACGGGAAGTTGCAGTTAAAAGGCTGCTGTGTCTTGGGGTTCAAGGGACACAATAGGCTTCAACGACTAACATTGCTGAACATCTGAAGCTCTGTTTGCCTTAAATATGAATTATAAGTGCTCAGTACCTCTGCAAACAGGGCTAGAAACCAGAAAACTACATTTATTCTTGAAGCTCACTGCTGGTTTAGGTTGGTTCACAATCTTGTTTTCCTATTAAAAAAATAATAATTGCCCTCACCTCTGCACCACCACTCTAAACCACATCCAACCTAGATGTTCAACATCTGGGTTTCTCTGGACACATTTTCCCTCTTCTCTTGGAAATTTTGCCTGAGTTCAATTTGGCATTTTTTTTTTAAATTTAGGAGGGGATATCCAGATGTTTAGTAATCCATCTGGGTTATTGTGCCAGTTAGGCTGCTGACCACCCTGAAATTTCAGCTCTGTCTGTTGTCTGTGAGTAGATCAAAGCAATCCTGAATGTGCAGTGAGATAAGTGCTTTGGGGATGGTCAGACCTTCAGCTCAGGAGCTGCAGGCACAGCCTGCACCAGTGATAAACATGATATGCTCAAGACACGGTGGGCTTACTGTGCCAATGCATGCACACGAGGACTGAGGCTTCCCGGAAATGTCAGGCTCGTTAAACGTGCCAAAAAGTGAAAACCTCAATTGGTTTCTGGAAAGAAATATTGCAAGGTAACCCAGCAGTGCATGAAAAGTCCACGCAGGTGACAAGAAAAACTTGTCACTTCGAACAAAAGCAGGGGATACAGCTGGACAGGTGGAAGAACAGAAGGTTCTGTGCCAATTTCCCTCCAAATTACCTGTGCAGGTTGAACCTGCTACTTGCTAAGCAGAAATGTAACAATCACCAGTGAAACTGGCTGCTCTTCCCTTGCAACTGTGCTCCATAAATCAGAGCTCAGGTGTGGCCCTTCGGCAACAGAGATAAATAAGTGATTGAATATCAGTGGAACAAAACGAGAGATGGAAAGGGCTAAAAGTTACACACTGAGTTGCCGGGGGAATTAAATTAGCCTAATGGACCATAGATGGATAAAATTTCTCTCATTACCTGCCTGTTGTGTTTCATTTGCCATTGGAGGGCTTAGTGCAGCTTTAGGTCTCTGCTGTGCACATGTTCAGTGCCTGGGAGGAGTTGGTGCTCTGCTGAGCCAGAGTTCTGCAGTTATAAACAGGAAGAAATATCATTTGGCTTTTAATGCAAAATTTGTGTCCCACAGCCTTCCTCCTGTCAGGATTCATCATTTGTCTCTGACACAGAGGAGGAACCGCAGCATTCCTGGGAAAAGGAGAGAAGTTTCTCCTTTTTGGAGATGGCCTGTCTCCAGCTTTGCTCCAGCTCAGCCTTTGTGCCTTGGGACGGCAGGCTACTGAACTCCAGTGGTAATTACAGAAGTCAAATTTCCAGCTGACTGATCAGCTTTCCCACAAGTGTACCCAGCAGTAACATATGAACCACCTTTAACCCTGGAGCCTGTAGTTTGCCCCACATGGCACCCACAAAAGGCAGATGACACCGTTTTTCACTGTCATCTGCAAGTGAAGGTGGCACACACTCCATAGACAACCTTGTGCAAAACAAAAATTTATGAACCTAAATGATTTTGGAGCAGCTTGTCTGAGCCATATACAGGGCAGTACTGGAGCCCTGGTGAGAAATAATACAGCCAAACCCTCATTCACAGAGGGCAAATCATTTTTCCCATTCTATCTGCTTATTGCTGGAGCCTTGCTGGGCTCAATATCTTCCATCCCTTTGCTTTGGGTCCTGAAAGAAGCCACTGATTGTGAACTAAACTGGATTCCCCATGTCCTGCTCTTCATGGTGCACACAAAGGGAAAATGTTAAAAGTTAAGCAACCTGTAACTATAAGAAAATGCATTGACTAAGTGAATTTTTTTTGGAGGTTAAAATCAGAGTGACATTTTCATGTGGGGCCATAGGGTCACCATGACTGTTCTGATCTGCTCTGTCTCTTTGAAGGCTGTTTTCAAACACATTTTTTTAAGCAGCCAATGACTGTGACAAACAGAGTCGCTTCATGACTTACATTTTGGTGTGCATTAGGCTCTGAAGGAAGAACTATAAATTTGTGGGCTTTTAAAATTTTTCCAGTCAAAGCAGAGTAGTAGGGATGCAAAGAGGACAGCTCTTTCCAGATAGTCTTTGTCCATTGCATACCTCTAGTCCCTGGACCTTGAACCTTTCAGCACATGTGGGGTCTTTAGTGCACAAATCAGGTGTTTATTGAGGGGCTACTGACTGCCTTCCTTGGGGGAGATGGCCAATGATACAGAGGTCTCTGCTAGTCACACCTATACAAATAACCAAATCATATTGGAGGAAATGGTGTGTGGTATATTTGTGGTTAATGCACAGTTTTTAATGTAATTTTTGGTGAAATAATGTGCATCGTGAGTAGGTATTAGACATCATTGCTGCCTTAACTCTCGTTTGGTTCTTAAGTGAATTTCCTTTTTTCCTGAACCCACTGCTGGTACCTTCCCAAATCCTTGCCTCAGGCCCTTTAAAAATCCCTGTTTCTGTATCAGTGGCTAGATGTCGTATTATCTCTTTTTAGTTGTAAAATTTCATAGTTGGGAATCAAAAAAACCTTGGAAACCTGACAGTTGAGCACTATTGCCTCTGCCAGCAGAAGTGGTGCTTTAGACAATTCTGTGTATGAAATGAAAACAACACAAAGCTCTTTTACAACCTATTAACATTACTGAAGTTTAATTTTAATTAAAACAGAACTCGTGGAGGACAGGACATGAGCATCATTAAAATACCACTGTACTGGTAATATCTGTGGTGACAACACTGGTTAATTTTCCACAAAGTTTACTTATTATTACTATTATTATTATTATTCTTCATATCAGTGCACATTCCTAAAATGTCTAGAAGATGAACAGATTTCATGAATTGTGCAGAAACCTCATATGAGCATGAATAGGGATTTTAGCGATAAGCACAGAACAAAAGGACAAATTTTGTAGAAGATCTACCAGCCACCTGGGATCAGCTGGAACATGCACAGGGCACTTTTGGACCAGAAGGACACTCTGCTGCATTGTCTGTCTTCAGGAAAATTTGTGTCTCCAAGAATGTGGCACTACTTGTGTGAATAAGGGAAAAAGAGGGCAACGTTTTGGCCTCTTGGAGAAAAAGGAAAGTTTGTTCTTACTTCAGTCTGTGTTTTTCAACAGTTAGGGACACCAATTCTCCAAACCCTTTTCAGTTATTTTTAAAAAGCTTATGTGGAGAATATGCAGACAGTTATTAAGTCATTTGTCTGTTGCAACAGGAGATTAGGAAGGGTTTGATCTTCACTCAGGGAAGGACGTTGTCTTTACTCATAAAACCTTTCCTTTGAACACGCAGGGGTTCCCAACGTGGGCCTGGACTGCACCCCCGCTCCTCCCCTGTTAAACCCTGAGAGAGCTTTTCCCTGGGGGCTTTCCCATACATCATCCAGTCCAGAGGGCAGTGGTTGCTCCCCTCCTCCTCCCCCAGCTCCGTCATCGTGAATTCCCTCGTGGACTGAACCGTGGCTCACAAGCTCCAGGGACCCCCTGGGATCCAAGAGGTCTGGTTGCTCCCTGGATAGACCTTTTCCTCCAGATGCTCCCTAGAGCTTCGACGTTGCTGCTGCCCAGCCTCGCCCTTTGGAGCTGATGCAGAGGCTGCTCCCTGGACCACCTGGGGGTTTCTCTTCCCACTCCAAGATGGAAAGACAATGCAGGCTCACATGTGATGTGGTAAAAATCAGACACTTCTCTTGGGAATTCTTTCTGGGAATTTTTCAGGAATATGAAAAAGCTAAAGAATATATCCCCACAGCAAAACAAACTCAACACAGTGGTTTATAAACTGATTTTGGAATTCTTTTGTATTTGTTGGCTGCTTTTAAGGAAATCACTCAATAATATTTGTCAATGACAATAACTTCACTCTACTATGTTTTTAACTACTGAAATTCCGTGGACAAACCATGGAGGGTAAGATTTATACAATTAGTTATTTATTAGTGCTGAAATTTTAATGAAAAAGACTCTCTTTCCATTACTGGAATACTTAAATATAATGGTATTTTTCCTTTTTGATAGTATCTGCCTTGGTGTCTCCTTCACTTCATAAACAGGGACACATCAAAGATTTTACACTACTGTAAAAAACTCTGAAATAAAATTCAAGGCTCCTATATGCCTGTTTTCCTAGGATTTTCAGAATATGGAACTTATTTTCATTTCTGAGTATCTTAAAGGTCTTAGCACCCCTTCCTTTTTAGTAATCTTCTTTGTGTTTGCTGTGCACTATGGTCCTCCTAATAAAACAAAATATTCAGACTCCCATTTTACAAGCTTTTAAAAGAACACCAGACTCCAGTGACTTGGTAAACCTCCTTTTTTCCCCCCAAAGCTTAAAAAAAAGGAGTAGATAACTTGGGAATGTGTGGCATTCTTATTTGCCTCGAAAGCCTTTGATTTGACAGTATTTGCAACCTCATTTTGTACGCAGTGGTTCAAGACAAGCAGTAACTGGGTCTGCTTATCTGGGGCTCTGCAGCTCCTTTGTGGGAACGACTCTCTCTACATAAAATCCAAGCAAAATGTACCTTTGCTCCTATTCTTTAATTGCACACAGAAAGCTGAGGAATTCTGGCAGTTTTTATGTAAATTGGGGGGGGATGGCATATTTTTAATTCAATTTTAATATCTTTATTTGGTGTCTTTGTGAGTAAGATCTTCTATTGGGCCTGAAGGGGGAATGTTTTGTCACAGGAACAGTATTACTTATAATATCAGATTTTCAGGTTTTTTCTTCAAATTCTTTTAAGTCTATTCTACTTACAGCTTTGCAAGTCTTCAAAATGACCTCAGAGAATTCTGAACCTAAAATGCTTCAAATTAACTGAAAATTCAATATCAAGAAAAAAGAGACACCGCGGGCTAGCCAGAAACTCTATGAAATCTAGTGACTACATGACATTGAAAGTACATTTTCCATTTTCAAAAATCTGTTTAAGTAATTTCTAAAACCTTTCCATTATTTTGTTCCTCCAGTGTTTGATTTCTACAAATGAAAACAAGTAATTTCAAAACAAGGGAGTTGCTGATTATTTTCACAGAGTGATTTCCTCCAGTCCTACATTTCTTAAATCAGTAAAAATAAAAAAACCCTGCCGTTAGCTGATTACATTTATCTTATTTATTCTGCAAGTAGAAACCTCCTACGACCAAATAAGTTTTATTTTTATAGCAAAAAACAGGAGAGGTTTTGAGCTAAGAAAATGTGTTTTCTCTGCATCAGCAGAAATAACAGACAGAGAAACAGCTGAAATATCAGTGGTGGATCATAAGCTCCTTCTCTTGTTAGTCTGGGCAGCTGAACTGTATGATAGCAGCTTGTTAGGCTGTAGGTTTTTATTGAAATGCCTATTGAGTAAAACATAATTCATGCTGCTGCTCGCCCTTAAAACAGGAAATAATATACCCATTTAACTTAATCACAATTTATATTACATGTGCATATTTCTAAACAAGTGCTGTAGATGGAGAGTTTGGTAGCAATAATATTTATGAATTACACTTTTAGTTAGCAAAGGAAAATGTGTGACCTCTTACATTTTGTTTGACATTTAATTTGGTATCCCGTATATGTGACATGGGTGATGGATGCTTATTAACACAGTGTATAAACAGGAAATGCTTCTAAGCTGACCATTTATTAGTGCAGTATGTGTTCGAACTGAAATTTGAATTTTAGCTGCAGTATTCTTCTCTGATGATTGCAGAGCTGAAATATAGGTGGGTTTCTTTTTTTAAAAATTTTGTTTTGTTCTCTTTTTTTTTTCTTGTTTGCTTTCCTCTACAGAATGGACAGATTTATCAGTATAAATTTTGTATCTATATCAATCTTCCCTGTGGAACGTGAGTAATGTGAATATGAACACAAAGACTTCTATTTGAAGTGTAAAAACCAGAGACAAAGGAAACATATCAAGAGAAAGGATTTTGTAGAATTCATAGTGAATTTTCCTGAATTTTCCTAAATAAATAAATACGTGCACCCGCATTCCTCTCCATGTCCTGACGTTTGCTCTGAGCCATTTCCCCCTTTACTTCATTCCTGTAGAAAGGCAGGGAAGCACCATTCCTTCCCCAGAAGTCTGACAGCTGATCCACTTTGGATCTGTCCTCCAGGACTGGAGACATCGTAATTTTTCACTCACACTTAATTGCTCTTTTTAAAGAACCCACCCTTAAATTCCTGACAAATATCTGAAAAAGCTTTGTCAGTGAAAGTTTCATCACTTCATCTTATCAAAACAGAAGTGAAAAACTCCACGTATTTAGAAGGTTTCTCCCAGCAGAGAATAAGAATATAGTTTTTGTCTAAAAAGAAGCCAGTCCTCTCCACTTTCCCTGATGATTTACTGGAGGAAATATATAGAACAATACAGAGACACTGTTTCCCTTTCTGTATCCCATTTAAAATGAGCCCTCAGGAGAGGGAACATGTATCTCTTTTTCCTAAGCACAGCCTTAATATTCCAAAACATTAGGATAAAATTTATTTGTTTAATAAAAGAACTATGAGGACATGGCAAAGTGACTCAAAGGGAAGATTTTATTTTAAATGTCTCTTTCCAAAGAGTTCTACTGTATTGTACAGTGTGAGTCAAGGAAATTATTTTCTGTATAAGAAGTCAATAGAGAACTTCCACCTAGCTATTAAAAGTAGCAGGTATGAAACCATCTCCACTGTCCCTGCTAACATTAAATACCTTTACCAAACACAGAGCTTTCCACAGTGCAGAACCCAATCACAGGAAGGTTAGCAACCTGGAAATTGAAACTGGCAGATCTTTAATCTAACATTCTGCTTTTCAGTAGAAAAAAGTAACGTCTTTATAGATGAGAGTCAAAGGTTAAATTTAGTTTGTATCAAATTACAAAAATATGCTTTTGGTGAGGTTAGATTCTCATGCTCAGAGCAATTCAAACTGTAATGAAAGCAAACATTGAAAGAGATAATCCCATTAAAGATGAACTATTCACTTTAACCTCAAATATTTGGTAACTAAAATAAAACCGTCCTAGTAGGAGGATGAAGTTCAGCTCTTAAGGGAAACTGGAACTCAATATTATACCTCAGACTGCATAAGAAAAAAAAAAAGAGCTCTCCTCTTTCTAAAATAAAATGTTATTTGTGGGGAACAAATTAATTCATGTTCTTCTCTTGAGGTCTACACAAAACAGTGGTGACCTTTCTGGCAGTGCGTGCATGTACACTGCAGGGTAAACCGTGCTTTTCTCCAAACAGCAGCTTGTCCAGAAACAGGAAACCCACTCCGTGCTGCCGACAGTGGGAGTGAGGAGCCGGGGATGGATGTCTGCACTGGGAAGAGCCACGGGTGGCATCCCACTGCACAGCTCTGTGCCTGCTCCTCCTCCCAGCACCACCGACGCTGGGCCGTCTTCCTTTCACGTCAGTCCCCTCAGCCATGCAGCTGGTTTCTGAGAGGGAACTAATTCTGACAAAAACCTCGAGTTTCAGCTCAGAATAAAATCTCAAACAACCCTGATTTCAGCCTCCCCAGTCCATCCCCTGAGCCTCCCCAGCCTGGCACAAGGAGGGAGCACAGTGGGACCCCTAACCTGGGGCTTGGCCTGGGTACTCTGTGCAGTTTGGAGGTCCTGGTAGTTTCAGATTATCCACTTCTCTGAACAAAAAGGGGAGCAAGAAATATTTTTAAAGCCCCATTGCTAAAGAATTGAGCTCTTTTATATAATGTGACAAAGCTTTCAAGAAATACCAAAAACCATCTTTAATCCCTGAACTTCTGATACCCCATTGAAAACTCACCCATAAGAGCAGCCACAGCCAGAGTCTTTCTTCATTCTCCAGAGGCCTGGATGATGATTTAAAGAATTTGGGAAGAGTCTCATATTCTTTCCTTTTACAACTTAAAATAGACTGAAATGATTTTTTTTTTTTTAAGGTTAAGAAAAAATATCATAGACTGACATTTCTTTTTTATGCCAAGTTTCAGCCCGGAGAAAATTTTATGGCTGAGTTCTAATCCACTGCAACCCCTGGTTTATAACAGAAATGCTGACACAATGATAACTGCAGCGTTACAAATGCTGGAGCTATGATATTTATTGCTCCCTAGTGCCAGCTGGGGTTAATCCTTATTAAATGCATTCATTTTCTGGCCTGGTGGAGAACAGATCACTCCGTGATCAGGCAGAGTTTGGGTCCCTGGTAGCGTTAATGGAAGATATCACAGAAGACACAGTAAGTGAGGAGTCTTCAAGGGGGCTACTGAAGGTGTTTTTGGGGATTAAGTGGCCTTCTCCAGGGGCTTGAGCTCAAATCCAGAGTGTCTGTACTGAGAAGTGTCTTTGCTGCAATGGAACAGCACACGCTGAGAACTTTGTACTTTTCAGTATCAAGGAAGGGTATGAAAGGAAACATGACATGGTCATGGATCTGCACAGTCAGCTGTGGAACAGATCCCACTGATTAGAACTATCAATCGCCCAGGTGATATCCCAGGTGGGATATCTAGGTGTGAACCCAAATATCCCAAATCCTCTTCGACATTGAACTGTCCTGTTTAACAGTGTCGGAAGAGTGGAGGAATGACGAGATCCCTGTTCAATACACACCAACTTTTCTTTCAGTATCTACCAGAGAAAGTGAAAACTACAGCTTAATTTTTTTCACAAGTTTTTCACATCCCACCCTCACACACATTTATATTTTAGTAACAAAGGAACTGAAAATCCCACAAAAATTTCTCCATAAAGCTATGTGGGACTGTGGGTAAATTTTTCCCAGAGATTTACACACCAGCACGGTGCTTGCTGTATTCATATGGCAAACTGGACAAACATGAAGGAAAGTTGCAGATTTAATTTAGAAAAGAGTAGGATACAGTGGGCATTTTTGCATTTTGCTCTTGCTCTGGGTTCTGCAGAATGAGCCTCAGCTCACCTGCCAAGCTCTCAGCCTGCAGACCTAAAGGAAAAGGGGTTGCTTGCTATGAAAAAAAAATCTCAGGACCAAAGGAGTGAGCATGTGTGCAAAGTTCACCACGAGTTCAGTGAATGATCGTATTTTCCCCACAATAATAAATACTTCTATAATTTATAAATGCCTCGAAAGGCTGAGATATGTGGGGGATGCAGAATCAAAGTGGCTTGACAGGAGAGAGACAAAGGAATGAGCCAGAGAGTGAACTGACTACAAAATTCCTCATCTCTGATTTGTTTCTTTTAGAACTTGTCCCCAGAGAAAAGGCTGCACTTTCTAGAGAGGCTTAAAAAAATCAAAAGAAATCCTCTGGGCTTGTGAACAGCCAAGAAGAATTTAAAAAACCTTCAATTTGAACACAGAGCCAAAGAGTAATACTCAAGATTTTCTGCTGTTTGATAATAATTTCTTAAAATATGAGCAATGAGATGGAGAGAAAAGGCAAGCTTTTTATGAAAAGATTAAAATCAGAGATATGTTTTCTTCATTTCAAGGCAATGTTCTGCCTTGTTACATGGAAGGTTTCTAGTAAAAGAGAACCAAAGTAATTTTCATCAGAACTCCTTAAAATAAAAGCAAGAAATGTTCAAGAGAACAGAAAGCCATGTTTTCAGTATTAGGAAAAACATGAATGTTTTTATTAAAAAGTCATTTTGAAAGAAATGGGGCTAATGCACGTTCCCTTGATATTCAGAGAAGCTGGAAATCAAAATAAAAATAGCTTTATTTTTGTTTAAAATTTCCACAGGGCAAAATGCAATGTCATGAACTTTTCTAACAGATGGAAAAGAAAAATGTTCATGTGAAGGAAACAGCCACTGGAACATTCAGGAAGGTGCCTTTAGGAGGCAAAAAATACTCGTTTTCATTTACCCTTTGTCAGGTACAAGGGTTTTGTGTTGAACCATGGACTCCAGGGAAGCAGGACAGACCAAGCACAGGGCTGCAAGGTCTGAGTGTCCCCACAGCCTTGGAACTTTTAGTGGGAGCTGGGAGGGGTGAGTGCACGGCAGAGCTTGTTAGAATCAACAGGATGGAGCAGTGGAAGGACAGGCAGGGCCAGCCAGACATTGCCGCTTCACCCCGGTGCTGTCCACTGCCCCAGCCAAAGGAAAAAAAGGCTTTGGGCAAAGATGGGCACTATGCACTTGACAAAACTGGCACAGAGAAATTATTAACAGGAGAAAAGGACAATATTACGTCCAATCAAAACATTTTCAGGGATGCCAGAAGCTTTCACAGAATCACTGAGGAAAAGGTCTCCAAGATCATCAAGTCCAACCTTTCATGGCCTTCTCTGCAGAATGGAGGGGGAAATTCAGAGGTTCCCTACTTGTAGGGCTGCTTAGTCTCCCTTGGCTGCTAATTTGTTCTCTGCCATCATTTTGAAGAAGGATTGAAGTCTACAACCGGAAGAAATGTTTTCTCACCCGTTAGCCATTTGATACAGAGAGAGATTCTCACAGAAATCAAACACAGCCTCTTATTAACTGCTCCACCAGCACAGACTGGTCCAACAAAGCTTTGTACATCTTTGAAGTTCGCAGCTTAAGTGAGCCAGGTCTTTTTATAAGGTTGCATGTGAAATTGTCAGAAGAATGAAACCGATTGCAGATGGTGGAGTGATAAAGATGGTACAATATCTCACTTGTGCTTGCCCCCATTTCCTTGGGAAGAAAAGAAAAGGAAAAGGGAGAAAGGGGGGGAAAAAAACAAAAGCCGTGGAAGAACACAGAAACTCCAACAAACAAAATTCTTTTGACAAATCAGTGTTGAAGGAGTTAGTGAGATTTCTGGCAAAACCACCAGGACTCCGAAGACAAGCCGACTGCTGCGATATTTATGACTTTGCTTTCATGAAACCTCTGACATCAAGGACTTTCGTTGGTGACTGATTTTTGTCAGAATAATACCGCAGGAACTGGAAGTGACGGATGATCTTCTTGGACATGAAGCCTGTGTGTAATGGCATGAGAAAGAGGACATAAAAAAGTCCGCCCTGAAGCAGCTTAATGTGGCCCTGGAGAGCAGAGCTGTTATCACAGCTTAGTGATGCAGTCACAGCAAGAGGGGCTGCTGCAAAGAAACAGATCCTGAATCCAGACAGTTCAGCATGGGAAAGATTTCCTAAGCTGTGCTTCCCTATGACAGCCTTGTGGAGACTGGGGCTGGCCGGAGCAAATCAAGCAGAAGGACATACCTCCAGAAATGAAATAGAAACTGGCTTTATTGTGTCACATCTGTCCCCTGCACTGCAGCACCAGAAGATCACATGCAGCAACAATAAATGTGTTGAGCTTGACTCACGTTGCTGGGGCTTGTGGCTGGGCTCCAGACCAGCCATGGTGTCACAGAAGCTTGTGTGCAGACAGCTTTTCAAATGTAATTAATACAGATCATCTCGGGTTATGTTAATATAGAAAAGCTGGGGAGTAATTTAACATGTAGTCAAAGAGTCGTGGAGGATATTTTCAAAGGAAGCTACTGATTATAATATTAACCTCCCTTGTCCCACATCCATAAGTCTTTGAAATTGCTCCAAGCCCCATCCAACCTGGCCTTGAACATTTCCAAGGATGGGGCATCCACAGCTTCTCTGGGCAACCTGTGTCACCCTTTCACCACCTCACAGGGAAGAATATCTTCCTAATACCTAACTTAAACCTGCCCTCTGTCACTTTAAAGCCATTCCTCATTGTCCCTTAGGGGAGGCACCTGTTCTGATTTTCTTCCCATCAGAAGGTTCCAGTTGAAAATCAGAGATGGAGTCACAGTGCTCTGCAGCAGAACTGATATTTTTAAACCTAAGGGCAAGTGTGGCAGCAAGATACCATAATCTTCTCTGGATATCTCAGTACATTCTCTGTGCTGTACAAACACATCTTTCTGCTTTGATTGCACCTCAGGGAGTGTAATTGTGCTTGCTTTCAGTGGTAATGTTGTGAGGCATATAGTTGCTGTTTATATATTCTGGTGCAAAAAGGTAAAATCTTTTCAGACCCCAAATTATGTATTTATTAAAATAAGATTTTGTTTTGACTTGCCCAAATATTGGTTGTACATTTGGAAGTGGGGTTTATCCAAGGCGTAAATCTGCCTGAATAGAAATCAGAGCAGAAGACTTTATATGTACTTATATTGGAAGTGTAGAGGATTACCTTTGTGAATGATAAATACAACTCTTACTGGCACAGGGAAGTACTGTCACAATCAGGCAATGCATCACTCCGGAGTGTGCTGCAACTCCTTTTGTCTTTTTTGTTACACAGAAAAGGAAAAATAAGGAACTACGATTGAAACATTCATATGTGTGAGGCCATTAGTGGGAATTTATAATTCATACAGTCTCACAGAATGTGACAGGATTTCCAAGTACTGAACTGGCAGACACTTAGAGATGCTGTAAATTAACCCACACGTGAACCTGCCAACTCCGTCCTTTCTCTTCGTTGCCTCATTTCAGCTGAATTGACAAGACAGGATTTCTCCCTGGATCCTGGTACATTACATACACCTGTCAAGCAGAAGCTTCAAGTCAGCCCTTGGGAGCATCTTTACAAGACAGTCCTGCAATACCAATGAATTCTCCATCCACTGGCAGTCCAGTTCCTTAATAGGATCATCGATTCAAGAACACAGTGACCAAACCACTGCCATTTTCATGCACATGCTTAGGGCAGAGAATGATAATACCTGGGGTTGGACCTGCACTTCCTCTTGCATACCCGCAAGGGAGGGTAGATCTCAGCAGCAGTCGAAGGGCAGTGCCTTTTGTCAGAAAGGAGGGCAAGGAACAGGTTGCCCAGAGAAGCTGTGGATGCCCCACCCCTGAAAGGATTCAAGGACAGGTTGGAGGGGGCTTGGAGCAACCCGGGATAGTGGAGGGTGCCCCTACCCACAGCAGGGGGCTGGGATGAGATGAGCTTTAGGGTCTCTTCCTGCACAAACCATTCTATGACTGTACAATAAGATCCCCTCACCAGGCAGTGACTGCTGTGCTTGCACGGGTCCGTGGCCGTGCAGGATGCAGCACGGGATGCTTCTGCAGGAAGTCTGCCTTTCAGTGAGATACAGCTCCAAGCACTAAGATCTGCCAGTAACTCTCCTGAGTGTTGCTGATATCTCCTAGCCCATATTACAGTATCCTGGCCCCAGAGCTTGGCTAAGAGCTGGGCACACAGAGCACTGCTCCCCAGGGCTGCCATGAACAGCCTGCAGGTTATTCCGAGCAACTGCTCCCCTGACTTCTTTCTCCCAAAGATTCATGCAAGAGGCTTGAGTGCTCAGCTAGATCCAGGGGACACCCTCTCCACTCCTCCAGAGCTGGGGAGCCACTGGTCTGCACATGTACCTCTCTAAATCCTGGCTGCCTGTTCAGGAACGTGGATACCAGCTCAGCCCTGGGCTCGTAAAGCAGATGAAGTGCTGCCTTGCATTTCAGAAAGAATGCCTTAACACCAGCAGGACTTTGCTGGCTGCTTTTATGCAAAACCTCCTGTTTGCTTTGTAAAAGATGGGAGGATTCAGCTGTGTTTAAACTGGGCTAAGGTATGTCACTGACTTTTTTCTTTTTTATTGTATTTTTTCAGTGTTTGCTGGCTCCTAAATTTATGAACTATTTTTAAAGGACTCCTTACATAAGCATATTTAGGCGGTTTAAATTTGTTCTTAATAAGTGGAAAGATTTACTAAAACAGGCCTGATGTGATGACTTGGGAGGGATTATTCACCACTGATGCCAATATATTCCAGACAGCCTGAAGAATTAAGCACTCTGGGTGTCGAAAGCAATCTGAGTATCACCTAAACTTGTGCTAATGGAGCTCTGGTCTGCAAGGGGCGAGAGTGTCAAGAATCCAGAGCAAACCAAGGGACTGCATGGAGGGCAAAGGCAGGTAAGAACAAACTTTGCATTTTTATAGGAGCTTTTCAAATGATGATGTAGCCAAGATCTGCAAAGAAATCTGTCTGATAAAGACGTGAGGCAAAGCACAGCTCTGATAAATGATGAGCTACAACTGCATTCCTACCGAGTGCTGCTGCCACTCACTAAGCAAATTTATCATATTTTATTGTAAAGTGCATTGGATTCCAGGGTTAGGAATTTTCCTCTGACCCTCTTATCCTGCTAGAGGTTTTACTTTTCTTTAAGGAAACAGATTTAACCACTTATAAACAGAATTTACTATCAGTTTTTCATGACAATCTCTCAAATGGGAAAGGAATCCCAAGGGATTACAGACACTTCCAAAGGGTCAGTGCATGCAGGTAGCATTGGCATAAGTCAAAGCAGGGTCCTGACAGGATGGCACACCCTGTGAGGAATGCTTTCCAGGGAGATCATTCAGGCTTTGATGCATTGAGAAATAACCAGAAGGAATGAAATAACCAGAAGGAATGATAGGAATTATTCCCCAGGATGAAGTATAGCCAAGTATGAGTACCATGCTTTTTTCTGTAAAACAGGCAGGCTCAGCTCCATTTGATGTACCTGCTTGGGATAAGTCTGAGTGCCCTGCAGAAGGTAGAGGTGTCAACTTATATCATCCCCTTTCTCTGATCAATTTTCCTAAGTGAGTATTTTCCCAGATCACATTCCCCTGGCAGCTGTAGAACAGCATGAAGGTTATTGTTCAGTCATCCTGGCTTTCCTCCTCATGCCCACCTGTAATAATATAATCTAGACTGTTAAATACCTATTTAATGGTGAGCTTGATATATATTTTTTTTCTCTAACAGCTACAAGGATGTTATATTTTTGTTAATGGAAAGAAACAAGGCTCATTTAATTGCAAACGAATAGACTCATCCAATGGCAGAGCCTTGAAAATCCTTTTTAGACCCAATGTGGATACGAATCTATTTCCTTTATTCTGTTTCCTGTTACCCTCTCTGGTCAAGTGCCATTTCCATTCCAGACCATGCATGACCCTCACTGTCACAACAACCCAAATCTCACTGACCATTCAGTTCATCTGTTTTGTGCTAAAGTCATTACCAAAAATTGTTGACATTTCACCGGCAGTGAAAAGGTGTGTGGGTTCACTTCCTTTTACCACTGCCACTTGCATGGTTTATTAACAAGCAGGTGAAAGCCAGCACTTCAGGAAGATATTGCAACTGCAGATACCAGACTTGGAAGATGACTGAAATATTTGCCTCCTGTTAAATGAGTGGGTCATAACAGGGGGCAGAAATGTGAGGAGGAGCCTTACTCAGAGTTCTGAGCAAGGCCATCCAGCTGACTGCACCATGAACAAGCTACGTGACAAGGCTGGGTATCAAAGACATCCAAAAGTGCTGCTAGTGGCATTGCTTCTCTTTATTTTTTAACTTCAGAAATCAGCAAGTCTGAAATGTGCCAGGCTGAGGTCCAGGTCTTTCTTGGATTTGTGGAAGGGTGTTTCTAAGAAGACTTTAGAAAGTTCCACTTGGCACGTCCTGCTGTATGACATAACTAGTGATCAAAGCACAAATTCCAAATCTTGCTTAACATCTTTCCTTCCACAGCTATAAAAACTGAGAACAGCATGAGGTGCTAGAGGCCTTACCCCAGGAAAGCAGTTCTGTACACCAGAAACGTGGATATTTTTTTGGTAATTTTTACTATTTTTGTTGTTGCTAGTGTGTTTGTGAGGAGTGATTCAAAGATGTCCTGACTACATTAAGAGCTGACTGCAAGATAAGCACTGACATAATTTTATTTCTATTTTTATCTATCAAATACTCACCTTTGAAACTAAGACCTGGAAAGTTTTGGCTAGGGAAATGGCACAAATTCCAAGTCTGGAATCTCACCTCTGCTATACACACAGTTCCCCCTATTCAAAATTAGAGGCTTGCTTGGGCTTCCCTACAGCTAAACACTAGCCAGGAAAGTTGGGATACAGATATCCACTGGATTACACACAACCATTTTTAACACTGTACAGCATGCAAGAATGTCGAGGTCCTGATTACAGTCTGCAGGACAGGTACAGCTGAGGTAATTTTATGCTGAGCTCCCATTCCCAGTGTTCCCATTGGCAATGCAGCCTCATGGTGCACGGTGGAAGACAGGCTGCCAGGGTTGGGATCTTTGTGTTTCAGTGTCTCTCTCTTTGGGAACTAAACGCTTCAATGGTACCTGGGTCTGGTCATAATTCTTGGATCATCCTCTCTCCTTTGCTTGCGAGCATTAAAAATCTTTATTACCTTTACTTACCAGCTAAATTACTTTATTCTACATTATTTCTTCATAAGAAATTATTCAGTTAGAAGATCTGATTCGCATTTGTCTGCTATGTAAAGCACCTCAGAAGGGAAGTAAATTGTACTGCTATTTTCAAGTCCCTGGTGGTAAGAGACAATCAGCCCAATCTTCCCTCTGCCCCAGCCCTTAGGTATTCCTGCAACCCCTCATTGCAGAAAAATGAATTGGCTAGATCCATATGAAGCAATTCTGGCAGGAAAACCATACTCAGCTGAAAGATATGTTTTAGCTTCTTGGATATAATTTCAACTTTCAGATAACTGTTCCTTTGAGGAGCTCTAACTATAAATCCCAAAGTGCCTGCCAGGAGTTGGGTAGGAGCCAAAAATGCCAAGTCAGGGGAAAATAATTGTTTTCAAATGGTGACAAACCTGCAAGGTCGGCAGAGAACAGAGGGGTTGTACTGCTGGATGGAGATAGCCCTGTAACTCAGGGCTGTGAGTTCTGTACACTAAACAGAGCCTAACATCTCCACAGGGTGTTTGACTGCTGCAGACGCAGAAGGGAACTGGTCTGCACTGGTCTAACTCACATGGCAGAAATGATATTGAAAGAGAATCTAAAGATGAGGGGTATAGACACGGTGTGCAGTGCTAAAGCTTTGGCTCGTTCTGGTTTCGTTTCCCTGAGGTGAAGAAATAACAGAGTTTGTATTTTTCAAATTATTGCAATGCAAATAATTTGACAGCTTGGTCTGGAAGTTTTTGTGTCATGAAAAGTTGTCTGAAATAGTGCAAGGCAATACAATAATTACACAGTCAAGCATGTCTAAGGATGAAGGATACTTTGAGTAGAGGCTGGGAATTTGCCACTGTTGTGGGTCCGGATTCCGTCATGCCTTGGACAGATTCCTACACAGTGTGGGAGGGGTACACAGGCTTCAGGAACAGCACTGAAACTGCAGTTGCAAGTCATGAGGAATCAGCTTGAGGGAGCCTGGTGATTACTTTCTAAGGATATCTGCATATAAAAAAGTATGCCTGGGGGTGTAAATCAGCATAGCTCTGCTGGCTGCAGCATCGCTGCATCCATCTCCTCCAGCTGAGGATCTGGACAAAAGTACTTCGGCAACACAGAGGACTGAAAACTACCAGAACACCTTTAAAACTCATGTGCTCATGTGCCAGCACGCAAGAGAGGCATTCAGCTGTGTGCAGTGGCCTTCTTTCATCTGGGGCAGTTAAAGCAGAAAAGTGAACTTTGGATTCTCACAATTTTACTGCATCTGTTAAAGCAGTATTGGCTTTCAGCAATGAAATGACTATTCAGGCCAAGTGTCTCTGCAGAATTTCGGGCACTCCATGAACGGATAAAATTTCAGTTGCAGAAACAAGAGAAAGTACCAGACACAAATGTACCACGTATTACATTTAAGGAAAGACAGTGAAGGGGCAGGTTACACCGTGGGAATAGGCAGCAGCTGGCGGCTGACTCTGGTGTTATGACTAAGTCATCGATGAGGCCACAAAAAATTAAGAAAATTAGTAAGTAAGGGCAGCCTGCCCTTAAGAAATCCAGGAGGGCTGGTCTGTAGGCGAACAGCAGAGAACAGTTATGATCTGGGCTTGGGCTCCACGCCGGGTCCCTTGTTCCCAGGCAGACAGAGTTGGCAGCAGCCTGGATCACTCTCTGGTGGCCCCTCGGGCCAGGAAGAGGAGGTACATTGGCAGCCCAGCGAGGGGCCGCAGCCAGCTCCCCCTGCCAGAACTCAGGTTGCTCCATCGGCGCTGGAGCAGGGCCCCTCGGAGAGCAGACGCGGGGCTTGCCAGGAGACACCCGAAAGCTGGGAAGGCCCAGGCCAGGAGCCACTCACCTGTCCGAGCATCCTTCGGTCCCCAGGCTGGCGTGGGGCAGAGCCGGGCAGTGGCGTGGCCGCGGCAGTGACGCTGTCCCACCTGGCCAGAGCTCTTCGGGCTCGGTGTGGAGAGTTCCAGGGGACACCTGTGCTCCAGCGGCTCCTGCGTCTGGCACAGGCTGCAGCTCTGCTTCCCCATGCACAGGGCTTGCTGCACGTGTCTTTTCTCTTCCCATTGCTGGTCTGGACAGGCCTCCTGCTCATCCTTTCAGTTCATTAAGAGGGCCTCAGCCCCTCCTCCAGCATCTTAAAACAGTGCTGGGAAAGTCAGCAGTGGCAGGGGTGACAGGCAGAACTGGAGTAACCGCTGCACCCTTGTGCTTACAGCTCCTGCAATTACCTTCTGCCTAGGTGAGAACCTCTCTCAGTGATTATCTGTCTCTTCTGATTTTCATCAGCTGGAGAGCTGCATCTTTGGGATTATCCTCTCAGCATCTTTGCCTACCCCTTAATGTCACAGCCTTTGGCCTGTTAGTCCACTTATAGCTTGTCTCAATTCCAGCCTCATCCTCCTGCAAGGGTAACTCACAAATAAAGCAAAGTGGGAGTTGCCATGTTAATGTGCTTTCCTTGAGCCCTCGGGGAAAGGTCCTGAGCATGATTTCTTCCGCTTGGATGGAAAGAGGAATTTCGGTTAGAGCCTTCATGAAATTACAGTTTTCTTTTTTTTATGAAATGTAAACCAAAGTAAATATTACCTTAGAGTCTCTTATTCGTGTTGCAATAAAATGAGACACTTCCTTGGAAATAAGTTTTAAGACACGAGTCTTGTAATGTCGGGATTTATTGGAGTGGAGTTCACAGCTGACCTGAGGTCTGGAGGGTTTGGAAGCAATAGTCTGTGTGAACTTCTCCTTCTCCAGCACATGAGGTACAAAACTGGCCAGTTATTCAGAGACTTCCCCACCCTTCGTAAGCTTGTGTGCTCATATATCTCTCATGGTACATAAAGAATGACATATTGCAGTGAATCTGCTAAGAATAGCTTGTAAAATACATCATTATATGAATCAGCCTCATTAGAAGTCTCCTTCTCTCATGATTTAAACCAGACACAGTACTCGCAGGAATGGAAACCAGTTTTTTTTCTCTCCTGCTGGCATGTCGTGCTCAACCAAATGTTGAAACAGAAGAAAATAATTCTCTGAACTCAAGGCCAGAAGTAGAAAGTAAGTACTGCGTTACCCTGATGCCTCTCTGGCATAATTAAGGTCTTGGGTGTTTCCCTGGATATATGACTTTCCAGCTTCATTAATAAAATATTATGTTGCTCTTCTGAACAGCACACAGCTGCATTCCTTGCATACTCCCAATCCCCCTGACTCAGGACCCTGTAACACCTCACTTTCAGCATCCTCAGCCATTCCAGGCTTTTCTCCCACAGCTGCTGCTGTTTATGAAGGGGATTATCCAACATGGTGCCTGTGATAGCAGGAGACAAGGCTGGGCAACCCAGGAGGCCTCTCTCAGCCCGTTTTTCTGCAAGGACTGGTGCACCAGATGCCATGGCTGCATGACTCAGACCTCATTCAAATTGCCTGTCTGCTGGTGCAACCACTTGCCAGTTAACTCAAGGAAGGCAGTGTTTGACTCAGACAAGGCAGATGCAACCCCAGCGACACCCCAGGGATGGCTGCAGCTCTGGGCTAGAGGCCATGTCCTACAGGACTCATGGAAACAAAGGGACGGCTCTATGCTGCAAGGCAATGAAACAAAGTCTTTCACTCCCATTTGTAGAGCTCACTGACAAACTGCAGGTACAGCAACTTTTTATTGTTTCTCTCTTGTCACTTCAGGATCAGAGACTGTTGTATTTCTTGCTGTTATTTCTTTTAAACCATGCCAACACACGCCCTCCACAGCACACTGCCTTATAAACCTCTGGCTGCACTCTTCTGAATCACACTGATTTTTTAATTAACTGTTGTAAGATCAATTACTCAGCTGCCCTTGGTTGCTCTGGTCTCCTATAGCTTCCAACCATGTAACCCATTCTCTCCTCCCCTGGTTTGCTCTGCATTGTGGTCTTGTCACCAAGGAGCCTTGTTGGCTGAACACTGCCATGTGTTTGTCTCCCACCCAAGATTTTGGGCCAAGGGCATCACCAGGAGGCTTGTCACAATCAAGGCATCATGACTTCGCAGGCAAGCTGTATTTATCTTGAACGTACTTTGTTTGTTAGACTCTGCTGTGACTTTTGCAGAAGTAGGTCAGAAATGCTGTCTGGATGAATGTTACTTGCAGAGGTGATGAGAAGCTTCTGCTCAGCCCATGGAGCCTCCACAGAAAGCACCACTGCCTGTTCCGGCAGGCTTTAAACACTGCCCTTCCGTCCTGCAGTGTCCTCAGGCTACTCTGGAACCTGCAGTGCCTTTGGTTGCTGCCAGTGCAGTCACTTCAGTGCACCTGGGAGCATTGCAGGCTGGATTTCAGTGCCACGTTTGCTTGGAGGCAATGGGCCTGCTGGGAGAGCCACAAGTTGCACTAAATAAGCCATAGAGAGACACAGGCTGGGAGTCCTGCACTAGGGAAGGAAGGTTCTTAGGCTCTCCTGTGCTCTGGACATCTGTTATTTTTGTCAGTAGGAAATACAAATCCCTGATTTTCCTTCTGCCAGAGTTTGGATGTTCTAGCAGGTGGATGGTGCCGTGGGCTCAGCACTGTCTAAAAATGAAACAGTGTTTGCAAAACCCTGTGTACTCTTGTGCAATTGCACCCCACTCAGGTGGTGGCATTTCAGGGCATAGAACAAGCACATTTTCTCTTTATTTCTAGACTTGGTCATCCTTACCCACACATTTGGCTACATGTCATAATTTGAAGGAATTATTTTTAATAGCAATTCACATAAACTTCACGTCACTGCTGGTTTTGCCATGAGAGAAGCGGGTTTTGTCTCTCTCTCACTTTGTTCATCAATAACCATTTTACAAGCCCTGTTTTGTTTTAGCTGGGATTTTTACCTCAGGACTGTTCATCCTTTGCAATACAAGCTCCGTCTGCTGCCCCTCGGGTTTGAAAGCGAGGATCTGGTTCCCAAAGCTGGGGTTTCACAGCTGTGGTCTGACTGGTTTCCTATCAGCCCATACAAAAGGAGTGAGCACACAGCAACAGCTCAATACCCACTTCAAACCTCAGCCTTCTCAGCTGGAACAACTGTTGCGGTTTGAAGTTGTTTTGTTAACTTCTTTGGCTAATTGATAACATCTGCACCTCACCACCCTTCCTCGCCTCTCAAGCTGCTTTCAAATAGATGGACAGATAATACTGTGGCAGATCTCAGTCTCTGTATCTATTGTTACACTTTTGGAAAATTGTGTGAGAATTGGGGGGCATCTTCGAATAAAGCCTCCTTTATAAAGGCTCCTTTCACACGGTCTCAGAAACAAGCCCAGAGACACTAATAAACCCTCATGCTATTAATTTGGCATTTCTCTTGTGATCAGATAAAAGAACTTATGATTTCACACTTTCCCCCCCCTTCCCTTTTTCCCTACCATGTTTTCTGAAGTTGGAAATTTACACTTGGGCTTTAAAATATTTTATTTCTCATTAGTTTTCATTTTCTTCGTATTATAATAGATAGATCAGGAACTGGTATATGTGATATTTTAGTAAATAAAATCCTTGTATTCAGGATCACTCTTGAAGTCTGGTAATACACAGTGACACCATATAGGTCCCAAGGAGACATTATGGTTGTAATGGAAATATCATATATCTCATATCCCAGGTCTGATATATCAACTCAGCAATAAAAAGAAACAGGATATTTGCAACTATATTTTAAACAGGGATTTTGCTGTTACTATGAGAACATGGATTACTTAGAAATTTTGGTGAGAAAACTCCTTAATGGTTTCATCAATGTCTAACCCCACGAGATCTCAGTTCTCTCAGTGCTATCGAAGTAGCTATTAATGCAGTGAAAATTAGAAATAAATGAGCGTGGTTCATTGGTGTCTGCATGTACACCTCCGAGTTAGGTCTCAGTGTAGGTCAGATGGTCCCTTCTCTCATATTGCAGGATTCCCAGGATCAGATTTGGGTTATGCCTAGAGACATGTGTGCACTGTGAACTCTCCCCACCTCGACACCATTCCGTTTTGGCTGGGGAGAGGTTCCCTCCTCCACCTCCCTCCTGGTGTTGGGGTGCTTGGTGGTGTTGCTAAGCCGGGTCTGGAGATGCCTGTGATGTGCAGGGAGCTGACGTAAGCCGAGACTCGAAGGGCTGATTTTGCTCAGCCAGCCAGGAAAGCCTTGTGAATTTCCTTGTAAAAGGAATTTCTTAGGATTCAGGGAGACTTGTGTTACACAAGACTTTGAAAACAACATTTGACAGAGGATAGGGCTATCCCCTTTATGAAGTCCCCAACAGAACCCGCCCACTGCCATGAGCACTGTTATTATTGCAGTTCTTTTATTTTGTGCCCTTTCAGCATCACCAGCATCTACAAAAAAGATAGAATCCCAAATACACATCTCATAACTTCACCTAATGCAAGCTCAACACATTTGGTCTTAATCTGAGTGCCTGGACTGGGATGAGTTCTGCAGGGCTGTAATAAAATAAATATTTTCCTGCACTGAGAACAGCTCAGGGAAAGGTTCAGTGTCAGGTCAGCAAAGGGAGCTCTTTAACCATGTTTTGCTAGACATGGACCATATCCTCCTTTAAGAAACTGTCAGAGCTCCACAGTGACTGGTGGATGGAAGTGATTGAAAGTATTCACCTCCTGCTCATTTTAAATGTTGGGTTTGGTTGGTATTTGAGGAAAGTTGGGCAGCGGGTACAGCCCCAGCTTGTAGCAACAAGAATGTTTCCACCAGAAAAACAAAAATTAATAGTGAATTAAGGACTTTTGGCTGGAATTCCCTTTCCTTCCCTGCCCTGCTCAAATTGGATTACTTGCAGTAACAAAGGGAGCAAGCAGCCCTGTTGCAGCAGACCAGTCCCAGGTGAGTAAGGCTGAGCTACTTAATAATTGGCAGTATAGGGAGAGCTCCTTTAATTGTTTTTTAAACAAAGCTGACCCACCTGTTCTGCCATTTTAATGGAGGAACCAACGGAAATGTGATCCACAGGTGCATTATAAAAGGGAAGGCAGAGGTACGGGGAAGGGAGTTTGCATTTTTGCTGCAGTGTGAGACAGTGCCTGAATGTTTTGTGTCATTGCACACCTGGTGCAGAAATAGCCTGAACATCAGAAGAATTTGTTAAGGTTAGTAGTTTTCTCTTCCTTTGCAGACATGTTGTTTATTGGTATACCACAGATGAGCAAAATCCTATCTTGCTGCCAGGTCATTCAAAACCTGTTCCTGAGATTATGCCTCTACTAAAACTCTGGTATCCATACTGTTGCCTTTCTATAGCTGGGTACTGCTGCAAACTCAAGATAGTTCCCTTTCAGTTTCCTGGGAACTGATTACAAACTCTGGAAATAAAATGTAGTTCTTCAGGTGGTAATTTCTTAGATTAAACTGATTTATTGAGTAACTTTCCTAAAGGTTGATACTTTTCTAGTTTGAGAAGTAATTCATCCTCAACTTAAGCATGCATTTAGTTGTTGAATGTTCTCTCTTTTGTACTAGGCAGGAACGTTTTTCTCCTTTCCAGACTTACACCAGCCCATGCAAAGAACTCAACATTTTGAGTTCAGACATTCAGAAAGAGGACTATGAGCAGAGCTGGAAATGAGTGCAGGGGTTTTGGTTCCAGGTACCTCTGAGTAATTAATTATCCACTGATGTGATTCAGTCTTCAGAAATATCAGACATATCCACCACAAGCTAACTAAGCTCAAAGCAAAGGTATTGGATGCACGTTTGCAGACCTAGGTCAGCAAGCAAGCCATTGTGGGCTCGTAAGAGAAGTGGATGATGCTCTACACCTGGGCCTAGAGGTGTTGCTACTTATTTAAATTCAGTAAATGCATTCCATGTGATCTCATACCTTTGGAGGAATGTAATTCTCCTTGTTCAATGAAATATGTCTTTTTTGAGACACTTCAGAGGCCACTCTAGGAAAAGCAGGTAGCTCTCATAGTTGGACTTAAATGACAAATGAAGACTTTTGCAGTATTTTCAGCAGAGGACTTTCAAGCAAAGATTGAATTGAATATCTATGTTTTTGTTTGCTGGCTGTCAGGGGGACGGTGATGTGTCCTGTCCTTGCAGAAGTTGGTTAAGTGAAAGTATTTCTTTTTGACCATTGCCATTTATCCTTTAATTTTGGAGCAGCACTAATCCCTCTCCTTTCAGGGTGTGTCAGTATGCTTACAGACTATGATAAGTTGCCCAGCATTGAAGGTTTTACAACCTTATGTATATTTTTGAATTTTTTTGGGACACATATAGATCATGTTAAAAACCAGAAGTCCATTGTTCAATCAATCAAGTTAATCCTGGTGCTCCTTGATAACTATAGCTATCACATTTCAGAGTGATTTTATTGGATATTACTGGGATTACTTGTAGTAGCCACTCAGTCTAGACAGAGGTTTCTATTACAGTGAACACAGACAAAAGGGTAAGAAATATTAATGCCCAACATCCATTAACCGTGCACAAACTGCATATCAGAGAGTGGATCCTGTTCACTTGGCTGGGGGTCTCCCTCCCTTTTGTTTATCTCTCAGAAGGGCACTGGCTTCTTAATTAAAAGGAAATAGGTTGTCTTAATAAAGGAGTAAAAAAATAAGGAGCTGCTTGAAAAATTTACCTCTTAGAGCTAATGGAAATTAGAGATCATTTGATCAACTGTCCTAATACTGAAAGGCATGAGTATTTTGCCCCAAAATCTGTCTTTGGGATGGCTTTCTCTTCCCACTTTTTTGTGAGATGGGAGCGGTCATGGTGATCGTGCTTAGAAACTTGGATCTCCAACAGTCCTGTTGTGAGAAGTATGATGAAATGGACCTCCATACTCACCAGGGCTGGGTGAAATTAAACTGCCCGTGGTTTCTGAAACAGCCTTTAGAATGACAAGCACTCCAGGAATGCTGTGCCTTGAAGAAATGTGATGGGGCAGTGATGTTGTTCCCACCATCCCTTAGAAGACAACTCTGCTCAATTAAGACTGTTGGCTGATTAAAATTAGACCTAGTTAACGAGGCACTGAGTGAGGTAATGAAGTTAAACTCTGAAACATTTCAAAATCTCATTTTATGCTACTCGACATGTTCATAGAATCATGACACGTGGGCAAACATTGTATTTGCTGCCTAGACCACTTGTGTCACAGAATGTATTTTGGATAGGACATATTTCAGATTGTTGTCAAATTGCCCATCATAACATGAGCTCCACCAGGTCTTTCAGAGAATTTTGGGAGTCAGTGGAACAGTAGAAACACTCAAACACTGCTTGTATATGGCTTGCTGTCCTGCATTCATGCATCCAAAGACCTTGATGTCCTTTTGTTCTTCACATCCTTTTGAGATCAAAAGTTAATTAGCCTGTTGTTGGGAAGGGTGTTGGGATCACATAGAAGCAGAAGAGTCAAAAACTTTCTTTGTTGGAGGGGGGAATGAAAAACAAACTCCTGAGTTATATAATAAGCTTGCAATTATTTCAAGATTCCCTTAATTCCTGGGTGATAAGGTTGATCATGGACTATATAGAGACATAAATCAAGATTTCCCTGCAAGACTTTAGCTTGGTGTAGACTTGGAGAAAATACTCTGCATGCCAGTGGTCTCAACCCCCTTTTATATCTGACAGCTGATATTGGTGTGTTTGAACACGCTCTGGGGGCACAGGGGACTGTGTTAGGGTTGCTCTCGCTCTGTCTGTCACCCAGCTCCTGGGGCCCAGCCCTGCTCATCCCTAATCCTCCACAGCAAATTGACCTGGGACCGGAAATCTCGTCTGTTGTTGGCAGAGCACAGCAGTGGGTTTGGTGGGTCCTGGTTGGTTTACATCCCTGTTTTATAAATGGAACTGCTGCCTTCATGAATCTCCAGATTTATCCACGTATGAATGCCTAATTCTCTGGGTTATTTTAAGCAGCAGTTATGCTCTTGATACAGCTCTGGCTGTTACAAGAGGTTACTTGCGTTAAACCTGTGCAGCAGGGCAAAGCAGGTGGGTTCCCTCAGGTTTTAGACTTAGCAATGAAAAGTTTTGCTCTGTGTATGTATTTATCTTGATCCAGCAGCTACAGGTCTGCTTGCCCTGACAGATCTCCTCCCTTAAACTTTCATTTTGTGGTAATAAACCATGAATTGCCAGGGTTTTTCTCAATGTAGCGTCAGAAAGGAGAAGGCAGCATAAATTTCCGCCCTCATTTCCAGGAAGGTGATCTTCCAAGAAGAATTATTATTATATAACTTTAGGATCACAATATCCAACTATACATATAATTTGAGGCTGTTTCTAATAAGCATTGTCTCTAGCCTGTGGTTCACTCTGGTTTAAATGTTCTCAACTTTTTGGTCAAATAACAGCCTAGAACAGTATTTTTAGGAAAAGATGATGCTTGGCAATGTCTGGGAGTTCTGTGGCTTTCCACCACCCTTCAGAGGGTTTGGGCTAATGTGTGTACTTTTCAAGAAAACCAAATGAACACCCCCAAACTGGGAAGGCTTAAACTGAAACACCATCCGAGACAACTTGCAACTTTTCCTTTGATCGTGTTGCTGATGTGAGGGTTCTTCTTTTCTGAATATAACGGGACTTCCTGAATTTCTGTTTGCTTAGTTTCTTTTCTTCTTTTTTCATACTTTCCTCTGGTGCTTTCCCAAGTGCCACTCAGGTTCTTGCAAACTGAGCAACCAATAGTACTACATCAGTGTCGTTAATTTTGCATCAAACATTTTTCTTTAAACTTTGTCAGAGATGTGAACATTTTGGAAGTTAGACTGTGAAGGAGGGAGTTGTCCATGGCAAAGGCTGGCTGGTGTTGTTTCATTAGCCATCTGGCTGGGAGATCCTGACTGTATTCCTTCTGACAGGTTTTGGATGACTATTGAAGATGTAGATGTTTAAATTATAATTGATAACATTACTCATCTCAGTGATTCTCTTGGCGATGCTCTTGCTTTAACATTAGTTTTTAATAAAACTTGCCACTTTAAATTTAATTTTAAGCAGAAAGAAAGGTTTTTAAAGTTTAAGATTTGGAAGATTTTACAGAGCTTAATAAAAATTCACTTGGGCAAAGCGCAGTAGACAACTCTATTGGTACTGATGGTTTCTATTTAAAAAACATGTCTCTTTTCTTTGCTGCATCCTGCAGCTGCTGAGATTCTTTGTCTTGCTTCCTCTAAATCTTTCTCTTGCCATCTCACAGGCATCAGAGAGGGGGGCAAGTGTCTCCAACACTACATTGCAGAGAACTTGATTTTCTTCTCTCCCGTATGTCTCAGATCTTTGTATTGGTGTGGGAATGATCTGGACAACCAGGGAGGCTGAGGAGAAGGAGATGCTCTCAGCAGATTGGGATGGTCAAACACCCCACCATGCCTTATAAACTATTGTTAGGCAGCAGGATGGACAAGTGCACCAGACTTCCATGTAGGAGAAATAGATCCTTAATCCTCACTACTGCTCTGGGACTCTCCTATCAGGTAACTGGGCAAAGTGCTCCCAGAATAACTTGTTGGGACAGAGGTTATGTGTGTTAAGCTGCATGTAAGGTTCTATAGAGACAGGAATGACAGTGCTCTGGGAATCCTGCTCTACTTTTGGATTTGGTATTCAAAGGACAGAAAAGCAACAGCAAAACAACTCACAGAGTAACACAAACTATTCCAAGAAAATAATTTAGGAGGAAAAAAAAAATCACATATGAATGTACTGGGTAAAACATCTGTCTGGGGAGTCTGGGATCTGACGCATCCTACTGCCACATCCCTGGATGTCCCCTGCATCTCTAGGAAGAAGTTAGCAAATTGAAGAAAAGGAAATAAATAAAGTTAATCTCTTGCCTAGCTAGTAGCTGTGTCTCTTTACCAGCTTAGCACTTCTGGGCTGTATATCCATGTAGGAACCCCAGTTGTATTTCTTTTTATGTGTATTGACTTAGTGAAGTGCAAACATGTTAAAAAGTTCACTTTCTCCTTTATACGAGTCTATAAAAAAGCTCTTAAAATGGAGTCGTAGTGTTTCAATGAGACAAATGAATGATCAGCTCAGACCCAGCAGTCCTTTCTGATGGATTAGGTGCTTGTGTGAGAAATTCTAAGATGCTAATCAGCCTGGAGAATTTTCATGCCTCCAGCACTATGTAATGACACAAAATATTGTGATGCCTCCAAGCTATAATGGGATAGGCAAGATGCAGTAATAGGTATCACTCCTGATATTTGATTCTAGCTAGAATGAGACTTTCAGAAGTCTCTAGGCAGCAGAGATTTCCTATGCATTTATGGACATTGGGGTAAAACTAAACATATCCACACTAGCCTGGAATTTTTTCTAGCAGCTATTTGGACACAGTAATGTACAGAAATAATTATAAACACATGCACAAGTAGATCAGTGTGTGTTTGCTGTGCCTGCTTTTAGGAGAAATCACACATTAACATATTTTTTGAATTTTGCAAATGCACTGCAAAATTGCAGCTCAATAAATGGAATTTTATATGTTCGTCTAAACTGATGACACCAGTATAAAATAAGGATATTTTCCAGTTGGGATTTAGGAAGCTGTAAGACATGACAGAAGTATTCATAATTAGACATTTCAGCACAAATTTGAATTCTCATGGAGTTGATCCAAAAACAGTTCTCCAGAAAAGCATGTATCTGTTTAAACACTTACTGTGGAAGGGATCGATCCCACTGCCAGAGCAGTAAAACACATATTTGCTGTGATAGCATAGAAGTGGGTCACAGTTTACCAGAAGGAATCACTTACTGTACAGAGCTGTTAGACTTTATTTCTGTACATTTGGAATTTTTGAGTTATGTCCTGTCACAGCTGCAGGCATGCAAGTGCTGTGTTTATTTTGTGTTAGTCACTGAGAAAATAAAGAAGAAAAAAAGAGGGTATTTCCTCAGCATGAGGGTGGGGAGGTTCTGGCACAGGTTGCCCAGAGAAGCTGTGGCTGCCCCATCCCTGGAAAGGTCCAAGGCCAGGTTGGATGAGGCTTAGAGCAGCCTGGGATAGTGGAAGGTGCCCATGTCCATGGCAGGGTGTGGAATGGGATGTCTTTAAGGTCCCTTCCAACCTAAACCATTCTATGATTTTATGTCTTTCTAGGCGTGGTATTGTTGTTTTGGGAGATAAAGAGTAAAACTGAGGCATTTTAAAACAGCCCTCAGGATGTATGGCTCTCTACAGGCTTCACTGAGCATCAAAGGATGCACCTGAGTTGGTGCTGAAATGGTTAATTAATAACATAGGGCTGGGAAATCAGCTTTCTGCCTGGCACAAGTGCTTCAGGAATCCTGCCAGGAGCCAGTAGCTGAAAGCCTCACTAAAACCAACAGGACACCACTATTAAATGCCTGGAGTCTTAAATGATTTGTGGTTTGTCAAGGTGACATGCTTGTGGTGTTCATGGAAATGCAACCTGAGAGACATCTCTGCTATTTACAGAAATGTGTAAGCAATGCAGCTTGTGAGTGTTTATGTTGTCATTACAAGAACAAAATGTTGTCAGCATAATTAAAAAGCTATATTCTGATAGAGATTCTTATTTAAGCCTGTTACATGCTCCAGCAAAGCAGAAAATCCCTTCCTGAGCACCGTTAATAATGGAGCATTAAGAATACACTGTTTTCTTTTCTTGCTTTATATGCATCTATTTATTTTTAAAACAACTGTTTTCTGATGCTTTCTAGGATTTCTTTCCCGGGTGCTGGAGCGAGCATTTCCCTGGAGCTGGCTACAAGAAGGAATGTCTGTACAGCCATATCTGGTAATGTTCCCTGTGCCTTACTGCCAACAGCCCTTTCCCTCCACAGTCTGCAGCAGGGCCTGCGACAGGGAATTTAGGTGGGCAATGGAGTGGGCAACTCTGAGGAAAGTGCATGGCCCAGGAGGGGCTGATAATGTTAATAGATTTCTTTCTGTAAAGATTAAACTGAACTTAATTTTGCAAAAAGTCCTGATATTTAGTGGTGGGCTTGGCAGTGTTAAGTTAATGGTTGGCCTTGACCATCTTGCATTTTTTTTTTCAAACCTAAAAGATTCTGTGGTTCTCTATGATGCCAGAGGACTAAAATATCTCTTATTCTCCCCCTGGCAATCTTATTAGCAGAATTCAGTGAAGTGAACATGCCCTCAGGGATGCCCCAAGCATGAACTCATATCTGGGCAGTAAGTACCGCCAGGATGGAGGGCCCTGGGAATGTAGGGGGCTGTGGGGGCTTTTCAGGATGCCCTGTTATGCAGGGTCATTGTAGCTGTTGGGGAGTGGCTTCTCAGGAGGCTCCACCAGCCATTTCTGAAGGACCAGCCACCTGGGCTTGCTGAGCCAGCCCAGCTCTCTCCAGACCTGGGGAATAAAGGTGTTTCATCATCCTGTACAGTCCTGTGATGAGTTTGGGAAATATTAAATAATGTTCTTTGAAATGAAAAGGGAAGGAAAGGAGTGGGAGCCCCGCAAAGGAAAGCAGGTGAGAAGGAAGGCAGGAGGCAAGGGCAGACAGAGTAACTCCTGGCAATTAAGCCTTCCTGGGGGCAGCCCCACTGCCTGGGCAGAGCCTGCCTGGCTGCTCCTTCCACTGGTCCTACTTGTGCACAACGGGACAAACAGCCAATGATAATAAAAAAAGGCCATTATCAATCAGGTTTTGCTTGTTGAGTCACTGGGAATTTGTATCTGGAAAGGCTGAGGAACCTCCTCCGTTGAGTGCTGTCTCCAGCTGAGAGATGATGGTTGGACAGTGAACAGGGCAGCCCTCCCTGGTTTCCTACAGGGATTCCCACGCTGCAGCGTCCTGTAGTGGGAGGATGGCTCAGCAGGATAACCCAGACCTACTCCAGACAGTTTCCTGCAGTGCTCCATGGATGTATCTCCCAGTGATGTGGGAAATGAGCTGGTCTTGCCAGTTTTGTTAAGGCACAGCAGTAAATTAAGCAGTGGTAAAAGAATGCAGGATTGAACCCTGTCCTGGGCACTTGCGGGACTGGAAATGTAACACCAGTGTTAATGGCTTTATTATGGACATGTGCACACTTGGATTCCAGGCCAGGGGCTACACTGAGGAAACATTTTGTATGATGGGAGGAGGGAAAACATCTATTATCTTGTGCCAGTACAAAGGATGACTAATTACACTAGGAACAGCTGCAGTGCACTTGAAACTATAGAAGACCAGCTGATCCCTACCGTGCTTGCCCAGCCAACTGGCAACACCTGAGCCCTGCCAGGTAAAAACCAGGCTCTGTGCTTTGTCCAAGTCATTAGAGCTCCACTTGGAGAGAAGCGAGCAAGGAACAAGCTTTGCTTCACTGCTTAATGTTGCTCAAAAAAATACCTGGAATAAATATTTCAGTCCAAAGTAATATTTACTTGGGTGCTTAAAACTTTGTAAAATGCCCTGCAGGTCACAAGACATTCATTCTGCTGTGTATTTCTCTTTAAGAAGGTGCTTGTAAGTACTACTGGATCACATGTGTGATGAAGGGTTGCCATGGCAAACAGGTTTTGGCACTATTTAAGAGAGAGTTTTATTGCACAGCAGAATAAATAAGCATGTTAAAGCCACATACAGTAACTTGTTGGCACATACATTAATGCTCCCAAGGGCTGCAATAACTTAAGCACCCTCCCTTTAAACATTTTTCAGTGTTTTTTCTTTTTTATTGACTACATGCATTTAGTATTAGGGCTAGGAATGTCCCATTTCCACCCTCTTTTGAAGTGAGTAATTGAGGCAAAAAAAGAGGGCTGTCTAATAAATCATAAAGGGGCATTGTACACAGACAAGAGGGGCAATTTTCCCATTCCTAACATACATGAGGATAAGCCAGTGTGAGACCTGTCTGTGTGCTAAATCCTGATTTGCTCCCTCTAGACACAGGAGTAGATCGGCGTGTTTATATTTCTGACGGAGCCTGAATAATCAGGGATAGTTTCACACCATTTTCTGCAGTTTCTGTCTTGCTCTCTTGTGCCAACCCAGTCTTCTCCCACATCACAGCAACAAACTCATTACTTCGGCTTTACCCATTTTATGAACCACCTCTTCTGTTCCCAGTTTGGCTCCCATTTCACACCAGTGAGTCCCAGCAGGTCTGGAAACACTCCCAGTGTTGAGGAAGTGCTGCAGGGAGGCAAGAGGCAAATCTGTGCCTGTGAGAGAGCTCAGGTTTGTGGTGCTCCTAAAGGTGAACATAAATTACATTTATAATGAAAGCTCTGGTTTAAGAAGGGTTATTAGTGTATTAGTCCGGGCTTTATTAGCGCAGAGGTTTCAGAGCCATGTGGGAGGTGTGACACTGGCTCCCTCTTCTGTGGGAACCAGTAACTTTTCTGGGTTGGAGAACTTTGAAGCTGCCAAAAGCAGATGAAGCCCACAAAAGCTCTCCCATCCCTCCCACCTCGGGACATTGGTATAAATCCCGTTATTGTAGATGTGATCAGATAACGCCCAGCTGTGAGGCAGGGGCAAGGCTGCCTCTTTCCCTGGGGAGGGAAGGATGGCCAGAGTATTCAGCCAGAGCCGGTGGTAATTGTGTCTTGTTTAAGACTGCGGGATTGGTGAGTGTGATGGATCCAATTCTCCATAGTTTATTGGGGAAGAGTGACAGAAATTACATTTCACCCTAAAAGGAGAGTGCAGGCAGTGCTGACTCCCATTACAGTCAGAGGAAAAATTTAGTTTACATATTCCCTATAGTTTTAGGATGAAAGCTGCAACATATTTTATGCTTAGAACCCTTTTTGTCTCCTGCCTCATCACCAAGATTACCCTGCACGCTTCAGTAAGGCTTGGACTGATCATCAGAGCTACTTGTTTCTCAAGGCCAGGCTGGATGGGGCTCTGAACAACCTGGTCTAGCGGAAAGTGTCCCTGCCTATGGCAGAGGGTTGAAACCAGGTGATCGTTCCAGTCCCTTCCAACCCAAATCATTCTGTGATTCTCTTCTATGATTCTAAACTTTCCTGCGCTCAGCAATCACCGAAGCATGCTCGAGCCTCAGGAAACAGGGGAGGAAAAAAGAGTTCATTATTTTATGAAAGGTACATATTTGTAATATCGCATACTGATGGGTTCATTATGAATTACAATTTGCTGAATAGGAGGATTCCTGTGGGAGGGACAGTGCAGAGAGAAAAAGGAAAGGCAAAGGGAGGGAGGTGATTTTTATGCCTGTAAAGGTGTCTCCTGGGCATAACCATAGTGGAAGATGTACCATTTCCTTCTATCTGTTTGGATTTGTTTGCAATTAAAGCCTAGTGGAGCTGTCGGGCTGTTGACAAATATATTATAACCAACTTAGGTTAAGCCACTTACTTAAAATTAATCCATCCCTTCACAATACTCCTGTTTCACTTCAGAAGAATGTGCCAGGAGGAGTGAGTACAATCCTGACCATGTTGGGAGAACCTCCTCAAGGTGGAAATTTGCAAATAGGGCTACTGTAGTATGTAATGAGAAGCTGCAGGGCTTTCAATTATCCCACATAGTCTGTCTCTTTGCAGCTTGACTGACAGCTAATTATGCTGGTGCCATTTTTTTGGCAGTGGAATTTAATCTCCCAGATGGAAAGCAAATCAATCTGCCCATTGCTGCAGCTGAGGCATACTTTGGCTCAACTTTAATTTATTCTCCTAAGCCTAAGAAGGTTAGTCATTTCAAGGTACAAAAATATCAAATTTCTTCCGTTAACCAGGCTGGTGAAAAAGTGGGGAAGAGTTGGGATTTCATGGGCTGTGCTGTGAAATGTTGTCGCTCCTTCCTTTCTATTAGGAAACAGCAGTATCATCTCCCCTTGATTCCTGGTCGTGGAATCTAACAAGGAAGAAGCATTTATGAGCAGGTGGCTAGTGATAATGGTTAAACATGAGTTGTGGAGGCATTAAGTGGGATTCTTTCGAGGAGTGAACTAAATCTCTGAAGAACTTGACACAAAAAGGAATCGGTGGCAATTTTCAAGCACTTTAGCCAGTGTGCAATAGCCTGGTTCCCTTTGGGTTTCATGCCAGGGATATAAATACAATCCTCCTACTTACCTGCACTCTTCAGGCCTATCAATTATGCTGCTCCCTCCAAGTTGCTGTTACAACTTTAGGTATTACCATCCTCTGTAAAACCAGCACAGAGCAGAGTATGTGACTGGTTATCACAGGCTACAGACCTCATCTTTGAGTAGCCAGCACCTGCAGCTCCTGTCAGTGCTGTTTCTCAGGCTAGAAACCCCAATTTTAGCTAGGATCAAGGGAAAAGGAGCTCACAAAAACTTGGTGCTAATGAATGCTGGAAAATCAGAGCCTTATTTTTCTGTAAACTTCTGCCTCTCTGGTTGTTTCAGCGTGAGTATGGTTCTGATGTCTTGTCTGTGCGTTATTATTTTCCTTTTTGGGGTGCTTTTTCTGAATTCTCTGGAGGTGTTTAGGCCAGGTTGGGCTGGGCTCTGAGCAACGTGGTCTACGGCACGGTGTCCCTGCCCAGGGCAGGGAGTTGGAGAGAGATGATCTTTAAGGTCCCTCTGACCCAAACCATTCTAGGACTCTGATTCTACTCTGGTTTTTGGAGAGTTTATACAAATAGGAAGGTTCCCAATTCCCCCCCTTACCGAAAAAAGGATTTCTAAAGTTGCTTTGCTCAGACCTGATAACTCCAGTTCCAGTCTTCCTCACATTTTTACAAAACCACAGCCATTTCAGTGACTCTTCCTTAGTACACATGGTGGCTGAAGGATTACACACTCTCCTATCTAGCTATTAATAACTTTTATATTTCCATGTTATCCTTAGGATTATGTTGATACTGCTCCCAATGGACCCTTGAATTGCATTTCCCAATTGTGATAAAATCTTGAACATAGGAGTGTTTTTGGTGACAAATCTCTGGAGATGTCCTGATGTCCCACTGGTGTATTTGCTACCCTGCTGCATGCTGTGTTTCTCCAATACTGTGGTTAAGAGGGTTTGAGCTATTAATCTAAAATTAATTATTTTAAAAAAAATCCATCATTCATTAAACAATTACAGTAATTACTTGTTCTCAACTATGCTCCAAGTTTAAATGCTGATGGTAAAATGTAGTGTCAGGCCTGTAATCTCTGAGTCAAGCACATGGAAGCAGTGCAGTCCCACCTATTTTTTCCCCAGTTGTCTGAAAATAAGGAATAGTGGGGTCTCCAGGCTGCAAGAGGGATCAGGACAGGCAAAGCCTCTGCCATGTCTGTACCTCCTGTCAGGGTTGTCCTTGCTCAGCCACTTGACTTCTACTGATATGAATTGAAAATGCTATTGGCCACAAAATGCTTTTAAGCTTTGAAAGTATTGAAAAAGTTGGAGAATGTCTATTTGAACTGCTGTGTCCAGGTAAAATACAGAATGAACTTACCAGTAAGAGAAGAAGCTGTAAAGGCACCTCACTGAGATTTCTGAGATTTTTCTCTGTGTGGTCTTCCCCAAGTGTGGTGTTGTTTTTTTTTCCTTTTTTTTTTTTTTTCCCAAGTGGAGCTTGCATGTTTAGCTCCAAGAAGCAAAATGCCGCAGAAATTCCCAAAGTAACGTCCTGGCCCCAGTGCACATGTTAGCAGGAATTTCTCCTCTTGTTTTCCTTGTTATGAATGTAACCTGACATGTTACTTTTTAGGTTCTTGAATAGGTGCCATAATCTACTTGGGCTGCCCAAGGTCAAGCTTGTTCTGGGATCCCTGGCTCTCCTGACAGAGCCTGCTGGATTTTGGAACCTTGGAGCAGCATTCCTTGGGCTGTGAGTGATGTGGGTGATATGGTGATGCCCCACATGAGACCAGCTCCAACACTGCAAATGATTTTGGTTTTGTTTTTTCCTTACAAAAGCACCATAATCCCAGCAAATAAAATGACAGATCACAGGTGATCCCAATGAAATGAGCCAAGCTATTTATGGAGCCCACAGCTAAATAAGGAGATGAGATGGAGGCCAGAAGAAGCAAGTCCATGTGACTTGAATTACAGTTCAGTTTGCTTTAGGATTTTCTAGTTGAAAGACAAAAGTTGGCCCTCCCAGCCTGGTGCAGTGTTAGAGAGATCTATTAAATGCCACTGGAGGTTGTACTTTCAACTACCTAGAAAATATCTGTGGATAAACACTTCTGTTGACATTAAAACTTTAAGAGTTTAAAATAAAGTGAGATTTAATACAGTATAGTAAATTCTCCACTGCAAACAGATCATGATTCTGTGAACTGGACACTCAGTGTGAGGCACACTCCTGTGTCAAAAATTCCCCTCCTGTGCTGCAAAAAATCAAGGCCCATTTCACTCCAAGTTAGCTGCTGATAGGAGTTTTTGATATTTTTCAGTTCTTTTAGTGACATCTAGTGAAATTTGGGGAAAGTGCAAGTTCAGTTGAACTCCAACGATCAATCCAACGATTCGACTGCAGCAGCAGATGCTTCACAATTAAATGCCGGAAGTACTGCACCTTATTTTATTTACTGTTCCTTATGCTGGCTGTCTTCAAAGAATGCACGAGATGCATTTTGGCCATTAAAAATTATAAAGTTTGAGCTCATATTCTGGTCAAACAGTTTATGCATCTGAAGCACAAAAACAAGTTACTCTTTGCTCCTTTTAACTTCGGGTATATATTTAGAATAACCTCTATTTTATGTTTTAAATTTTGCCTTCTGTTATTGGTGCTGGTGCTCCTCTACAGCTGAAGGCTCCAAGTATTTAAACTTCTACACAAAACACCCCAAACTTTTGCAGGAGTTCAAGCTATGCATTTTCAACATTTGGTATTCCTGAACTTACTGAAAAGTCAGATTTGGTCTGCTTGTTGCTCTGGACCAATATAGAGTGGATATGAAATACTCTTTCATCAGCAAATGAAGTTTTCAACAGCGATGGAAAACGTATGCCTCCTACCTAGAAATCAGCTAAAAACTTCAAAGGAAGAGCTGCCTCCCTCAGAGCACCATCCACATGCAACAGCTTTTAAAAGTGTAACTTCTTTTTTCTCAAAGTACAAACCCAAGTGGCTTCCATAAAGGTCTATGGTGGTATGGATTTCAGCTGTGCAAAGGACAGGGAGACCACTACAAACAGGGCTCATAAATATTTGGAAAAAATACAAAGTAGCTTCAAACAGGCCAATATTAGATGACTGGAAAGAGTTCAAAAAATGTTAGGCCTTGCTTGATCTAAAAGGCTTCAACCTCCCAGACTGAATAGGCAATTAGGGCAGATTCTGAACAGGAGCATCTGAAGCAACAACTGGGAAGTCTGGAAAAATCCCAGCTGTGAGCATCACTGAGCACACCCATATCCAGCAAGCACAGGGAAGATGCCCAGCACGTCCAAACAAGCTTCCAGGTCACTGATTCTGATCTGCTCTCATCCCTCTCAGAGCTAACTTTTCAGAACTTAAAAAAGAAAGGCTTAAAGGAAAAATCAATCCAAGTACATCAAGAGCAACAGTTCAAACATTTTACTAAATCAATTCACACAGTTTCAAAATTGTAAATATAATTAAGGACAAGAGGGTTTCTGTATTTTTTTCTTCCAGAATCATTAAGACAATAAACAAACACAAATTAGGTTTATAGCATCTGTTCTTTTAAAAAATGAAAGGAACGCCACTTGATGTATTGATAAAGCACCACAACACAGTTACAAAATAGGGTTGGCCTGTTTCTTTCACAAGTAAAAGACTACATACTTCTAACAGCTTCCTGCTTCAATTCAGACTTCATTAAAATAAAACTATAAAATCTTCTAGATTACACTAACTTCAGACAATGCCTGGTATAACAGTGCATTAACAGCAGTAATGCCAACTATCAGTGCCAACATAAAACAGTTTAGAGAGGAAAAACAAAACAAACAAAAAATTCCAAAACAAAACAACAAAAACCCCACCTTTATTCCCCTAGATGAGCAAAATTTAAAATAAGGGATGCTCTGCCTCACAATGAGTTAAGGATTTGGGGATGCCGATGGGTGGAAGAGGGCGCTGGTACTGTTGCTTTCTAGGCTTAGTTGGCATCTAGTTTGGCCATTTCCTGCACATATATGCCTATACTCTCACTGTCGAAGAGCACGAAGTACACCGTCTTGATTGAAGAGGACATTGTTGACACAAAATAGCTGGAGATGGCTTTCAGGATCAGCTGAGCAGCTGTTTGCTTTGGGAAGCCATTTCTAGAGGGAGAGAGAAAATAAAAGAAAGAAAATCAAGACTTGCTGAACCAACTTTTGTGATGGTTTAACCTCCCAGGGAAGGCTCCGGCTTTTTTCTGACACCCCATGGTAAATAAAGCTGCAAAGCCAGTGTTTACAGTCTGAATTAGAAGCTACAAACTTGTTGATTTAGGCAAGACTTAAAATGCTCAAACAGAAGAAAAGCATTCCCAAAACATGAATACAGAGTCTACACACATTGATGGGTTGAACCTTGTAATACCTGATGGGTCAATTATTC
This sequence comes from Edolisoma coerulescens, assembly GCA_013397115.1. Taxonomy (NCBI): domain Eukaryota; kingdom Metazoa; phylum Chordata; class Aves; order Passeriformes; family Campephagidae; genus Edolisoma; species Edolisoma coerulescens. The sequence goes on along the minus strand of VWZW01000318.1, from coordinate 2,814,761 downwards.
TCATTTAACAGGTAAGTAAACCAAGAGCCTGCTGTGTTCTGGAAAGCAGCATGTGTGTTGGAGCTGTGAAGTTAAACCTGTCCTGAAAGCAAAGCAACTGTTAAAGAAAAGTAAAAAAGGACAAAGAACTTGATATAAAATATGAAACATGAAAAGACCCAAAATACAAAATGGTCTTACCACTACAAATGGTAACTAAGCACAGGATTTTACAGGACCTAACCTGACAACCTTTCCTGCAAACTTCTTCACATTTTTATCTAGGAATCCTTGTCTGAAAGATTCACCTAATCTTAAAACAAGTCAAGCACAAGTAAAATTGTCTGAACAAAGCTATGACCTGAACTGTGAATTTTATAGGTGATAGCAAACTCCTGGAATTACACCTGGTACCTGCTTGGAACGTGGCCTGAACTTTGTTGCTGTGCTACTCCTGAAGTACTGCTACTCACCCAGACCATGGGTTTGCCCTGCCAAATTCTGAGCCCTCCCCCAGCCTCAATGATGTGCACTCCGTAGTCAGTCTGAAGGTGATGGGACATGATCACTCTCTTAGGAGTAGCACCCAAAAAGAATCTGAAAGAGCCTGTTGAACATCACCTGGTTCCTTGACATGCATTTACAGATAGCTGATAGTTAATACTCCCCGTTATAAACTGTGTACTATTAATACTACAAATAATTTACAGATTACACAGACGGATGAGTTTCTCAGCATTTCCTGAGCAGTTCAAAGAAGCTGGGCTAAATTCACCTCTGTCTCTAACAGGTGAACATTTCTCAGCACTTGCTCACTGAAGCACCACACTGGTACTAAAATGCTGCTGTAATCTCACTCTTATTCTGTGCTGCAACAGGGCAACTGCCTGTGTCATGGCCCACCTGCTGGACATTGCCTAACCAAAAAACATTCTCACAGAGCAGTTCTGTGTCAGTCCTGCCTGTAATGTGATATTATACATGCTGTCTTGAAGATAATGTTTGTGGCATTTCAAAAATGATGGCATGAAATAGCTTACACTGTTTTTTCTTTTCTGAAGATGCCTGATTTTTCCTTCTATTGAAGAGGGAACAAAAAAAGGGAAAAAGCATTGTGAGAAAAGCTGGTACTCTTCTAAAGCCAAATGAGCTGGTCAGGGATAATCAGCTGTGTGAGAAGTTAATCAGCTGAGAGCAGTTTTGACACAGGAGCTACTTAGGAGTCAGCAGCCTCCACACCTGAGCACTTGCAGGTTACTTATGAATGCTGCATCCTGGCACACATTGAAGAGATCTTTCAGGAATTCTGCTCCTGAACTGCCATGCAGGGCAGCCAAATGGGGATACACACTGTTTCTGAATTGTTCTCAGGGGCCTCTGAAGTCACACAACTTCCAAGTGCTCTGGCAGGGTGGCCACACCAGGGTGCATGGAAGAGCAGCCTGGTGAAAGGAAGGCACAGTGCCAGGGAAGCTGATAACAATCCATTGCTCAGGACACCTCTCCCAAAAGAAACAAAAAAGAAAAGAAAAATCAGCAGAAAGGTGCTGGCCTGATGGCCATGTGTGGGCTGCAAGAAACAGAAGCTTTATGCATTGATCTATGGGTCTGAGTTAAATTCTTGTGAAAAGGCAGTTTGGGACTTTAGCCAAACCAGTGTCAATTCAGATCAAAGTCAGAGCCTCAGAATGAAATCCCTTCTCTGAGGATGATTTCATGTTCAATCCCTAACTCTCCTTTCCCTTTTCTCCTGCTGGCCCTACCAGAATGAACTCCAGGCTACCTCTGAACAGCACCCAAGTTGTGCTTTCCATAAGTTGGCTGTAGCTGAGCATCTGGCCCAATGAAGGCTACAAGTATGCTATTTTATTTCCCCTCGTGATTTATTTGAACTGCCCTCATGTAATCCCATTCCTCAACTATAAAAGAGAATGAAACTGTTTATGTGGGTTTATTGAGTGATGTCTGCTTGACAGATGCCTGTACTAGAACAGCTGCACACATGTGGTGTCTTTGGCATTCACTATCTTTTAAAGGTTTACTTTTTTCTTTTTTTAATGCTTTTGACTTCATAAAAACAAGTAGAGAGTATTGTCAGAATATATTATGTTCTCTCCAAAATTAACTTATGCTTGAGTATCTCTAATTAAGGAAAAAAAAAGGAAAAATACATAACCTCATATATTACTCAAGGCCTTTTGATTCCTCTCCACCTTTTAAAAGCACCACTTCAACTGGCTCCAGAAAGAATGACGTGTATATGCCAAGTGGAGAACTTGCCCTGGATCCTGCCTGTCAGTAACCAGATTTCAGAACAGAATGTGAATCCTGATGATTGTTCAGGGCTTCATCATCTTCCAATACCAATCACCTACTTCACAACAAGGGCTGGGAACTATCCAGAAAAGACGGGGCTGTGTGGAAGATACTTTACATGGTCTCACTTATACATAACCAATTCAAAAGTCACTCTGCAATCTCTGCATTATTCCATGGAGGAATAGAGTTTCTCCCAGAGAGCGATTCAGAGCTTCTCTTTGTACTGACCAGCCTGTGACCCTGACTGCTAATTCAACAGGTTAGTATGAACCCTCTGCTCTATTTCTCTACTGTTCTGCAAAGTTTGCTCAAGTTATCTCCTTAAAATGAAACCTATGCAAATTAACTTTAGCTGGAGAACTGTATGATGCAAATTGCTTAAATTTATCATCCTAATGAAACTTTTATTTCTTGTCATTCACCCAAAACATCAAATACTGTTTTCTGCCCTAGCCCACAGAATATGCAAGAATTAATCTAGTGTTGCAACACAGCACAATGGGAAGAATATTCTTGCTGTACACCAGCCAACTTCTTTCATGGCAAACTCAAGAGGGTCAGTTGTTCAGGGTTAAAAGACACAACTGTGTAATTCAGCCTAGATTTGGCCCTTGGTCTTCATAGTGAGCCATCAGTGAGGGCCAGGTGTTCCCAACCTCCCTCTGCACCTCAAACGCAGGAGCCTCAGACTAAAGGTGCAGTCTGGATTGAGACTCTTAAGAACACGATCCAACTTTCAAAGGCGCTGAGCACACTGTACAGAGCCAGAGGACCTGAACTTTAGACTTGGGCTTTCAAAAACCTTGGCAAGGGTTTTTAAGGTCTTTTTTTTTTTAATGAAATAGTCCCATGATGTAAACTGCATGGAATTCAGCTTATGGATTTTGGATGAAAGCTTGAAGTGACTCTGCAAATCCTGAGAATCAAGGCACTTTAGGTTTGCTGCTTAAACAAACACTAAGCCACGTCTTCTGGCCATCCTAAGACTGCTAAGTTTCATTACACACTAAAATCAGGTAAAAGAGACCCCTTTTCTTCATGTTCTTTTCCACATCTCCAATTTATACGAATGAATTAATAGTCTGAAAGAAGTCTTAATAGTCTCTTGAAAATTAGTTTTATGCTCTTTATCCCAGTTGCGTGCTTTAAGATTTGCAGGGCACTACGACATCTGCCAAAACTGAACTCGTACTCAGGAAAACACTGCAGGCTCCATGCACTGCCTCAACAAACCTAGAAGAAACACTTCTTTTAGGGAACAGATTTAAACAAGGAAGAAGAAAGCCAGCATTGTAGCAATGTGTTTTATACATGGGAAGGGACCGGAACACCAGATGGCACTCAGAGAATGTGACCTATTTGGCATCAGGTTTGCCTGACAGCCTTACCTGCCACTGCCAATGGAAGGGAACGCGATTGATTTCAGCTTCTTTTCATCAGCCAGAGCCAAGCAGTTCTTCACTGTCTTTTCCAGCAGCTCCTCGCATTTGTCTGAGCCCCAACCTGGGCTATTACAGTGGATCACAAATTTTGCAGGCAGTCCATGGCCAGCACTGACAACAGCTAGGAAGAATTGAAAATGAAACTTAATTACTTTCCTCTCTTTAGGATTAAAGGAGTGTATATGTGATTAAAATAGCAAACAATCAACAGGCATTTCTTTAGCCCCTGTGAATGGTTTAGATTACAAATCACACAACCTTAAAATATAACATGATTACAGAGACTTTGTATTTTCCATTTCCAGCTGCATTTTGCTGTGATAATTTATAAATCACAGTGAGGATTGAGCTTATTTGAGAAAGAGCAAGAATTCACAGCTGACATCAAAGGAAGCACATTTATTCTGAGGACTGGGTAAGGAGAAGGGCAGTATCTGTTAGAACCCAAACCCAGACAAGGGATGATCTTGCTTTGGTTGGGTTTACTGCAGAGCTACAGTAAATATCAGGATGCTGGACACGCACAAGGAGTTACAACTCCAGTGACCTTCAGCTACTCCTGCTAAATGTACAGTGTTCAGCTGGCTTCTGATCATTCCCCAGCCCAAACTGGAGCAGTTCAGAGCTACTAGCAGTTAGCAGTTCAGTGCTCTGCAAACCCCTAAGGAAGGATGGAAAAGAGGTGAATTAAGATTCTGGCTTTATTTCAAGCTTTGTCTCTGAATAACTATAATGAAGACATTTTGTGTGATTTCAAGACTTTGGGTCTGGCCTTATTTTAACTTTTTTGTGTATGGGTCATCCAAGATCACTTGAACAATGCTGGGCTTATTTTCTCTCTTTCATCACATTCTTGACAGAGGGGTGGAGAGGATGCATTTACAGATTTGCAATGTTTGATTCACATTGTTTGTGTAACAACAGGCCAGGCCTTGTATGTACAAAGAAATAAAGAAGAATTTTTAATCATATCTTATCACCACAATACTACCATGGACATGTGGGGACTAAGAAGATGCAGCAGACCCTGCCTACAAACTGCTGACAGGCAGGGATTCTCCAGATGAGAGGCCTCCTTCTCTGCAGGAGAACACGTTCTGGGTTCACCACTTCCCATCACAGAGCAACAACAGACTGTGCTCTGCCTGCCAGAAATCAGGGTAAGAAGATCTCTGTCATTTCTGAACTCACTGGGCTGTGGTTGCAAATAAAAAGTTCTAACTTTGGTTTGTTAAAAAAAAAGGTTGAGGGAAGCAAACCACCCCAATTACAAGCTGAGGGAAGAAAAACATCTATCTGAAATCTCAGAAGAGCATACAGTGAGCCTTCACAAGGAGTCAGCCTCTAAAATACCCCAGAAAAGTGCAGGTATAAAATGGCAGCCTATGTCTTCACAAAACCATACTAAAAATACCAGTAAGTTTAAAAAAAAAAATTAAAAATCAGGTTTGCAAAGGTGCTAAGAGGTCTGAAATCCTCTATTCCATTCTGGAATGTTTATGAGGCATTTTTCTATTTAAGTATAGTAGAAATAACTCTTGGCATATGATCATCACATATGGATACTATCCTGCGGCTGCTGCAGGAAAGAGAAAATAGACTTTGTCATATGGATCCTGACCAGGGGTTAACCAGAACATTTTGAAGGACAATGGAAGCACAAGCATTTATGTTCTTATGTGTTTGCAGAGTCCCAACATGTTGAATAGCCTCAGTGTTAGGCAATGTTAATTTGTCATAATGTGCAACTAAAATGTTGGCAGATTCAGAATACATCATAAATCCAAGAAAAATCTATTAAAAGCAGCTGATACATCTCTAGTCAGATGTGAAATGTGTATAACATCTTCACCCTGAAAGAATAAAATACTGTATTGATACACATGACCAACTTTAATATTTCTCAGGGAGTGTTTTCTAGGGTAGTCATTAATTAACTCATTAGGATTCTGATGAGGACAACTGTTCATTACCAAGAGCAGCTGGCCCTTACTTCAAATGCAAATGCACTGAAATGGAAGTAAGAAAGAGAAAGCCAAGTATGGACTTATTCTGTATTAGTGACATTCCAGGTAAGCATCATAGTTATGGGTAGATTAAAGGGATGCCCATAGAATTGAGAAATCTGAAAACTAGGTATCTGTAGAACTGAAAAATGGATGTATCAGTTCTGCTCTAGAGTCCTCCAACAAGTCTCTAACATCCAGTTTCTCCCACGGCAATGCAGAGCTGCCTGGGGTAAGACTGCCAAGCAACCCCCAGATGTGAGGGATGCACTGACAGCTGAGAAAAAGAAACTTTTCAACTTGCCACCTCTTTGGAGCAGTTTGGTCTGGGCTAGTGAGCAATCTTGTGCAGAATTTAGTAAAAAGAAAAAAGTGAATAATTGATTCTGCATATTTTCGCAGAACAAAAATTCCAAGAAAAACTTATTAAAATTTTTAAAAAGCAAGGGAGAAACCCCCGAAGTATTAAGCTCCAGAAATAAACAGTTGTAATTTTTCCTGTCAGAGCTGAATTCTTACATCTCCCCTTCGGCTGTAGTTAGGATTAGTTTACAAAACTGTGCACACTGTATTTATTTTTGTAGCATAAACACAGATGGCAGAATCAGCCTTCTATATGAACAACATGGATCAGCAATTTCACAGATGGTGTAAAATTATATATTGCCATTATCAAACTTTATTACTCATATAGTAGATTTTTCTCCGATATTACATAAATTTTGATAACTAGGCATCAAAAAGTCGTAAGCTTTTATAGTGATGATTTTGGCACTGATTAAAGTAAGTACCCAAGCAGATGCTGAACTTTAAGCACATGCCTAAGTGCAGTGAAAGGCAGTGGCATTTCAGCAAAGCAGATGTTTAACAGAGTTGGACTCAAAAATAAGCATCTCATTAATTACTTTTCTGAACCATGCCCTTAATGATCAATACCGAGTGTGTACGCACGTACCTGCGGACAGCCTGGTTTTACTGTAACACCACAGCACCGCCCATTTCCCAGGTGCTTCGGTAACGGTTACTTAAGATGCAATGTGTGCAGTTTCAGTGTGGAGAACACAAACATACAACCCTTGGGAGCTGCCTGCAGACAGCAGAGCCCCAGCGCTGTTGCAGGAGGAGCTGGGCCGTGTGAGCCAAGCCCAAGCGGAGCTCTGCTCTGGGGTCCCGAAGCGCAGCCTCACCTCCGGCTATGTCCAACGGCCCGTTCTTTTTGCGGAGCTCAATGACAGCTTCCACAAACTCCTTGCCGCCTTTCTTTTCCAAAGTGCTCCCTGAACAGAGAATTGTTAGTTTACTCCTCCGATCTCAGCAGACATGTGACTCAGCATTCACTTTTGTTATACCACTCTAGAGTTTTCTGCCCAAACATTTTTTGGGGACTGCAAAGTAAGATCTAAACCTTTTGGGACTTGAGAATTAGCTAGTCATTAAAAACAACAACAACAACAACAGAAAGAACAAAAAGACAACCCTAACAACCCAAAAACCTCACACTGGAATCCCTTGCTAACATTCTCAGACTCGAATTTACTGTCAAAAACCATCTGACATGACATCCCTACCTCCTTCCTTCTCATGAGAATCTCTTAGTGTGAAATGTTCCAGAAGAATGTGCTAGCTCAACAGTGGTTGAAGGTTTGTAATTCCTTCCCCTAGGATTCATTTCCCCTCTTCTCTTACAAATTGTTTTAAAGAGCCATTTGCCACAATAAGAATTTGAAACTCACCTGATCTTGGTCCCTGACCCCAACAGGTGGCCCCAGGAATGAAACAGTCTCGTGAGTGCAGCGGGCTGCTTTACTTGGTAACTGCCCAGCTTGTTGAGCCACCTTTAACCAAGAGGAAGAGCCTCAGAAATAAGGAGAATCTCTAAGGAACATATTCCTCCAATGAACTTCTCTAACTACAACTAAGGAGCTGGACAAAGTTATTCTGGGAGGAGAAGAGCTGTGCAGTGTGTCAGGGCAACCAAAAGGTATGCTGTTTACAAAGGCAGTCCATCACTAAATGGTTTAGATCTTATTTTGCAGCTCTAGTTTTAATTATTAATATAAGAGAAAACAGCCCAAAAAGCATTTTCCTAACTACATAAGCATCCCACATAATTTTGCACTGTGCATATTAATTATAAAGGTAGATAAGTAAAAAGCAGTGATATCATAAAGGCTCTGATTTGAGATATTGCTTTGAAAACTGATTTCCAGAAATTCAGAACTAGGATCTCTAAGGATCTAGACATTTATTTGGTGACATCCCTTACTTTTACTGATGAAGAAAGAAAAAATGCAATTTCTGATGGAAGTGCACATACTATATGCTCCAGGAAGCAGAGTCCCTCCGCCAAGATTACGGTTACTAAATCAGGTTATAGCTCCAGGAACTAAGAAGACTGCAAGATGCTTTTGTTTTGTTTCGCTAAATTTCTTCCAAACTGAAAAGTTGAAAACAATGCATTTGTTTTCTGTTCAAAAACTGACTCTGTGACCCTAAGTCTATTTTGTTAGTGGGATTTTATTGCTTTTGGGGTACAAAAGCTGAGGACAATTACAAAATATATGCCTTTTCTTTGGCTTTTTCATAACCAGTTCACAACAGGGTTTGCCAAAAACTGGATTGCAAGGTCAGACTGTGTAGGTCAGAGTGCATTTTGCTCTTTGTGCTCATTTCAGCTTTTAAATATAAGTAATTCAGCCAAACTCCTAAGAATTTTCTGAAACTTAAAATTACCTATCCCAGTGCAACTGAGTAGGAGGATCACCTTACAAATCTCTTAGAAAAGACAGTAATGGCTTTATTTGTAGCAGCAAGGTGTCTTAGGAGAGTGCTGGGAAAGGAGATGCAGAGCAGCACTGAGGTGCTTGGAAGCACTCTGCCCTTCAAAGGCAGTGAACTTTCAGAAAGCACAACACCCTGTGCCCTTTACTGAGCCCATCCAGCAGACGTGGCTGACTCCAGGGTCTTATAAAATCACTCTGACAGAGAAGGAATGGGGAGGGAATGAAACAGCCTTCCATTCTAATTATATTCTTGTTGTATATATTTCCATATCATTCTATTTATATTTATATATATTCCAGTTATGTTCCCTGTGAGTCCATGAACTCAGATCAGTCCTAAAACCCATGACATTCATAATCCTTAATTTCTCTTGTTTCAAGGGGAAACATAATTAAGCCTTGTGCAGAACTTAGGAACAGCAAAGTTCTATTAAGTAGGTCACTTCTTTGCCATTGCAAAGCTGTTGTACATTTAATGGAATTTAGCCTAGTTTGGTTTAATTCAATCCAGAAGGATCAGCTTTTTCCCTTCTACTGGGAATTAATTTATAATTAAAAGCAATGAACAACCATGTCAGTTTATTTCACTGAGCTCTCTTCTTGCAGATCTGGTACAAAGAAGAGAAAAAGTAATATTTGGTATGAATGAGTGAAATATTCTGCATTTACTCCTCAATTATGCCCTTCTTCTGATTAATAGTGAGGGTTTATATTGAAATCATACTTGACATCTATGTTGTAAATTAGCTTAATCTGGCAAAGGACAGACTGTATTTAACCATTTTCCACTACATTAACAAGTTTCTTGATGGAAGTCTTGCTTCACAGCCTCAAGGTTAGTAGCTTGTTTGCTCACAGGCATAAATATGTGTCACTCCCATGAGAATAAGATCATTATCTCATGCTTTCCAAGCAGGCATTGGTATCAGTGTTGAAAACAGCGTTAGCAGAAATTTAGGCTCTAAAATTCTCAGGATAAGCCCCCAGTACATTTAAATTGTTAGGGAAAAAACCAACAAAAAATTAAAAAAAAAATTTAGATGGGTAAAAGTTAATCATTGGAAGCTAAGCATTTGTGCACTTCTATTCTTTCTTACAGCAGTCAGAGGCAACAGGAACCTACGCTAAGGAATGAGCAGTCCAGCTTCAAGAGAAAATTTTCCTTGTAGAGCAGCAAAGCATTTCTTTGTCACAGAGTAGGAGGCAGGCACATTGGCTAAATGGGTCTGACAAACTTTGGAAGCATATTCTTCAGGTACAGCTACTATGACACTCTGCATATTATTTAACCAGTGCTTCTGCCCAACAGGCTGACCAGAGCTACATCTCTCTGCGCGTTACTCAGAAAGCAGCCCTTTCAGAAAAAGCAGGTGGTGCAGGACACGAGTCCCTCCAAGTCAGTACTGAAACAAGGCATCAGGCGTGGCAGGAGCCCATTCTCACAGTGATGGTGAGGTCAGATGAGATGCAGAACAGAGGCTGGAATCAGCTGACTTGTTATTAAGCACTGCCAGCAACTTCTGCATTCAACCCAAATTCTGATTTGCCTTCTCAAATTACCAAGGCAGTTCAGTCAAAGCACTCCTACCCTTTTATAAAATCCTTCAAAATTCTGTATGCAGAGAGAGGTAAGAGAAGGGCTAGGAGAAGAGTTACTCAGGGGACAGTTAAGATAGCTAAATTAAGGGGTCTGTCCTGTTTCCTGTCATGGCTTCTCTCTGTAAAGCTCAGATGACCAATGTGTGTGCAGCACTAGCCTGGGCTTGTGGGTGTGAGGACCGTGGAGCAGGGCTAGGAAGGTCATCGGTCCGTAAGATAATCTTAAGAGTTTGGAAAATACAGACAGGTTAGATCTGGCACATAAATCCAGATGTGAACATCTGAAACTTGGCATGGTGCACTGGAACTGGTTAGAAATCTAAAGATCAAGACTCAAACCACATTCAAACCAGGCACTTAACATGTCAAACCAACAATGCTGTAATTCATTTTCCTTGGTCATGTGCCTGCATTTAACGCAGTGTTCCTGCACTTCAATTTTGGTGGTGCACTCCATTGTCACTTCTGAAAGGCTGATTTGGCGATAAAAACCAAAAATGCCCACTAGGTTTGTAACTGTTCATTTCTTGTTATGATCAGTCAGGACTGCTGGAAGTGAGAAATGAATGCAAATCTGCATAGCTACAACAAGCTGGTGGCTGCTGATTGACCATGCACACACATACGAACTCCGCAGCACTGAACTTGCCATTACCTACTTCACCACCGGTGTAGAAGTCAGAGTTTGTCGGGTGAACGACAGCATCACTGTCGATCGTGGCAATGTCAGCCTGTACAACTTGCAACTACAACAGGTAAACAGATGTATATCAACCACGTTGGACAGAGACCCAGCACAGGCTCTACATTTACACATGTACCAACGTCCATATTTTCCTACCTTTACATCTCCAAACCTTGCGCCAAAGGAGTATGCTGAGTTGTGTGTGCAGGTGTGTGTAGAGAAAGGGGTGTAGGGAGCAGGAGGAGGAATATTGAGTATGACATGATCAAATAAATGTTAAAATGACAAGTCAGAGCAATCACATGAGATCATTTCCAAAGTTTTAAAACCAGCTAATGCCCCATTTCACTTTGCAGAAACCTAGAACAACCAGTTCCCCACAGAGCATGACATTAAAATATGGAATCTGTTTAAAAAAGAGAAATTCAGGATCATCAAGCCAAACAAAATAATTAGTTTCTCCATTTTGTCAGCACCAATAAGCTGACAGGCACTGATCTTCATATGTAAAGCCATTCATCATTTTGTTTCTAAAAATGCCAGTCTCCTTCACATGGAGGAAACCATGTATTTGCAGCCAGGGTTGTACAGAATTTGCTTTAAAAAATACAAATAATTGTTCTTAAAGCTTAAAACTAAGGCATATTTTTTACTTATGTGCTGGAATGGCTAAGCCACTTGCAGAAACATATGTATTTCTAAGAAAGGCTGATTTAAAAATTAGCCTTCTTAAACCTTTTTTCTTGTAAAGTTACTCCTCTACATTCCCAAAGGAAATGCAGCAGCACTAGAATTATGGGTTGTATTCCATTAAGGAAGTTAAAAAAAAAAGCAGCAGGTATAATCAAATAAGAAGGGAATGCAGTATATAATGCATGAAAGGCAATTTTTGTTTTGCGGAAGAACAAACTTCTGTTAAAGAAGGATTTTTTGATTTCTTATCAATCTGAAACAAGACAGAAGCTTTAAAAGCAATTCTCCACCTATAGCATCAGTATTTGTTTCAGCTGAATGTAACAGTGACAAGGAAGAATTGAAACATAATGGAAACAAATCACTCACTGAATTAAACATCAAATCAAGGTAGGAAAGATTTGGGGATAGCTAATTATTTAATAATCCGTTTCAAAAATTTTTAAGCCTACTCTAAATATCGAAATAAAAACCCTGAGATTGCAGGTAGAATGGAGAAACTGCTTATTTTGAGAAAAACCTGACAAAAAAGTATTTTAGTCCTCAAAGTATCCAAATAAGAAGCCCCCCGAAATAGCTAACAGTCACATATGATCATTATGGAAAAGAATTTTAAATTTTTGAACTGAAATCAGCTTTAAGACTAGCAATAGCTGCAAGTATTCAGAATTGGTCAGAAAGTATTTTGAATATAGTTCTTCAACAAAGCAGGACCTGCAAGATTTGAATTTCTGCTCCGATTAAAGGTATGAAGCCCTACAGAGTAAATTCTGAGTTCCATAATTTCCATGTGACCGTTAGTTGTGTCAACCCATGCCCCATTTACCTAGGTCATCTTTAAGGTCAATGTCAGCATTGGTAGGATTGATAATGGCCTCCACCTCGAAGCCGGCTAAATTACTGATTTCACTGTGAATAAGGTTCAGCTGAAAAGAAAAGCATGAGGTGGGAAATAACAGGACAGCTGGGAAATCACAGAGAAGCTGCAGAAAAGTGAGCTTTGCAACACAGATGGAGATAGCATCACTGCAAACAAATATGCAAAATAAAAGGCAGGTCATAAAGGGTTATTATCCCAAAAAAATTCAAACACAAGACTCAAACATTGTTCACACTGGGAGAACATGAATGTACCTACTAGTCAGCTCTATTTTGGTTTTACACTGATCACTATTTAGGATTCTTATTATTATCCAGTACCTAAAGGAGGCTTACAAGAAGTCTGGATAGGGACTTTCCACAAGGGCATGGAGTGACAGGACAAGGGGGAATGCCCTTAAACTGAAGGAGGGTAGGTTAAGATTAGATATTAGGAAGAAATTCTTCCCTGTGAGGGTGGTGAGGCCCTGGCACAGGTTGCCCAGAGAAGCTGTGGTTGCCCCATCCCTGGGAGTGTTCAAGGTCAGGCTGGATGGGGCTTTGAGCAACCTGGGATAGTGGAAGGTGTCCCTGCCCATGGCAGGGGGTTAGAAAGAGAGGAGCTTTACGGTCCCTTCCAAACCATTCTGTGATTCTTATTTTGCCATTAAAAGAGGGTATTTGTTTCTTCCCTGAGTATAGATGAAGGACACCCTAAGCATCCCTTAGGCATCAATTACAGGGATGTGCTGGGACTGTTCTGCACTGAAATGGGATCAAAGCTGCTGCTTCCTCCTTTAAGCCAGCAAACACGAGCCTATCTCTGAGAAAGCACACACTTGTCTCCAGCAACTCCTCCATCCCAACAAGTGGATGTGGTTTTTTTTCTTTCCTTATCAGTGGTCACCATGTTTTGTATTGCAGCACTTCAGTTCTCATTACAGTTCTGCAGCCTTTGGGAATATCTAGTGAGGTACCGTAAGCAGGCACATGATACTACATGCGTATTGCTGCCAGTTTTTATTTTATTTGCTTTACCTCCTTCTGTCCCTTATAACAGCAGAGGTTTTTAACCCCACCCATTAATGCCCATTCACTCCTCTACGTACCCCCATATATTTCAAGCATGTCTTTCAATTTCTTTCTCGTTATAAATCAGGAGGATTTCTCCTGGGCACACAGGAAACTGAGGAAGGCAGCAGAGAGATCTAGAGACTGACCTCACATCTGCACTACGTGTTCTTAAAAGACAGTTTGGGTGTCTCCTCATAGGATATGACCTGCACCAGAGAACCAACTCTACAATTTGAGGCAATCTGATGGGAATGCTCAACTTGGCAAAGGTCAGAACTGAAGGTATAGGAAGTTTATAACCAGGGCTTAAGCAGGCTGTGATGCTCCTTCATAACTTCTGTTGGAAGTCTGATTTCACAGGCACCAAGTTTACTACTGTCAAAAGTGCAAAAGATTTTCCAGACTTTTTCATTTGGGGAAATACATTAGCTACAGCATGACCTACACCTGTGTTTACAATATGTATTTAAAATGATTTTTTCAGTAGCTGTTTAGGTGACATGGAAAGCAACCATGAAAGAGAAAGCTCTCATTCATTGATGCAATTCCTGAAACCAGCTGCAGTTAAGCCAGGCTTTCCTTTTAATCCAATGGCCTCAGCCTACAAAGCATAACATACACCTTCAGGCATGGCACTTTATCTCATCAATAACAGAATTTTATCTCTTGTTTGTAGTCCATGCTCTGTAAACTTAACTCTTCAAATAATTTCTTTGTGTGTGTTAATTTATTAACAGGGAATATGAGCCAGTCCATGAAACCCATACAAGTGAATGGGACATTTAAGGAGGCCACCATCCCTATATTTAAATTTAATGAAAAAAATATTTCCATTTCATTCATGTGATTCTATGAATTGACCTTCTTTCTCTTTTTAAAAGCCTGCAATTTCATATAATTTGCATATGTTCCTTGAGTAAACTATATTACCTCAAAATAGGGTGATTTTGACTAAAAATGAGTGTAATTCAGCCCTGTTTAAAGTATGTGTCTGTTCGGGAATTTGTAATAAAATCTAAGAAAGCTTTCTTTCCAAATAGCTTGGAATCCTTTAATACTTCACACATGGTGAGTTATTCATACTGGAGTTTGAGTCTTGAGTTTGACTACAAGCAACTGCTGTTTAAAAAAAAGTCAAATCAAATCAAACCAAAATGTTAAAAAAACTTCATGAATTTTAAAATAATAAAAAAAACCCAACAAACCAACTGCAAAACACATGCACACACCAAGACTGTTTTGTGGAAATTTTAGTTATGTTCCTAAGCATATTTTGTTCATTCTGTAAGTGATCTCTTTGACTCCTAACTCTGTGCTCTACAAGTTTTTGCCCCAGATCTATCTCAGCTGCCGACTGTTTTTGTTTTGGACCTTAAATCTACCCCTGAGCCTACTCATATATGGGATTTACATAAGAGCCAGCTGGTAATTAAAGTTTCAATTTAACAGCAACAAGAAAATGCTTAAAAAGCTGCCCATGACTGATAGCATGTGTTGGCAGCTAAATATTATTTTACTAAATTCTGCATTTACTGCTCAATGCCCTGTTAGCTATCCAATTGCCAAAAACAAATAAAAAATTAATCTGAATTTTTCCTGTGGAATTAAATCCTTCAATGGGGAATTGCTCAATTTCATTACCCAATAGTATGAAGCATGTATTAGGCAGAAGAAGTGATCCCCTAAAGGGCCACTTTAAAAAAATAAGTAGACAGAACTTGCATATACATGTGCAACTAAGAATGGACATAACTTTAGGTAACATTTCAATTAAATGTTAGTTAGATAAATTGCAGATGGCACTTAGCACATCCATGAGTATTTTCTAAGCCAAGCCTGGCATTTCTAATTTCAGACAAAATTACCTTAAAAGTCTTGAAGCTTTTTCTGGTATGAGAAAACTGAAGATGCCTATTTAAGACCACAAGCTGAGGTCTCTTGGAAAGTCCAAACCTTAAAGTTTAGGCTTGAGGTCCTGCAATTCTGCCTCTACTTTGTAATCCTCTCAGGAAAAACAAACTAGGTAACGTGCACAATGCCACATTTCCACTAGGATGTCACTTGTAGAATGTACAATCATTTACATATTAACTAGATTTTAATAATTAAAGTAGCACTAATAAACTTCTACTGGTATAACTGAAGGGTTCTTTGCCATTTCATGACCTCTAAGAATTTCCAGCTGAATGTCAGCAGTTACCTAAAGATTTAATGCAATAACTGTAATTTTAGAAACTGAACAATACCCAGGTTTGCTACGTTCTCATTTGTGTTTTTTGCATCAAATTAAATCAGGGGTTATCAGAAGGATGAAGAGCTGCTCTTGCAAACAAATCCCTTCCCTTCTGCAAACATGGAGCCAAGAAAAAGATTTTTCCCATTAAACACTTATGAATGATGTAATATCAAAACCGAGATTATTTTCTTCCTTCTCTGCATTTAGCAAATGATATTCTGATCTGATCTGGCAGATAATGGTTTTGCAAACCAAGCAGACATGCTGGAAAGGTGTTCAAGAATGTCACAAGAGGTTTGAAAGATCCTGATTGATTGGTCTCAGCAGCAATTCTTCAAATGCCTTCTCTAACCCTCAGAACATGATCTGTTTGATTTGGAGTGTTCCCTCACAGGAGACAAACAGGTTTTCATTTTCTTTTGATTTCTTTTTCATTATGTGCTACAACAAAAGGCTAACACCTGGTTCCTGTCATGTGCAGGGCTAACTGACAAGGACCCAGTGCAGGGATGAATTACACCAGTAATTTTCTCAGGGGGCTGCACCCCAAGTGAATGAGAAAGCCATAAAGCCCATTCCCCAGTACTAGGACTCACTGGGAAGTGCTACAACAGACACTGGCTTTGCCCACCACAGCTTAAAGCAGTCCTGGCGTTCATGACTTTCTTCCACTGAGCCCAACAGCAAAGCCCCACGATTTGCTGGGTCAGTCTTGCTGGAACACACCACTAGGCCTTATTACAGGTTTCCTACGGTAACTAAAACGAGCTCAAAATCAGCTCCACAAGTCTGATGTTACCTGCTTTCTTGAAACAGTAACGTAGACTATAAATTTTGGGTTCTAATTTAGTCATTAAAACGTTTTTAAAAAAACCACCCCCCTAACAGTAAAATAAAAAAACCCTACCAAACCAGCCATCTAGCTGTAGCTGTAAAATTAAAAGTGGAAAATCAGAAGTCTTACAAAAAAAGTTACTCTCATGCATGTTAAACTTGGCAAACAAACTGAAGGATAAATGGAGAACAACCTCAGTATGAAATAAAAATGAGTCAGAGGAGTTACATTCCACAATGGACAATGGCTCATCTTTTATGGCTTACAACACAATGATCTGATTATTGAATGATAGCAGAAAGATGCTGTTTTACTTAAGAAAATTTTGCATCACAAATTAAAGGCAGGTTTCAGGATAAAAGACCAAATTAATTTAATGAATTGTCTCTTTAAATGGATCCTCTTTAAGCAGATTTGTATTTGTATTAAACCAACCCACAACCCAAAGCATATTCACAGGGAAAAAAATAATTGTTCATCTCTAGCTTTCCATAAAAGCATCATTCATCATTACACAGCATTAACTTCTGTAAATCACAAAGCAGAACACAGCATAAAACCATTATTATGAACAAATGTCTAAAATAGGTTTTGATAAAAACCTGTAAATCATTTACATCAGCAATGAAGTGGGCTGACTGTTGGAAAAAATACATTTTATTCTTAGAATAATCTCTTTGGCAGATGCTTATCTGTAACAATTATGCTGTTTATGAATGAAGCAGATTACAAGCATACAGGCTTTCCTTCTAATTAAGTACTTAATTATGTAGCCACATGAAGACTTATTTATGTACTTTTTAAAATGTTCTAGAAGTCGTTTCGGAGAATTTCTTTGAAATTAGAAAAACTGATATCATACATCTGCTCGATTGCTCAGTGGGGAAATGTCCATTGTACCTACACGTTTTGTGGAAAGGTGGGTGGTAGAAGGGGGCTACTCCCTAAGCAGCACAGAAAAATAGGTATTAATTTATAAAAATGCAGGATCATACCTTCTGGCCAAGAAACAGGCTTTTGGTGGACAGGACTGTGAAGCCATCTGCTGGAGTTCCCTCTGTTGTACTGTCAGCACTGGCTGATTTGCTCACTTCTCCCTGCTTCTTCTTCCAAAAATATAGTTAATTAGTTAACTCAAGGCTCTGAGAAGAACAGTTTAATGACACTAAGATATATGACACGCACTAAATGCTTAGCAGGCAATAAAGTGCCTGTACAAACAGTGGTGTTGGATTTTATCCTTTAGTCCAACCAAAGTGCCTGATAACAGCTGAAGGGATCAATAGGAAAAACGATGTCTGCAGATCTACAGGCGCCTTCTCTTGCCCACAACAGTGCACAGTAGAGATGACAGTTGTCTTAAATGTTGCAGGAAAACATATAAACAGCCCCAAACTTTTAACAGCTTTCTAATGGCTTGCGTGGACAAAGATTACATATCTCTGTGTGTGGGCAGACATTCATTCTAAGCTAAAAACTGACTTGTCAGAGAATAAATTTTATCTGTGACGGGAGGTGCTCCCAGATTTCACAGACTTACTTTTAGAAATGCTCATTTGTAATGTGGCTGTCCTTAGAAGCAGTGTCAAAAGAATACATCTACTTTCTGTCTGCCTGGTTGCAGGAAATGGGCTAAACAATTTTCTGTCTTATTTAACATCATCACCTACTTTCACCTTCAGTAAAACTGCAGGAGGAGTTCCCCTCAACCACCGTTTCTTTTTTCAACTCTATTACTGCAGTGAAATAACAGGTTTCAGGAATGAATTGATTTACTGAACAAAAATGAGAATTAGGAACATTTTGAAAAGGAAGTCAATTCACAAAGGCTGTGGTTATAAACTCAATTGGTACCAAAAATAATTTCACATTTTCAATAAAATTACTACTTACAATTTCATATAAATATTTGGCTTCTCAGCACTATCTATGTTGAAGCAAAAAAAGCACACGTGGAATACTGAGCAAACCACTGTTCTCCTATTGCCTCTTTCCAAAGTATATCAACTAAGTCTGAGGCTAGACAACTAAAACGACTTTGATGCAAGGGTATATTGTGCTTTTAGAAGCTGTAACCATGTTTTACTTTACACAAATGTTTTGAAAATTAGATTTTCATGGGTCCTATTTCAATTCCCCAGGAGTTTACTGTTAGCCAAATACCAACATAGTAAGCAGACAATCCAGTTTATTGTGTGGAAGAAAAACAGAACCCCACAACAGACTTCCTGCTTATGTAATCAAGTAGGGCAAAAAAATTCCAGATTTAGGGAAATTATTAGTGCATGGTTACTGGAAGCACTGTATTTGAAATGTCAACTAATAGGTGCTCTGAGGGAGAAAACTAAATTCAGCACCTCAAAAAACTAAAGAGTGAAACAATCAGAAGAGTGACCAAGTAAACAGTAACAGGATAAATAAAGAAGCTTTGCTTGACCCAGAGGCAACTTTCACATTCCTTGTCCATTTCATGTGAAATTCCTGTACTCTTCTTCCTACCTGCATAACTTATTGCTTAACAGTAGTTGTTTCACAAAAGAAAAAACATCCTTGGCTACACATGTACACATTAGAAAGATTCCCTACTCCTACAAACTGAAACCTGCAAGGCATGGCCACAACAGCCCCCAGACACTTTTCTCTTCTGTCTCCTAGTACCTCCACCCTCTGCCCACCTCAGAGTGTTTCTTACAGAGTATTTATGGCCCATCTGCCTGTGCTGCAGACCTGGGCCATTTCTGAGGGTGTTCAGACTCCAGCTGCACCAGGGAGAGGGCGGTGCTCCTCCTTCCCTGCTCACACTGTGACTGAAATCACCATTGTTAACAACACACGCAACAGAGAGCTGACCCCATGTGAAGCTCCCTGCAGCTACTGCTGGCAAACTTGTTTGGGTCTAAAATAAACACATTATTCTACCTTGGATTTCCTTGCTCCTTTCTTGCCGCCTGTTTTCTTTGATACAGTTTTTTTCTGTGATGGAGACTTTGCCTTCTTTGCTGGGGGTGGAGTGATAATGGCTTCCAGTTTTCCTTTTGATCCCCGCTTCTTTGCCAACAGCTCTGGGTGAATATTGGGTAACACTCCACCACTGGCTATGGTGACCCCTTTCAACAGCTAATTAAAAATAAAAAAAAAAGTTGTACATGACAAATTCCAGCATTTACTCATTGATAAATAGAAAATAGGGTTTACTGAAAATTTTCTACACTGCCTTGAGTTTCTCCACCACTATCCTTGAAGAAGAGAGATGTGAAATGTATGAAATGGAGCTGACCATTAAAATACTAGATTTTAACTATAAAGGGAGCATGCGTTCTTCTTGCACACGTGCCTGTCACTGCCAGCATCTCTAGGGCTCACCCGAGATCCGTTTCTCTCAATCCATGCCATGAAGGCTGTTACCCAAAGAGGAAAAACAAGACAGCTCCAGGCACACACCTGAGGGCCTGGCAGGGCAGCCTCTGAGAGAGAAATGGGACCCCAAAGTCCAGGGTGTGAGACTGCAGTGGGTGCCACACTGTGGACAACCCAACATAAGACCCAAGCGCTGAATTTTCCTGAAATTGAGTTTTTAAAAAGATTTTTTTTTTCTTAGAAGAACAAACTTCAAAATGGAAGGCAACATTTATAAAAATCTCTATACCTCTAGGTCTTTCTTCAAAAAAAAAATGCAGTTGAAGATCAATATTCAAAAGTGTGCAGTTCATTCAAGCCTTTAAAAGCAGAGGTGAAATATATCATGTTCTGTATTTAAAACCACTTTAACCCATTTTTATCTGTCATTTTTATTTCATGTAACTGGGACTAATTCACTATTCAGGAGGATACAGACAGAGACATCCAAGTCCCCCAGGTACTCTCATGTTCTGATTCGTGTTACTGCTCCCCAGTCTCAACTCAGTGAGCCCCAAGCTTACAGACGGATAATGAATGGAAAGTAGTACCAAAGTATTACTTTCAGACAAAGCCAGAAGGAGGGCAGTTGGGGGATATTATTTTTTTCCTGCTCCATCATGATCCTTAGGTTTGGAAAAAGCATCTTTTCAGATGGGTTTTTACAGCACCTCACACAAAGGTACTTTAATCCCAGCCACTGCCTCTGGCTGACACCACAGCACCGTAATAATAACAATGCCCATTTTTTTTGTGGCTAAGTTAAAGGCATCTTTAAATCTGCAAAAGACACAGACTTGCAAGAGTTTAGAGCTCTTCTGTGGTCACAATAACAGCTTTCAGTGGGAACAGGATGGGTCCCACTGAGTCCTCAGCTGTCTAAAGGGTAAATCAAAAATAAACAAACAGCATCTGCAGGATTTTCTCTGCGTCCTTGAAGAACTTATGACAACACCTCAGTCCAACAGAAGTGGTTGTAACAGTGTTAGCAAACATCATTTTACATCTCCATTGCATTTTTACACATTTTGGGAGTGCTGAAATACATAATTAAGCTGAGTGCTGTAGTTAGTTACACAGCCAGCATGCTAGTGAGTGTTTCCTGGTGTGCTACTCAATAAGCAGAGGTCTTGAGTTACAAGTCAGCTATATGGAAAGACAATTTAAGAAGCCCTAAAGGAAATCCTGGCCTTCACATGGCAGAGGTTTTTCTTACCTGATTTAATTCTTCATCGTTTGCTACAGCCAACAGGATGTGTCTAGGAGTGACTCGACCCTTCTTGTTGTCCCTTGCTGCATTTCCAGCCAATTCCAGAATTTCCGCTGGGGGAAAAGTAAGCTCCTTTTAATTACAGTGTTATCATTAAGAAAAGTCAACGTGTTATTTAGCATCCATGCAAAGAGATATGGGAATTACATCATGTTACTCCTAACTGCTGTAGGTACCCTCAATAGACATCTAACTCTAAAATTATCATTTTGTTTTTATATGTCTAATCACTGAAGAACAAATGCACACTTAGTCCTGTGCTTTAAACTAGAATTATGTTTTTTATTCTTTTGAAGCAGTTCCCCTAGATTCTTCACTTTTCAGTGTTCTTCTCAAGGCTACTGTGTGTTCATCTCTTAGGATCCCTCTCCTATCAGAGGATAGAGAACAGTAGATACACAAATTCTATATGTCTTTTTTTCAAACCTGTCAAATGTGAGTTCTGTCTTGCATCACTTCTACTCTTTTATTACTGGAAAAGAAACTATTCTCAATGACTCATTTTTAGCATTACGGAACCATGTAAGCACACATCCAAGTTAGGACACTAAAAATACAAATTCTGCTGCTCAACTCACTTGAAGATTTTTTCCCCTATCTGAGAAGTTTTTAACCAGAAAAAGTAATTGATGAATCACATTTGTTTGTGCCTCATAAATTATTTCCTTAGAAGATATTTCCAGTGCTGACAAAATAAGGTTTAACAGCTATGCATATAATGGCTTTTACTGAATCAGGAAAGATGAACTTGTTCCCCTTGCAAGGATCTTTGAAGAGAAAGGCTAGAGCATTACCTGTTGACTGATCTATCTGCAGCTCAACAAGCCTTGGGCAAGGATGCAATTAATTACAAGAAAGTCTGGAGAACAATTTAAAAAAAATGACAAAATATGTTTATCAGACTTTGCAATTATGTGCTACTGCTGTCTCCATTACACATAACCTTTCATCTCCCTCTCTACAATCTGTGTTTCACTATGGCATTTGGTAGGCTTCCTTTTGCATATCTGGTAACATTTGGAGAAAAAGAAGAAAAAAAAGGAAATGTCTTTTTTTACATCTATTACACACTAATATTAAAATGCAACATTACAATAATATATGAGCTTGATTTCACATTTAAGAGTGGACTATTCCAGGAGAGCTCTCCCGTAAGCTTGCTTTAGAGGCAAATAGAACTGAATTAAGGCATTAACCTGGAAACAAAAAAGACTAAAATCAAAGTCTATCTGACCACATGCCTTTACCGTAGGACACAGTAAATCTTAAGTAATACTATACAGCACAGACTACAGCTTCTCATTAGACTGAATTTAACATAAGTCACCAATTATTTTTCATCCTAAGTCCCATAACAAGTAAATTATGATGCTTACTGGAAAACTTTCAGCTGCTTCTGGATGTTGTACAGTTAAACTTCATTGAGGATTTCGGTGTGTTTTCACTATTTTTGTGTTCTTCAAAGCACATAATTAACTTTATTATAGCATGAGGCATAATATTAAGTCAAAACCCCCAAAGTAACTCAGCATTTCATGCTGACAACAATTGCTTTAATTTATTTTTAAAGCAGGATTAGCTGGGTAAGGTCAACCTGCCCATGCTTTCACCACCTCCAAAGGACTGAATTAAGCTGGCATAATCCTTTTCACATACTTCTCCCAAGGCCCAGCTCAGACACATGAGGTTTAGCTGCCTGCAGCCTGTGGTGGCAAAGCCCTGCATCACCTCCCAGCGGACACGGTAAAATCCTGGATACACTCTGGGCATCCTCACTGACCTCAGCGAGGCCCTGTCACTGAGTAACCACCTCCACCTCTCCACACCAGGAATGGAACTGTTTGTACCTCAGACTTAATCCCAGCTGAAAAGCAAGGGAAGGCTTTGCTGCTTTTTGGGTTGCCTCCACTCCCCCACCTCGGCTGCTTTCCGGCATCAGGCCCCGCTGAACAGTCAGGCCGTGTTATTCTCTGCGACTGATCAGCACAGCTATGCAGACAGGTCATTTTGGAACTAAAGACTCTAAGAAAGTGTTATGCCTGTAAAGCACATAGGAATGTTTTATTTGTTCCTCATAAAACAAAAATGTCTGCTTCGTACAGTGGAGAACTGTTCTTGTAAGTGCTAAGCCCTCTTCCTTGGACAGGAAACTCATTTTGAAATTACAGTTTTCTAATGGTCCTTTAGGGAAGTTGAGGTACCCCACTTCCTCTTCAGGGACAGAATGCTTTGCACTGGCGTTGAAGACCACAAAAGAAGAGCTTGGGGAGTGGGAGAGAGAAGGAGGACATGGATGGTGGAGAATTTCTCTTCTGGCCTTCTCCTCAGCTCTCCAACAATAATCAAGTATTGCTTGTCCATGCAGAGAGACCCAGAGCACCGAGAACAGCCAAACTCAGCTATGTACACAAGTCTGGTCAGAGGGGAGCTCTCCTATTTACAAACAGAAGATTAGGAGGTATTCGAGCCGAAGCCAACATAGGCAACAGTTTTTTGATTTAGCACTGGCAAGAAACAAACCTAATCCAAACCCAACAGACAGAGCACTTAGAAATGCCGGAAATGAAGACTTTCTGGATGCAGACAGGATTCAGACTACTTGCCTGGATTTTTCTTGCAGACAGCTTTACTCTCACATCTATTTTACACTGCTTTAATTCTAAAGATTTAAATGGTGTTTTGCCCATGTTTTAAACCAATTTTAAATTAGATGAAAATCTAGATCTCTCTGTAAGGGAGCTGATTCAAATTTTCAGAAGAGTAACTCTGGATTTACCTGGAAAAAGGAGTAGGTGGGGAAAAAGTATTTAAAATTTAGGCTGGACTTGAACTCTTAGGTCAACCCATCTTTGGAAGTGGTGTTCTACCAGGTCCAAAGGTTTGAGTCATAGAAGAGTTCTGTTTCACAAAAAGTAATCTTCCCACAGTAGGAAAAAACAGACATTGAAAAATCAACTCCTGCAACTGAGCAAGGTCAAGAGAGAAAGCTTTGCTTAGAATTGTTGAGGCAAAAGAAAGTGTTAAGAGCTTCCATGACATCAGGTTTCACTCAGCTTGTATTTATCCAGCCAGAAGACCAAAACAAGAATGTTTTACAAAAATGAGGCCTCACAAAATGATGGAAGTTGCATAATGTCTATTCCATTCGTTTCATATATTTACTCAAGGCATTTCCCCCCTAGAGAATAATTACATCACCACCACTCAGGCAACAGGCAACTACAAGACTCACTTTACAGAACTACAGAACACGAAGAGCTCTATTTTTTTAGAAGCGAAGGAAAACCCCAAGTTTTTCAATATTATATGGTTTGGAAGGTATCCTTCAACTACTACATACTGAAATCAGCTTAATATGAAGAGAAACTCCGTCCGCACAAATTAATTTTTCTGTGTTTCTGAATAATTTCAAAGAAAAATGCAAACCAACATGTACTGCTTTGAGTGCAGATATAAAACAAACCAATGAAAAAGGTGTGAGAACTGTATAATTAGGGAAAAACTTAATTAGGAATGCTATGTCAGCATGTGATATATTCATGTATGGACAGCTGTTAAGTAGCAAAAAAGGCGTGGATGCCTCAGAAATCTGACTGTATCATGAACATATCAATTTGATTTAAAATACATAGTTATGATTAATATTTTTCTTCTTTTCAGTCATTATTAAAGTAGAAGTGCAAAGTGGGAAACCCTGAAAGTTCAGAAATTTTCTTTAAAATTTATCTCCAAGGCAGTTTTCATTTAAATCACTTGAAAAACTCCTCTGTAATAGTTACAACTAGGATATGGGTAGTGAAAACTGGTCTAAGCCTGTTCTCAGCACTTGGACCAAAACTGCTTTTCTTCAGCTGAGGTTTTTAAAAGTTCGGTTAAATATTTTTAACGGAGAAAAGCAAACCGGCTGTGTATCTTCATATTTAAGCTTGAGATAAGACCACAGGAAAAGCTGTTCTCAGGACACTTCCTACTCAAACACAACCAAAAAGTGTCAGAACTCTCCACAGAAACCTCATCCTGAACCAAGTTTTCAGGGCAAGTTCCTCATCCTTTACTTTCAGAGACTCTGGTCATCTCTTAGACATCCCACTAAGTTCCCAGTTTCACTACTTGCATTTCCCTGTTTCACAGGGGGCTGCTCTTGGCCCTGAGTACTCTTACACTGGTATTTAACAGCACTTGCAAATTCTGGAACCAGAGCACAACACGTGGTTAAAATGAAACTAATTACTATTAGGCCAGAACAAAGCAGGCAAAGTAGGAACTGCAAACCTGGATGCTACAAAAACAAATGCATTCTCCTCCCCCTCCTGGAGAGTGCTCTAGTTCATTTATCTTAATCTTCAAACAAAGTATTACTGATCATTACTGACTAGAACTCCTCTCAAGCCTAAATGACAAAGCCTTTAGCTTATCATGGATTCCAGGCTGTAATACTTTCTCAATGTAAATAGTCAATTCAATTGGTCTGACTTCATCCCCAAAATGTTTTCTTTCTTTTTTTTTTGGTTTAAATCTCAAGCTAAATCATGGCTGTTGCATCGAATCTCTTTGTCCCCCTTGTCTTCAGGGAGATGAAATCATATCTTTGAAAATTAAACTCTTAACAACTAACAGGTGATGTGCTGACACAAGGCCAATTCCTGAACACACAAATTCCAACAGGAACAAGTCAGGGGTTTCTAAAAAAATTGTGAAGCCACTCCTCAAAAGAAAATTTAAAACAATATCCAGAAATCAAAGAAAAATGAATGTTGATACAATTCCACTGAGAAAAATATGTATTTGCTACAAAGCAAACTACATGACAAGGAGTCTGCTTATTGTACTTTAAATTAATCATCTTTCCCATCAGCATTTTATTGACTTGAGATTCATTTTACATGATTCCGGAAGGTTTTAACCCAATCAACCCCAATCAACCAAGGCTGGTAAGAGTTTCCTGCATTCTTCTCTCTGTGTATTCCACCAAATCCCTCTGGAATCTGCAGTTGCAAGAGTGAAGGTAGAATCATTTAATGACACTTTCCCTCTTATGCACTCCAATAAAACAGTTCTCAGCCTTGGTTCAAAGTCATGGAAATCTGATGCAGTGAAAATCAGTTCAAGAAACTTTACTGCTTTGAACAAGCCTTGATGAAACCTTAACTCTGAGCAGGGCAATTGTTCTCTTAGGATGTGATAAAAACCCCAAACCTTTCAGTCTTGAGAGTTTGAGCTGTATCAAAACTAGGCCCCTTAAAGGAAAAACTGTTAACTTTGCCAAGTTATCGTAAGTTTTGCATTTCTGTGAGGCAGATGACAGACTGCTGTTTACATAAAACACAAATTCAGGCCACAAAAGCCACTTCCACTTAGAGCCTTCTGATCTGACTTACATGTCTTTTCAGCTTTCTTCTACACTTTAATACCATCCATTATTTTTTTTGTAAGAGATCCAGGGTTATTTAACTTCCTTCCTTTTTTTTTTTTTAAATTTTAATTTCTTGTTTATTATTGATCTGTAAAAGATATGAGAGTTCAATTTTCAGAGAAACCTGAATTTCAACTCAGACATTATTTATTACATCAGCCACACCCTGAGTACTAATTTAAAGAGACAGCCCAGCTCTTCTCCACAAGAGTCCTGATCTAACTCAAATCAGCCTTCATTCTTTTTCAGTGGAGCTTCCTCTACCTGGCAGTACACTTTGCTGTTCCTCCTAACAGCTTACATATGTTTTAGAAATGCACTCAAACATCATTAATGTAACTGCTGCCAGACGTTACTTGATGAAGTGCAGCATGTGGCACTTGGGGACAGGGTGTAGCGGTGGACGTGGCAGTGCCAGGTTAACAGCTGGACTTCATGATCTTGGAGGGCTTTTCCAACCTAAATGATTCCAGGTACACTTTGGTCTGGCTGTTAAAGAATACAGGAGACTACTCACATCCTGAGACCTGGTCCTAGCTTAGTCTTTAACGCTGCATTTCCAAACATTAAAGAAATCAAGAGGATTCTCTGTAACTTCACTGGAGTGAAGCCCACATCTGGCCTGATCTCCTGTCCTCAGCCAGTGCCCAAGGGCAGGTGAGCTGGAGCATTAAAGGAACAGGCAAACTTCAAATGCTATTTTTCCAGCACATTCCCTCTGATTTCAACCATGTGCAGCTGAGTGGCTCCCCAAGTTAGAAACACTGTCTTTTTGTTTAGTTCCCCAACGGATTTTATTTCTATGGATGTGTCTAATTGTTTTCTGAACCCATTCAGAAAGGTTCAGCACCCTTTTCAGTATCCATAACATCTTTCACTAACAAGGCTTGCTACACCACAGACATTTTTGCAATTTGGGAGAAAAGTACCTCCTGTTTGGTTTAGAAATATTGTATTTCACTATATATCCCCTAAATTTATTTTTCCCCAGTGAAGTTAAAATTGAGAATGGAGCATTTCATCTGATGGTGCCAAAGAATCCACATGGAATTTAATTTCTAAAGGTAATTGAGGGAAAAATATACTTTGGAAAAATACTGAAGACCAAAGAACATTACCTGAACTCAGGCACTCTAAATAATCATCATGGAAAAAAGGGGGGAAAAAAAAATCACGCTTACAATACTTGATGCAAGAACTTTTAAAATTTGTGAATATCTGAGGAAAGAAACTGCTTGGTAAATACACTGTGGAGTCAGGATGTCTTCCTGCTTTCTAGCCAGTTGTGCTACAACTGTCCTTCCAAGAATAAAGGGCTAAAGAAGAAAAGACTTAAGCTTTATAGATTCTTTTATTCTTCCCAAGAAGGAAGAATAATTCGTGTTAAGACAAAGGTATGGGTAGGGAAAAACTGTGCAGCGAAATCAGCCACGTTTTTGTTTTACACTTCTTTTACACTCCATTCTTCCAAAAAAAGGCTGATACCAGCAATAAATTGAGCAGCAATACACAGAAGAAGTCCCTACTCTGTTGCAACTTAGCCAAATAAACAGATGAAATTACTTACTAGAATAAAAAGTATTTCATGCTACATCTAAGGATATTAAAATATAACCGAAATGTAGCAAAAAATTAACATTTTCAAAGGAGGAAATATTCAATGACCATGACATAAAAACTAAACCAGCCCCATTCAGTATTTTGTACATTATTGCAATACAATGACACACGTCACAACGTTGCATATTCACCTCTCTGAACTATGCTGACATAGCAACATGCACTGTTAGAGCTTTTATTACAAGAAAACACTCTTGTTGACTCTTACAGTTTTTCATCAAACCTGACCTGTGCAGCTTGGAGAATACATTAGGACTGTAATCAGGTCAGTAAT
This sequence comes from Edolisoma coerulescens, assembly GCA_013397115.1. Classification (NCBI taxonomy): domain Eukaryota; kingdom Metazoa; phylum Chordata; class Aves; order Passeriformes; family Campephagidae; genus Edolisoma; species Edolisoma coerulescens. The sequence goes on along the minus strand of VWZW01000318.1, from coordinate 2,786,279 downwards.
TTTGTATTGAGTGAGCTTTTGTAACTCGGAGATCCATGGAAGTTCATGGGACTACACAATACAACAGACACGTATGTCAGTGCTTACAGGGCTGGAGCTAAGGAAGGGCTTATCAGTGAAAGAAAACTCTTCATTTATATACATTTGAAACACACTGATTCGTGCATTTATAATTCAGAAAGTTCGTCATTCATTTGGTAACAGTGCAAAGTTTTATGTCTAAAGAGGCACTTCTTAGAAGTAGAGCAATTTTAAATTGTGATAATGACACTTCACTTGAGAGCATGACACAAGTCTAATGTAAAACGAATGTTACAAAGGAGCTTTCCTATGCTGATATAGTCAAAAGGTTGTGACGTTATCGCCATAAACAACCCTGCTGTATTTTAGGTCTAGTATTAATCCATATTAAAAGCACACTACATATGAAGAAGTAGCTTCATGCTTGCTCAGGGAAGGCACAGATCCTACAAGGCGCTAATTTACTTCAAGTTTCTTTGGGACAGAGTTTGTGGTACACCACCACAAAAGGAAGTCGTGTTTCTAAACCTGCCTGTTTAAATAGAAGAAATGTATCTTGGTAGTGAATGCACATCTCAACGGCTTCAAAAAGATATTGTCAATTAATTATCTTCTTAAATTTCATTACTCTCCAAGGATGGTTATTTATGGGAGTCTCAGAATGCCTGGAACTTGAATCTGCTTTTAACCTAGTGCTTTTTTACTGTGGACCCCTGAGCTCCCCTTTGCTTCCAACTAGGAGTCCAGCGGAACATCTGCTTTGACAGAGAAGGCAAATCATTGTTTTCCTCTGTGAACCTGTGAAGATTTTGGGCAGTGAGCAGAACACAAGAGGTGAACAGCAGTTCAAGTTGCTCAGCTTGCACATTGCAAAGTGAGCATCTGAAGTGAGCAGTTAAACCTACTGCTCTCAGGAAGGACTCTCCTTTTGCAGCAAATCAGCAGCTGGACCAAGAAAGTCTCCCACACTGAAAATTAGTCAAGATGAAAATGCCATGAACTGAGCTCCAGCACATGAACTCCCATTATTTGATTCTGGTGACATCAGAAAGCCTGAAAACAAGTACTCAGGTAAACATCGGAATGCCTCAGATGCAATTCTAGCTGCGGGGTGCAAGAAGTGCTTATTTTACATTTCAACAAAATATATGATCAACAGTACACCTGTGCAAAAAACCCCAAAAACCCAGCTGAGAAAAAGATCTAATGGAGAAAACAGGTATTTAATATTTTCTCCTACCTTCAAAAACACATAACAAATATAAATCAGAGTCTCATTTCTTCTCCTCCTGCTGTTTTATAAACTTCTCCTTCTCCTCATTTGCTATGACATTTTGGCAACTGAAAATTATTTACAGTGTTGAACAGATGATGGGGGAGAGGGGAGCAGAAACTTGCAGGCTGGGCTCTTGCTGCCTTTAAATATGCTCAAGAGATTTCTGTTTTTCAAGGGCAAAGGAGCATCTTTTTCAGTTAGCAAGAAAGGTTGGACTATATATTGTAACTTGTGCAAGCTCTACATCTGAAAAGACCGTACCTGATTAGATGTGTGGCAGGACCATTTCTGACAAATACAAACCACTGAAATTCATGTCAGCGGCTGCAATGCCTCAGATGAAGTCTGTGGCCATTCTCTTGACTGACCTATTGCTCTTTTTTGATATAAACTGATACTGATGCACTACTTTGCAGAGAAATTAAGGAGGGGATTGCAGTTTTCTGAAGTCCACGTTAGGGAAGATAAATAGGCAAGGAACCATTGGAAAATAAGTGCAATAAGGAAAGAAGACAAAAGGAATTACCAACACTGAACGTGCCAACTGAAAACTGTTGATAATGCTTAAAATTAATTTCTGCTTATGCTGCAGAACTGATCCACTATTCTGACTATTCCCTGCAAGACAGGAAGCACTGCATGAACTGCTGCTGCAAAGAAGGAAAAGAAACAAGAACTGCGCATTTATAGTTCTTTGGCATCCACACTATTCCTCCAGAGTAAAGAAAGGAAGTATATCCACCTTCTTCAATCCTGGTAACACTCAAAGGTACTTTCTGCACATTTACTCACAAAACACACTTGCATCCTATTTACAGTGGATATAATACATTATTTCCTTAGATAAAAAACAGGAAACAATAAGCAGCTTGGCTTAAGAAACCAAACTGAAAAGAACCAAACAAGAACCTTTAGTGAATAAGTAAGAAAAGGAGAATATCCACTGTGCAATTTGTTTATATGTGAAATATATTGAAATCTAAGGACATGAGAAATCATAGAATGTGTACTTTTACTTTCTGATGAGTAGCTGTACACACATGATAAAAATAAGCTACTTTCAAAGCACAAAGTGGACAAAGTCATAACTCCAGATGAATCCAGAACAGAACTCCAAGTCTGAACAGCTGGAAGCATTTCAGAAGTTAAAATCTCAAATGGAACAAAAAATCCCAGATCTGAGCACATTACGGGCTAATTTCAGATTTACATCAAAGTTAAACCTCAGCAAAGGCCAGCAAAATTTAGCACCTCACCTTCTAAAGGATTAAAGCAGGTTCCATATTCTGCACACTGATGAACTAGTTTTTAAACCTTAGTAGGTTTAAACCTTTCTATTAGGTCACGTCTCTGTCATTTCCCCTCCCATTTTTGTTTCTGAAGTTTCTCTTTCCTACGACTGCTTTTGATATTTTATACTTCTTCTTCCTGGATGCACAGGATTGCTTTTTTGATTTAGCCAATTTATTAGCGTGCCAGTTCACATGGTCTCCTTCCTATTATGTCACGTTCCTGCTTTTACTTTGAAATGGCTGAAATGCTTTGATTTGGTCTCAGACCATGTGCTAACATACGGATCTTTAAAAACTCTCCTGGAGAGAAGTCAGGATTTCTCTGGTTTTGTGAAGTAATAACTGCCAAGAGGTAAAAAGAACACAAACCAAAAATCTCCAAGCATTCCATTTCAAGGGGCTGTTTCTGAATTACATGGAAAAAGATGAATGGCCTCAAGTTCAGAAAACATACTGAGCACTAAAGCCTAAAAAATTATACTATACAGAGTGTGAAAAACTTACAAAAAGGAAAAAAACCCCACCAGATTGAAACAGTAAGGAGTCTACAAGAAAGCTGGAGAGGGAAGGACTTGTAGTGATGGGACTACAAGGGGGAATTGTTTCAAACCGAAACAGGATAGATTTAGATTCGATATTAGGAAGAAATTCTTCCCTGCACTGGCACAGTTGCCCAGAGAAGCTGTGGCTGCCCCAACTCTGGAAGTGTTCAAGGCCACCAGGTTGGATGTGGTTTGGAGCAACCTCATCTAGTGGGAGGTGTCCCTTTCCATGGAAGGGGGTTGGAATAAGATGAACTTCAAGGTCCCTTCCAACCCAAACCATTCTATGATAAAACTAGTACTAACTCTGGAAAAAAAAGAGTATCTGTGCCTTTTGAGATGCATCTATGTACAGGAATGAAAGAAAACCCTGAGATACAGGTTACTAGGATTATCTATCTAGCCTTCAGAGGAGACAGAACCACAACAAAACTGCTTAAAAATAGTTAAAGGGATAAAGCAGGAAAGTACTTTTTCCTTTAGCTATCCTTTCCTCCTGCCTTTTTTATTTTTCCTAAAGTGATGTATGTTACTTTTCCTTGGTTTTTTCCTTGTTGTTGGTAATGTCCTCAGACAGGTTCCCAAGATGCACAACAGTTAAAGAAACACCTTTATTTCCCCAGCCTATTCTTAACTGCCTAAACTCTATCACTGCCTCCGTCAACACTTTAAATCAGTTAACCAGTAACATGTGCTGCTCGTTAGCAGAGCCTTAAGCTCACCTGTATTGCTCTGTTTCTTTAAAAGGGCAGCATTCAAAGCACCCTTCACCCTGAGAAGCCTTTTATTTGAGTTGTTATTGCCGTAAGCAGGAACCTAGCTAAAGGAAATGTTATTTTTTTAAGGCCATCTATGAAGTTTAAAAGCATTCTTTTAAAGAAAAAGTCCAAATAAAGAAAATTGAATGTCAACAAGTGAAAGGGAAAAAAAAATATTTGATGGTATGTATATCCTACAGAAAACAAGCACTCTATTAATTATTTGGTAATATTACCAATCTTCATCTTTAGGGGAAGAAGAAACTATAGGAAGAAATATTCTGTTCTTCAATGTCAGCAGCCATTAAAAAATGTATTTAAAATTGTGGTAAGGTCAGGTTGCTTCAGTTTTAAATACTCCCAGAAAAGTCAATGCTTTATAACTCTGTGCTTGAGTCAAAGAAAAACCTGTATCTTTTAGAAGCTCAGCACACCAATATAGCTTAAAGTCTCCCGTCCCTTGAAACACTTGAAGCTGCAGCAAGAAGAACACTGACAAAAGCAGATGCACTGGAAAAAGAAACACTGCTTTGAAAAATAAGATCCAAGTCAAGATTTTCCTTAGTCATGCTAATAGAACCTGGCTCCAAACACTCATCCATCTGGCACTTGTGCTTTTTACTAGATCTCTACACCACAGGGATATACTTAGAAGTCAACCTGGCCACATGAAGGTGACTGAACCCCTATCAATTTTTTTTATTTATTTTAAGCAAACCACTATTGCAAAAAGCCATATGTTGATGCTCTTACGGTTGGGGTTTTCTGTCAAAAGACTGATTTTGTAATATTGTTTGGGGGGGTACACTTGCAATGTCTTAAGTCTTGTTTGAGAACAAAACAGCTAGGTAAAGATCTTTACTTGCATGTCTGGTTGTTTATGTCATTGGGCAAAGCATTTTCTTCCTTTGAAGCTTCTTTCTAAATGGAGGAAAAATAATACTTTTGTCCTCCGAGAAGGTACTGTGAGGATGAGGTAATTATTTCAGGTATTCTCAGTCTGATGTGATGAGAGGAACAGAGCAAGAACTACAAATGTAAGCAAGTAAGATTCATAGATCCAGGGAAGATGAACTGTGTGCATGCATACACAGAATCAATCAAACAAATTGCAAACAGCACGTGCGGTCTGAAAAGAAATCTGTAAATTGAACAAAAATGTTTAAACAAGGCTGTAAGCAATCTCAGCCCTGTGTAAACACTGAGAGGCTCTCTATTTAAAATTAATGTATATGCTTAACAGACAATTATAACCCAAACAAAGTCATCAGGCACAAAATCAAAGCAAGAAGGACCGCAACAATGTAGTCCACACACACTGATGTAGGAACCCTGACTGCCTATGTGGAAGGAGTGTGTTTACAACTGGTGAAAGCAAATCCTATACTGGAATGAACAAAAGCTATCAGGGCTGGGAGGCAGGGGTGAGGCTACCTTTATTTTGGCTTACATGTGTGATCAGCATAACATGCACTTAAGCTGTAACTTTTTCAGTCATTTATAAATCAGAGGATCTTTTTAGTTTGTTTCAGTTTTTTTCTCTGCAAATTCAGTTTGTGTTTAGCTTTTACTGCTACTATTTCACATAATTCAGCAAAACCTACCAGTTAGATATTCCAGTACAGCAGCCATGTACACAGGAGCACCAACACCAATTCTGTACTTGGGGTGGCCTTTCTTAATGTACCGGAGCATTCTTCCAACAGGGAATATGACCCCAGCCTTTGCAGAGCGGGAAGTCTTGGTTGACTTCTTCTTTCCACCCCTGCTGGACATCTTGTCTGTATAGGTCTGAAACAGCACTCTATATTTAAGAGGAAAAAAAAAGGACCAAAAGATAAAAGGTTATTAATAAGGACTGATGCTCTAAGACCACACACTGAATTCCAAGGCAAATCAGCATTTAGGGGTAGGCAATGCATTAGAGTATCTAAAACATACAGACAAGTTGCCTTTATAGAGTATACATAACAAATAATTTCCCACAGAATGTTTACTTCCCATTGTAACTTGGCATACTTTTATCCAGGAAATATATAAGACAAGTTATTTCCTATAAATCTACTTTTCTGAAATTCCTAACAGATTAAACCCAGTACGACTAATGGAGCAGAGTGATAAAATTTAAAAGATTTAAAATAGAACTTCTGCATTGAAGCAGAGGATGCTTTCTGCAAGGAGACTGACACAACCCCCTGATCTCCATGAAAACCTTTTGATAGGGCATTTGAACAGCTGTGGTAGGGCAGTTATGTTCATGAATAATTACATTCCAAACTCAGAGAAACGGTATCCACTAAAGCTTTCATAAAGTGTATTCACCTTCTTTAAAAAACTTGATTTTCAAGATGTGTGAGAATTGACAGAACAAAGGCCTATGGATGGCAAAACATATCTCCTGTACAGTAAATGTTCTATTTTTAGAAAGACCTGAAATGACCCCCTTGAGATTTGAATCTACCAAAACTCCACCACCTCCACATGGAAGACCATATTGCTCCAACATTCCCTCCAGCAATCTGACGATCTTCTATCTGCCACCTTTCCCTGACAGCACAGTGATCTGAACACCCAGCATGTATCCGACAACTGTATCTCAGTTTATCTCGCTGAGGGAACCTACTACTGATACAGCTGTCAAACATATTCTGTTCTCTCTTTGATTTCTGCCCAGGCTGTAAATAGAAGCTGACAAATCCAAAGGGGTGGAGGGTTCACAGGCTCTCAAGGTATCTTTGAAGGTTTAGGCAACTCACTGGGTTTTGAAACTACCTCAGAGGAAAGGAGACAGTGCCCATCTCCCCATTTCTCCCCTCCCTCACATCTGAACTCTATGGAAACCAGCAGAATGCATCAGTGATACACACACCCCTGTGCATCCCACTTCTTCCCTTGCTGCTCAAATCCTACCTAATATACATGCAAATTCACTGATGTGTTTATACACTCCACAATGAAACCCCCTTTAAGCCTGCTTTCCCAAGACACCATTCCTCTGCTTCCCCTATTTTTTGCTTGTTTATTCTGAATTCTCTCCTTGCCCTTATGAACCTAACTGTATTTCCCACACGCCTGAATCCACAATGGAGTTAGCACAGAATTAGGCAAAACAGGTTCATCAACCCCACTTCTAGGTTTTGCAATTTCTATGCTGACACATCCCGCAGTCCTTCAAAACTCAATGAGTCACTAAGATTCAGGCTACATAACTGCCAAACAAACAGTCAGGATAACTAAAGAAACATTAGTATCAAAGGTTTCTTTTCCTTTCCACTTCCACTCATCCATTCCATTCATCAGAATCTACACCTGCACAACTCGTTAAGTAAATTAAATGCTATGGGTTTACTGTTTGTTAAAGCTAAACAAAATAATCCTATCTTCGTAGCTCAGATGAAAGTCACACTACATTTAAGAAACTCATGTCCAAATAGGAATCTTCCGGAAGGGGAAGCCATCAAAAGGGTTCCTTCTCCTTTTATCTGCTATGGACTCAGCTCTGTAACAGCCATTATTCTGTGAAGAAGAGGACAAAAGCCAATTTTCTTGCCTTGAGAAATGCCCTAACTGCAGTTCACCAATGATTTTAAAAACATCAATTTAATTGCATTTTCTCATCTCGTTACCTCTGTCTTTGTCAGCAGGAAGGCTGAATGGGGCTTTGACTTGGCTATAGACCTTCTGCTAGAAATTATTTTCATATTTCATAATCCATTTTCATCAACAGTACTAGGGACGTTTAATCTCAAATGTTAAGAAGTTCATTGAATCAAACACCACAGAAAGGGGCATAAGAAACATCTGTGCTGCCCTGCAATATGTTTGGTTTGTAACTGAGAGGTCAATGACGAAAAACAATTTTTCCTAGAGAAAGCCCGTAAGCCTTAAGCATTAAACTTCTACTAATCATTTTGTTTATGTGAGTTTATGGGATAGTCAGAATAGCTGGAAGAGAATATGGAAATCCTTACTTCCTATTGTTTTTTTTCTTTGGGAGAGTGTCATCTTAGCTATCAGCTGCTGTTAACACTTGGATCAAAGCATTAGTAAAGTAGGTAGTAATACAAAATAACACCAACCCATACATAAAATGATGTCTTTTTTTTCTTTCATAAGCTTATTTTATCACCTCTGTGAATTCTACAGGTAATTTCTCTCTTTATTTCATGCACTTGGTCACATTACTCACATTAATATTTAGGGATACCCTGGACCTATGCTGACAATTAATCTGATCCCCTTATATTAACATTAAAGACCTTTCTACCTGTAAGTTTATTTGTGAGGAGAAACTTTGCCTGAATCCAAAAGGTGGTGGTGAGCAGAGCTGCATCATGAAAAAACTAAGAACTTCTGAAACTTTTAGTGTTAAAGGTAAAATGTGATACAGATGAGTGTCTGACCTTCCCATCTCAAGGATCCCAATCCTACATGTAGTCAGTCACTGGATGTTCAGATTGTTTAGATGTTGGGGATGGAGGGAGGAAAACTTCAATTAGGTTTCAAGTACCACTTTTACTGTTACCAACCATGTAATTTGGAAGGTGAAAGTGAGAGCCTGGCATGGAAACCTTTTTCAGAGCTTAATCGTGTATTCCAGATCATTACTCTGCAGAACCTGTTTGTCCTGCCTTTGAGCTGCAGGATGGCCCAAGCAGCTCTCAAATGTCTCTTCCCTACTTGTAGCTCTCCACCGAAAAAGAGAAGGGAAAGAGATTTCACTTGCAAAAGCCACAAGAAAATGTATTGAGGTGAAATGTAAAGAGCATGGCAATAGATCAAAAACCAAAGAAAGCCGTGTGCCTTACATGTTCTGAAATGGTTTATCTTTGTAACACCAGAAACTCTGGAATGCTGCCAACACTAATGAACCAGAGCTGTTTGCTGAGTCACTGGGAGCCTGCAGATCAGAGAGGCAACCAAAGGGAACCTTATCACATGCACCATAGTGCAGGCAAGATTTGAGCAGTATATTAAAACTAAGTAAATGTATTTTAAAATAAATCACAGTCAATGACAGTCAATGGACCAGTACTTTCCTTTCTTTCTTCTCACCTGCGCTTGTAATGGAATTATTGAGAACTTTACTAAATACATTGCAAAAGTCTCCAAAGATTTGACAATAACATGATTTTGTTTCAATGTGGGAGTTCACAAAATTATCACTGTGATAATCAGGGGATATCACTGAGGAGTCAATTTTCTTAGTTCACCTTTGACTTCAAATCAAATTTAACACTATGTTCTTCAGTGGCCCTGTTGTGTTTGGACACAGATTGCCCTAGATAGAGAATTTAGCACTTGATTCATAGCCTTTTGAAGCCCCTTAAAGACTGTGGCAAGATTCACACTGCTTTCTAAGATCTCCAAATGCATAAACAAGATTTGACGGTGTATTAATTGGGTCACAGCAAAGATTCAAGCTACAAGGCTCCTCTGCTGTCACGTCTTTGCGAGCCAGAAATACATTTCCTAAGAAACAACCTTAAGGTGTAGCGATGAAATCAGTATAATTAACATTTTTCTCCTTGAAATTGGCTGGAGTAAGTCTGGTTGGCCGTATTTTTCTGTGTGAAGACAGATATTCTGCTAAACCACACTTTCAAATACTATCTTCCTCAAATGCACATAGGCATCTGTTTTTTTGAAAGGTTTAACATCACATAATTCTTAAAGTACAGCCTGAACATCCTGGTAAAGCGATACCTAAATTCCAAATACCAGTACCTCATTAGTTCAGTCAATTTGACACTTTGATCAAACAGCAGTAGTAAACCCAGTCTGTTATTAATAGTTTTCAGGTACTGGTTCTTAGTGACTAAACAAATTACTACGAATGTTACTGCTGTCAGACAGAGACTGTTCTGATCATGGGCTTACACTGGTGCATTAACTGCATTCAGCAAAAAGATGATTCAATTTAGATCTACATCATCATATCACTAAGTGTAGTGGAATCCAGGATATCACCACTACAATAAGAAAAATACTAAGATGTAGTAATTATTTTTCTTTTCTTTCAGTACAAAGACTAAGCTGGAAAGTTCATTTTTGTATCACAAGAGATTAACTGCAATGCTATTTTCTTTCCATTGTTTCAAAAGATTAACAATGTAAGTGCTGCCATTCTCTCTTAAATCTATTTACGTCCTATAATAATAGCTGCTTGTTGAACTCTTGCTGAAAAGGTGCATTTGGACTTGCTGTGACAATGAACTTGCTCTGCTCTTCGCTGATCAGAAGCTACTCTGGCATATTTATAAAATGGTATAGAATGGTCTCTAATAATACTTGCGTGGCACGACAGTGTCTCTGCCCGGGACTGTGGTTTCTAGGTACAACAGTACTAAAAAGAGCTAATCACTCAGTTATCATTTAATCTGATGCGATTTCAAACTTTAGCTCAAGTTCTTTATCAAAGCAGTAACTCTCTGAGGTCTGAAACAGAGGAGAGAAACTAGTTGTAAAACAGCTGTTCCAAAACTCCATTAACTTCTCATCTGAAAAGATAGCACCATACATTTATTTTCATTTGGAAAACCAAGAGAACACTCCTCATCTAGGAATGTGCAACAGGTGTACTTTCTGTTGAAGATTAAGACAATTAAAATTCCTATAGCAATAACATAAAGGATGGGAAAAAGAGGAATAACGTTTTCACAAAATCTGTGTGCTAAACAAAATACTGTTGCACAATTGTACTCAACTGGCAGAAGTCCCTCCCTCCCACAGTGGGTCTGAAACACCAAAACAAATACCCCTTAATGTGCAAACCTCCACTAAGAACAGTGCTGGGAGTGTGACAAGAGTTTCTGCTGGGCACCCTGCCACCAATAGTCAGGAAAATGTAAATACAATTGTCTTCACTGACCACTGGTGGGAGAACTGGCCTGAAATAACCATTTATACATTATGGGGTTTTGTATCCTAGATAGAAAACATAAAAATTTATACCAGGCTTTAAGTCACTGGACCATTTGTGAATTTAATGTTCAGAAAAACTGTTTTAAATAACATGTTGAAAACAACTTTATCCCTTGACATTTTTGTAAGAAAATAAAAACATAATAAAGAATTCATGTGGATGCTTCCAAGGCAAAATCCAAATGCAGAAAAAAACTTAAAATAGATACTATACTGCTGAGGGAAGGGATTGCAAGAACTTGACCTATCAAGGAGGTCATGAATGGTGTGATTCTTGCATCACTCCTGGAACAAGGACCATGAGCTGAATCCTGCCTGTCTTTAGAATGGGTCTGGGGTGAAGAACTATAGCTTCTTTATGTGTTCACAGCATCTTTCCCTACCAAACAAGCTAGCCAGCACTGCAGTCTTTCCACAAGCATGCATTTTTCTTTTCCAATTTTACCTCTTGAATGACAAAACCTAATGCTCACAGCACTGCCCACAGGGCCAGCATTTCCTCTCCCAATGGAGGATCTACCTGGAGGCTCTTTTCTCCTCTTGTGGCATCAGTTCCAGATCCCTGCTCCCTTATCCCTGCTTTATAACCTTGCTGGGGTAGGACTACCTTTTCTGTGGAACAGACAGCAGCCCTTGGTCCTAGTTGAGAGTTGCACAAAAATATTTCTGCATTTCTCTGAGAGCAAAGGTTCATGACTATTCTTCCAGAGTGTGATTATACCCCCTATCTTATTAAGAGAATATTTTTTATCAAAGCTCATTGCTATGTATTGGCAGAACCAGGCAACTCCCAAGAACAAATTTAAACACACGGGTTTCTTTTAAGATTAAGCTTGCAGTGGTGGACTTCTCTTTTTGCTCATGCAGATCTACAAAATAAGCAGTGCTTAAGCACTTTACTGACATTACTGTCATTAAGCCAAATTCTAGTCTTGCCACTAGTTTTTAAATCAGTTATGGCTTAATCTACACTGTCAACATTTGGCTTTACTGGCAATCAGAAGGGTATACAGTACACACAGCAAAGCAGTTATTCTTCAGGAACCCAGAAGGCCTAGATTTCAGTGTGAAAGGTTACGAAACATAATGCAGCAAAATAACCTGCAACCATTACTAAGTAAACAATTTAATTCCTTTCTTTCACAACACTTTAAAAAAAAAAAAGCCTCAAACCCCCAAACACACACTGGATAGTTTTCTAGGGACTACTTGATACAAAATCTTTCATACCCAACTGCATTAAAACATAATTTTCAAAGCAACTGTAATTGTCTTGCTCCCACATAAGTCTTTCAAGTCTGGGCTGTCCCTAAGAGTCCAGGTACTGTTGTCATTAATTGCATTCTTGCTCCTTCACTCATTTATTTCTTCTGCTCTTCAGAATGGGGGAGGCAGTGGATCTGCAAAGTTCCCTACAGACCTGTTGCTAAGTGACAGCCACACACACTCCTGGGGAAAAAATGGTTGTTCTCTTGTATGGTCAAGAGATAAATAACAAGTCTCATCCAAGTGTATTTCATCAAGTCTCCTTCCATCTCTACAAAGGAAGCAACCTCAGCTTTACACCACCCTGCTTGCATAGGAGCTAGTTCCAACTGCTGGCTTCAGACACAATTTCATGGGCCTTCTACAACTTACTTTCAGAGATTACAGAAGAAACAAAAGAATTACAGGGAGATGCAAGTCACAGAAACAGTCTGCTGCCCTCACTGTCTCCTACACGCACAAACACGTCAGCCTCGAGTCTCAGTCCCAGCGCTCCTGTGCGGGAGCCGGCGCGGAGCCTCAGGAACCTGCATTCACCTGCGCCCTGCAGTACTCGCAGTCCCCTTGGAGGAACACCCACACCCAGACAGTCCGTATGGGTTGCTCAAATCCTGCAGGCAGACATATTGCAGCCTCTACAATAAATGACAGTCCTACAAGAATAAGGAGCCCCGTTTCCAGACAAGCATTTATTTCTACCACTCTCGGAAGCCTTTGCTTACGGTTTAAAATATGTCATTCGGCTTTTTTAAATTAAGTCATTCACACGAGGCAGGTAACTTTTATGCCACGGGTTCTTCATCCCGAAGTGAAACACACTGAAAACACGTCCTGCTGTTTTTTGCCTTGTGTTTTTCGCAGTCTCCCTCGATTATGCTCCCCTGCCCGGCGACCCGCGGTGGGAACGACGAGGACAGAGCCCGTCCGTGCGTGGAACAACAGGGACGTGGAGGACCGCGGCTCCACACCCCCAGCAGCTCCAGCACCCCCGCCGGGCTCCTTCCAGCCCCACACCGTCATTCCGTGGCGGATTCCATGGAAATACAGCCCCGCTGCCACCATTTCGCAGGGCGCGGGTGGATCTCCCCTCTTCACCCGAAGCATAGCAAGAAGCAGCTGAACCGACTCACGGTTTCCCTCAGGGGAGGGGACCGGCACCGCTCCTTCTCACGGCGCGCCCGGCCGGCTCGGGGCCCCCCCACCGGCGCCGGGTGTCACCGCGCCGCGACAGAGCCCCCCGCGCCCCCTCCTTCCCGCACGGCGGGCGGACCATGGCGGTGACTTACGGCGCGGGCAAGATATCTCCAGTCGGCTGGCGGCGGCCCTGCTCCCGTCCCTGCTCCCGTCCCCCCTGCCGCTCCCGCTGCTCCGCTCCGCCCTCGGGGCCACCGGGATCGGCTGGACGGGCTGGCGGAGCTCCCACAATGCCCCGCGCGCCCGCGCGTCACATCCCCCGCCCGCCCCTCACGGCGGGGCCGCCTCACGATCCCGCACGATCCATCACGGTCCCGCACGCTTCCCTCACGGTTTCCCCACGATCCACTCACAATCCTTCACGATCCACTCACGGATCCCCTCACGATCCGTCACGGCTGGGCCACCGGTGCCGCGATCCCGGAGGTTCCCAGGGGCCCAGCTGCCTCCCGTCCGCACGGGCCCCAGGCGGCAGCTGGGCCAGCCGGGCTATTGAAAAGCCCGGTCCCTGCGTGGGGCCGGGCTTTGGCACCGCGGCCTCCGCAGCTGCTCCCGACCTAGCCATTGTGTACAAACGTGTTCACTCCCAAATTTTCAGGACGGGGAGGTCAAAGCGGGGGGTTCGCTCTGTATTCCTCGCAAGAAGTTCATGGAGGGAAGAGAATGAGCAGCTGGATTGTTCCGTAAGGCACACGCACTTTCCTCCTCGTGCTACACAAAAATGGCTCAGTGCCATTTTACCAAGGCCCCAGATGGAGCGTTTGGACGCGTTTGTGCATGGGCCACTTGGATGTCCTTGAGCTCACCTTGCCAGCTTGGGAGGGCTGGGTTGCTGCTGCCCCCTGCCCACACGCCCTCTGAAAGACCTAGGGTTCAGTCCCTTTTCCACCTCTCCTCTCCTCTCCTGCCTCCTCCAGTTGCGTTGCCCACCTGCTGCCAGTGGAAAAGAGGAGCTGCCACAGCTGATCTTGGCTGCAGGACAGACAAGTCACAACAGACTGCCACTCTGTTTGCAATGGTGGGACTAGAAGCAGCTGGAGTTTTGAATGTCCTGGAAGATTCCTGGCTTGTTAATGCTCCCAGACTTTTGTGCCACTGCCATTTGAATGGAGCATCCTCTTTCTTCAGTACCCAAAGCGGAATGCCAGTCCGTAGCCTCTTCCCCAGTGTCCCTTGCTATTCTTTTATGGGTAGAACTGTACCAAGTGACACGTGGCATAATACCATTACTGCAAGATGACAAGGAGTTTCTCTCCTGCTCTTCTCTTCAACCACTTTGAGCTCCAGCTCTCCTTATTTTGCTGGATATCAGCATATCATCACAGTGCCTTTGTCATACAAAATAGAAAGCAGAAAGGAAGAAGGGGGTTTAAAAAAAAAAAGAAAAAACAGGGGAGTGAGGACAGCCGATGTAAAATGTGTGGCTGGTCTGAGAAATATCCCTTCAAAAAGTGTTTCAGGCATTATAATTGTGGTGCTCTCGTCCATCTAAATGGGCAGACCTGGTCTGGTTTTTAAGACAGCTAAACTCAGTGTCTCCCGAGACATCTCTCATTATGTCTCAGTGCACCACACAGTCAAATGCAACCTGGTCCTGACTGCACTCCCTGAGTGCTAATTGTACCCCGCATGCCATGCAGTGGGGCAGTTTTGCCTAACAAAGGCTCCCTGCTGGGTAAGTACCCTATAGTCCCTGATTGCCCTTAACCCAAGGATATGGATACAGTCCTTACGAGGCCATCTGCCATGGCTCTTCTTACACAGCTGAGGACAAACTCTGCTTTCCCTGTGTTCCTACCCACGTACATCATCTCCTTCCCACCTCCCCCTCTTCCTCCTCTTCTTCCTCCACGTTGCCCCGCTCCCTTTTTCCTTGCTGCCCATGAAGTAACCTTTTCCGTATGCTGTGCAGAGCACCCAACAGAACTGGTCCTCCAGTGCTTGGCTCTTCATACTCTGTTTTCCTGTCACCCACACAGGTTTCATTTAAATAAAAAAACCCAACAAAACAAAAACTAAACCCGAACCACAAAACCAGCCCTCCCCCAAGCATCTCTGTTGATATGAGCTGCAAAGGCCCGTGTGAAATTAAAGAACCCACAACATTGTCTAATGGGATTGATGGAAGGCTGCAAGGGTTAGGGAGGTGTGGGTTGTAACTAGATGACCTTTAAGGTCCCTTACAACCCAGAGGTCGCTTTCTGTGCTCTTCTACTATCATTGTTCATTTTGTCTGGTAGGGGAGTCTATGGATTTTGTGATTTTGAAGAAAGCCTTCAAAACACAATTGGTGAGAATTTCTGGAGTGGAAGCTGCCTGAGTTTGCAGAGGGCCTCAACAATTTGTCCATGGAATAGGACGCTAGCATGAAGACTGCTGTTGATAATTTCTAATGTTAGCATTGACTGACTCACCTCCCACCAAAACACATGTTTATCGTATTGAACATCTGCTGGGTCTACAAAGAGTGCCCATTTTGAAAGCACACAATGTGTCATGACTGTCTAGAAGTTGCTACAAAAGCCTGTGAAACTACACTACATGAACAACCTCACTAAAACAAACCTTGGCTTAGATTTTGTTCTCTTTGCCCGTTGTGATCTATTTATTTATATATAGAATGATAAAAAGCACCTTTCCAGAGTTCCACTGTCTTTATTGCTAATATAAACAGTTCATATTCTTATATTTTTTTAGTCTTAGTTTATTTTGACACTCTGATTCAATAATCAATTCTAGCAACTTCAAGGGACTATTTGCAGAAGAAATTCTGAGTGATTGAGATTACAAACACTTAACTTGTTTATGCAGCAGAGGTGGTGGAGAAGGAAATATCATCTGGGAGGGGGCAGAGCAGTGTGGGAAGGGCTGTGGCTGGGGGTAATCCTCTTAAACTTAGATAAGCATTTTCACTTTGGGATAACTATCCTAATTCAAAATGCGTCACCTCTTGTCACTGGTATTTATTGTTGCTGTGTGTTTATTGGCTACTGAGAATTGCATGTCCTAGGTTACTGCAGGTTGCTGAAATATTCCTTCAGGATGTTGTCTGCCTAGCCAGCAGATCCCTGCTGTTCTCCTTCCACCTTTACATGGTCAAAAGAAAGTACAGATTCCTCAGACATGACCTACTTCTCTGAAGGGGTTATCTGAACCTCCTTTGGCTGCTCAGCCTCCTCTCTTTGCAGACCATATGACTAATCCATGCTTCTTAACTTCAGGTTACAGTCACACAGATAAATATACCTGTACTGTGCATCATGCCAGTGATATTCTTGCCTTCACCATCAGATGGGCGCAGTGACCTCGTAGCAAATCCACTCAGTGCTCATCATGCTCGTAATGCGACCCACAGACCTACTGCCTGTCCCGGGGGAATATTAGCTGTGATCTCCAGAGGGCTGACCCTGGCCTTGCAGCAGATTGCTGTAATCCACCAGTGTCGTTACCATCCACAGGAACGACGCACTACAGGACTTGAATGTGTGTGGGCCAGGCCTTTGCTTTCACTTCGCTCTATTTTCCAGCCACTCTAAAGATACTCAGCTTCCCTGTAATTAAAAATTAGCCCATCAAGATCAGGAAGTTCTGCGACTAAGATTGCCCACAGACTGGTGCTGGAAGCACGGTGTGTTTGATACCTGTTTGGTTCAGGGTCAGAGCCATTGATCTTAATGATCCCTTTTTATCTCCATTATCTGGACCACCAGAGGATTGCAGTTTGGTTTCAGCACAGTTCAAAACCTGACAGCTGACTGTTGAACTGAGCTGCTGTTTTATACTCAGCTTTTCTTTATCTGCCACAGGTGAACAGGATTAATTCCATTTTCAAACAGTCAATCTTTGCTTTGACATCCAAGTCATGACAACTGGGATATCCTCCCTCTTCAGAACATTTCCTCCTGCCTCGACATTGTCAAGGCACTGGTGACTCTGTATTAATTGCCAGGCGTGTTGTTGTGTAGCAGAAGTGCCGACTGGTGCTGATGTGTTCTGGTGAGATTAATACTTCCAGGGCACAAAAAGTGGATGTCTGGGATTTCTTCCTCAGGCTGGTAGACAGAGATAAGTTAGTACCAATAATTTACTTTGTTTCAAATCTTTCTAGGCAGGCCACCTCTTACTGTTTTCCCCAACATGATATTTGTGCAACTTTTTCAAACATGTATACCATTTGTCATTGCTTTCTTCTAGAAATATGTCAGTTATGGAATTTTTAAATCAATGTTTATACTCCCTGTCGGACAATGTTTAATTGCTTTGAAAATATTTTAAATAAAATGTCACTTTTTAAAAAAAGAAGGCAAACTTCTTAAATTTTTAAACTGGAAAATGAGAGCCACTATGATAACTGCACCTTTTTTACCCAGGTTGTGAACTCATTCATACAGTTAATGGATACTGGGACAAAAGAAAAAGCCAAAGTTTGTAAAATCATTAATCTGTAGATTAGGGATAATATTAACCTGCAATATAACACATTTCAAAACCTGCTCCTTCTAAATAGAATCTAAGTGGTTTTTGATTTATAAAACCAATAGCCCAACAGCGGTATGATGCAGTGACATCAGGAAACATAAATGCCTCTTTCCCAGCAGTATGGAAGAAGTGTGCTTTAAAATAAGCCTGATGCACCCTGGAGCACCCAGGGAGCAAGTGCACTTGTGTGTCTTTCCTGTGGTCACAGCTGCTCCCAACATAACCTGACTCCCAGGTTGTCTTTTAAGCCAATCAGTTCATTCCTTTCTGGTATTCAAAACAGCCCTTGCATTGCTGCATTTTTAATGTCAAGTGGCAGGGGAAAGTTCGGCATTATTGTGTGAAGAAAATAATAAATCCAAGAGCTATGATTTATATTATTAAGTCAAAGAATTCAAAATTACTTCACATGATAATCAGCTCAATGGTTCCTGGTAGCTGGTGTAAACCTTGGCGGATAGTAATGTAATAATAACTCACATTTCTTATATTTAGTTATTAGGTGCCGTTGCTCCACTACATTAATTTTCCGTGTAAGCAATAGCTGTAGTTGCCAGAGGGATTTTATATAATTGCAGATGGTAGGAGACATAGTTGGTAATTGCAGAAATGCAGAGGGAGATGTCCAGGAGATGATCTTCTATTCAGATGTGGCCGTTGCTATGGAATACTTTCTTAGCTGCTGTTCTGCATGGGACTGCTATGATGCATCGTTTCATATAAGAGGTTATTTTTAAAGCAGACCCATTTCTTTTCCTGCAAAAGCAAAATCAGATCACCTCTCTGAGGAATATTAATTTTAAAAGCTCCTGTGCTGGACAGCAGAAATGATATAGAATATGGTTCATGAAGGAGGCAAGAGAATTAGAGTCCACCATAATACCAGGCAGCAAAGAAATCAGGCACTTTCACACCCATCTCATGAGACAAACCCTGCTCCTTAAGTTAAACAAAACTACTCTTGCAGATACCAGGATCATTGTCTGTCATAGCAAACGAAGGCTTGCCAGAGGGTGATGTCCTCAGTTTAACCCGAGCTTCATAAATTCATTCTATCAGAGACGACCCATCATTCCTTCTGTTTATTTTGAAGTATGTTCTCTATGGAGGTACAGAATGAGGAAGTGATGGTGCCAGATATTTGTGATGGACACAGAAGTATGTTCATGTCAAAAGTGCCAAATAGGGTGGTCAGCCTGGCTTTTGCTGAAGGATCCAAAGGGCGCTGGGAATGCAGTAGCTGCTCAATTGCTTTGTAAGAACAGTTTCCATCTTCATCCCTCTTTAGGAATCGTAGAATCATAGAATCACACAATGGTTTGGGTTGGAAGGAGCCTTAAAGCTCATCTTGTTCCAACCCTCAGCCTTGCACAGGGGCACCTTCCACTAGACCAGGGTGCTCAAAGTCCTGTCCAGCCTGGATGAACACTTCCACGGATGGGGCAATCCCAGCTTCTCTGGGCAACCTGTGCCATGGCCTCACCACCCTAACAGGGAAAAAATTTCCTCCTAACATCCAATCTGAGTCTCCCCTCTTTTAGTTTAAAACCATTCTCTCTTGTCCTATCACTAGGGATAGGACATCTGCCCTTATAATAAGTTTCTATCCATTTTTTTATAAGCTCCCTTAAAGTACCGAGAGTCCACGATGGGGTCTCCCTGGAGCCTTCTCTTCTCCAGGTTAAACACCCCCATCTCTCTCAGCCTGTCTCTGTAGCAGTGATGCTCCAGCCCTCTGAGCATCCTCATGGGCTCCTTTGGACAGGTTAAGAAAACAGTCAGGAATTGTAAGTTCAGTAATGCTGGCTCAAAAAAGCCATATGGCAGGATAATGGAAAAATTTAATTCAGTAATAGACATGACTGACAAGTTCTGGTGAATGCTTTGCTCATCTTAAAAATCTACATATTGGGAAGTGTCTGTGCCATAACTGGAGCACATGAAGTTTTTTCCATGACATGGACAGAAAAATTTTAAAACAAGGAAGAAACAGAGCAACATCTCCCTCTATGGGAATCATCTGTACAGCAGCCCCAGGCTCTGGGCAGCTGAAATCTCCTGCAGTACTGCCTTACCTGTCCAGCCAAGCCTGTGCTGCTCCTGCTAATTCCAGACAGGCTGGGTGGGCTGATGGGGAGCAGATGCTGAGGGTATGAGCCATAACTAATTATTTCTAACTAAAGTCTTGGTTTGTCGATAGCTACTCAGAACCTGTGCTTTTAAAGAGTTTACACATGTTAATGAGAAACCCTATGATTATTGCTGGGTTTTGCTTTTCTTTTTTTTCCTTAACAGGCTTTGCACTATGACTGTCCTCACATATGCTACTTTTGAAGGGGTAAGCAGCATGAAGCTAACAGGGTAGTACCAGCTAAACAGGTCCATCCCTCCGTCATGTTCAGATTCTGTCACTAGGCACAATAAGAATAAGCAGGTGCCTGTAACATATTTATTCTTTTGTGTGTGTGTGTGTGTGTGTTTACATAAAGCCGTACAGTTCCTGTCAGGATGTGTTATTCTTTTCTGCTTGCTTCTTGCTAATTCATCTGATGACATTTTTGTCCATAAAAAATGGCTCATGGAAAGCACTGGAGTGAATATCAGTGAGAAATGGGCCAGGGTATTTATTTGGAAGTGCTTAGAGGGTCATTCTGAAGCTTGTGGATTAACCAGGCAAGCAGAATTAGTCTCAAGTGTCAGTTGACCGGCCCCACAAATTGAGCTATGGAAAGTAAAGCATTCTCTGGGTGATAGTTGTGGTGAATACTTTCCAAACAATTCATGCAATATAAATACAGTCACATAAACTGTTTATGGGATAATAAATGAATATGAAATATGAATACGAAACAAAATGAATATCTTTTTATGCATTGTTTTGAAAAGAAAATAGTGTTTGATGACTTCCTGATTGTACTGATTATTGTCAATAACCCTCATAGCTTGAAAATATGCCTCTTAAATTAATTTTGGATTTCGCTGTATGCCATGCACTGAATTCTCTGAGATTTCTGTCTCATTAGTATCATGACATTTTTCTAAAGTCTGGCTAGTTTTAAGAAAATAGAAGATACGTAGTTTTATGCTAAATTACCCTTATCACACATGGAAAAATTTACTAATGCCCAACATTTTCCCTGAATACACCTCATATTCTTAAACTGCTCTATAGATTGTTTTTCCACTGAAGTTGCTTTTTAGGTAATAAAGTAGAAAAGGAAAACAAAATCCTAGTTTTCTTTCAATGTATGGTTTTGTAAAAACACCGGCATATAGGAGTCCCAATGGAATTAAATGTGAACTCTGCACAAATCCCTTATTGTCACGTGTGTGCATCGTGTTCTCTGTGCGTATGTATGTACAGTTAGTGTTCCACAGTTACTTGAAATGTATCTCTGGAAAGTGGATATGGGAAACAGACAGCGTCTGGTCACTCAAACCCCTATTTCAGGCCTTCTTCGTGAAATACATTCCCCTTTTTTTTTAACTGAGAGGACATTTGTTGCTTCTCCTTAGACCCATTTGCCTTTCAGAGTATTTCAGGGTTGTTGTTGCCAACATGTTCAAATGTGATTAGTGATTTTGCAAATCAGGTCTTTTAGACACGTTTTTATTAAACAGAGCTATAGAGATCATTAATCACTTTAGAAAGTCTTGCCTGGTATTTTTCTTAATGGGATGCATCATAGATCTTTCTTAAGCCCCTTAGCACTGAAAGGGGAGCATCCTTAAGCCCCTTTACCATCTGTATGTACAGACATGATGCCATTAAGGAGCTCAGCCAGCAGGTGGAGTTTAAATTGCATTTAAACTGCAGTTTTAGACTTTGATTAAGGTTTATCTGAAACTGTGCTACTGGAAATGCCTCTTATGGACACTTCTGGAAGAGTGTTGGGTCAGTAAAGTTTTGTCACCCATCAGACTGTTTATATGTAGACCACATTGCTGCTGCAAAGGTGGCATGGGCAGTTTATTAACTTGTTTGTCTCGACTTTGGAGTAATGTGGAGGAGTGCTAAATAATTGTCATTATGTGTAAATTAAAAAAAAAGTAATCTGTCATTTTTATGTATACCTGAACAGACATGAAGGGAGAAGGAACACTCAGATGAACAGAATTCCCAATTTAAACTGATTTATTTTTTGCCTTAATGGCAAAAAATAGGATTAGGATAAGATCAGTATAGGATTTGATGGCAGTGTTTCATTAGAAGCTGCATTAAGCACTGAAAGAGATGAAAGGGTCAAGAAGTATCTGACAAAAATCACAACATTGCACTGGTAGCAATGGGAGGTAGATGAGAGCAAGGTTTATTGCATCTGTCACTGAGCTTTATTATGAACCTAATGCTGAACAACAGCCAAAGCTAGAGAGACTGGAGCTGGCCAACCCTTCTGAGCAGGATATGGCTATGGCTGGCATCTGCCTGGGAATGAAGCCAGGCTCCAAGGCTTATACCTCAATCTTAGAGATGAACTGTGCAGTCTGCCATCACTTTATCTTGCCCTGTGAGTTCTAGTTTGAGGTTAAAGACAGGAACTCCTTAGTAAATGCTGCTATGATAAGCTAGTGTGTTCTGGAGGCAGCTTTTGCTGTTATCCAGAAATCAGTGTAAGAGGTGTGTAAGACTGTGAAGAAAAACAATGATGGGATTTGCTTTGGTTAATAGAGTTGAAAGCAATACTGGCATCCAGGGAAGACCTTATGTCACGATTTTAAGGAAAAAAAAATTGTTACATTGTGCTGTAGTGATTTAAAGGTGAAATTTTGCATCCTTTTGTCCAGGAATGGTTTGCAGAACCTGACATAAACAGAGTGTATAAAATCTAGAGTCCTACTGGATGCAAATCAGGCAGGAACACGCAAAGAGGAGAGGGAAAGCAAACCAGATGGGGCAGACCAAGGACAGCCAGGTTACCTTGACTTCCTCTGAGCTATGCAGGAGAAGAAAGGGAATTGGCAGCCATTGAAAGCACATGATGATACAAGTCGATTGCTGCAGAGACAATGTGAATTCCAGGCAAAACACTGAAGCAAGTTATACAGACCGAAATTTCAGTTGTAGAGGCTACAGAAAAACTACCGCTTTCATCTAAACCAGGTCTGTCCTGAACTAGTGACACTAAACCTGTGACAAAGGACTCAAAGGAGAGGTGCAAAGCACCACAAAAATCATGTTCAAAGCAGATGGCACAGGCTGGAAAAAACTTCTAGAAAATGTCCAGACGTTTGGAAGCATTGAAATGTTTTTCAGATCCTTGCATCTGAAAACGTGCTTGTATTCTCAAATCAGTCAGCAGAACACCTTAGGAGAGAGAAGAGAGTAACAGGAGCTATAAAATGAGCATCTCAGCACCCATAAAGGATGCAGCACTAGGGAGCAGATGGACAAACTGCACTAGACCAAAGTAACATTAAACAAAGCCGGAGCCAGAATTTACTACCAAATACCCTCAGTTCAGTGAGTGCATTTCACCTGGCAAAAAGAAGAATTTTCTCCATACTAAGTGCCAAAAAAAGGAAAGTTGGCAACCGATGCTGGAGAAGGAGAGCGGCCGTGGCCACGGAGGCTGTCAGAAATAACGCCGGGAAGCATTCCAGGGGGCAGGTCATCGCTGCCTGGGTGGGCTCAGCCAGCCAGCCCCAGCTTATTCCTGCTGTCTCGCCAACTGCAAAAATTAACGGCATTTTTCTTGCCACCTTAGAAAACCTCAGCAATCCAAAGGCCTGGATGATGTGCTTTCTGCCATAGCAGAAGGCTGATTCTGCTGATCTAAGGATCTGTTCCAGAGCTGGGTCTCGTGTTTCAGTTTCACATCATCACCCTCTCATGGCTCACCAGGAGGCAATGCTGAATCAGCAGCTCACTCCACAAAGACTTTTTAAAGAAAGCTACAAAAAGCAAAGAAAATATATGCATTCCACTCTTGAAATGATACACTATAAACAGGCTTTTCAGCCTCCTGGTGCAATGCTTCATGCCTGATGTTAGCATACTTGTGTACTTTGGTACTTACAGTCCCAACATCATTATACCTGCCAGGATGGAAGGGAGTTACAGACATAAGGGAAGAAAAATGTGCAAAGGATGAAGACTGAGCTACTGGCAAGCTATAAACCTCTGAAAAACTGTAAGTGGAAAATTCTGTCAAGATCAGGCTATTTCTTTTTTAATTAAATAAACTCTTCTCATATTTCTGTTGGACTCAATGATCTTAATGGTCTTTTCCAACCTAAACCATTTTATGATTCTATATTATTCTTCTTTCTTCATTTTCTAAACAAAATCTAGCTGCCAATGTATGGGGTAGGAGGTCAATGGGATGCACCTGAAATCAGATGGGATTCCACAAGTAATATGCTGCCTGGATTCCCACATGTTAACTGCAGTATTTCCAGCACAATGATTTTTATTTCAGACATCAAAAGAAATGAACAAGCATTAAAAAAACAAAAAAAAAGAGAAGGAGGAAAGGATTCAAAGTCAAGGACAGTGAATTGCTGTACAAGATAAAAGAGGTCATGGTGAGGTAACACATGATTTTACCTTTTGAGTTGCATCTGAACCTCAGTCAATCAGTTCTGCAATGAAATCCAGTTTTACTTGGATTTGCTGTGTATTCTGTGTGATCTTGTCCTTTACTGCCAACACACAGCCGCTGGGAGAAAAATTGTTGTAAGAGTATTGCAAAACTAATTCTATTGTAATGTCTTTCAGTGAGGGTCAAACAAAGTGTGATGATTTTACATTTGCCAGGGTTGAGGAATGTGTGGACAGTCACCTCGAGACTGTCACAGACTGCTAGAGGAGGCAAGTGTTGTTTTATACATGTGCCAAAAAATGGCAAATTGCAGTGAGGCTGGGGAGAGCAAGCCTTCACTTCATTAGTCAGTAAATTACGACAGCTGGTTTTAAAATGACTTCATCAGCAGCGAGGCTTTGTTTTCTGCAGAGACCCTTGCCATCACCTCAATCCGAAGACAAAGCAGACAGTGGGGGTTTTATTATTACCACATCTTTGCCGACTTCTAGCAGAGGGAATAAGGAGGGAGGAATCTAAGGTGGGGAAATGGTCGTGGAAGAGGATTATAGGAGATCATCACTTTGGTTTCTAGGAAACTCACCGGTTTTTGTTAGAGGGCCATTGTTTCCATGCAGGAGCTCCTGCTCTTTTATCATGTAGGTTTAAGCGTTCAGGAGACCTATGGTAGCTCATCACCAAGGTCTATTGCATTTTGCAGGTTATTCTCCTCAGAGTGAAATGTTCCCCTCCCGCTGCAAAGCTTGGCGTGGTTCCTGTGGCTGTGCCATGCCCCTGTGCAGCTCCCCTGCAGATGGCTGTGCTGGAGGTTGCTGTGATACGCACACAGCTCTGCTTTGCCACCCGCCTTTCTTTAAATCTGGGAAACAGCTCCACGGCTGCCAAAGCAGTTGTTCAGAAGGCAAAGGGCACCCCCAGTTTTGCTCTCTGACTGGGGTAATTACTGAATTAAAATGAAGAGGTTATGGTCAGTTTGTAGTGTGTAAGGATTGCCATTGACTGTTTCAAGGAGGGGATTATAGCATGGGAAGCAAAGGGATGGAACACTGCAGCTGGAACAAGCAGGTTTGAGCTGTTGTGGCTGCAAGAGGGTTCATCAGAAGAGAGTTTGGTGATTTTATCAAATAAAGGCCTTTGTCAGATACACATCCTGAAGATGTGTATTTTCTCATTAGGCAGTACTTGTGGTGTATCACATGAGGTATTTATTATTTTGCCTTATAATGCTATTTGCCAGTGTTCTGGATTGTGTAAAACATGCTGAAGGAGCACATTCTCCCCAGTCCTGGGCTCCATTATCCAGACAGTATTAGCTGGGCTAAATCTGTTTCTCCAGAAGGCATACAGGAGACATGGAACTATATTAAAACATTTAAATGTACAACCCTAACATCTGTATTTTGGTTATCAGAGAAGCTTTCAGCTATAAAAGAAGAATTAATGTAATTAAACAAGAATTCAGTGTTAAGATAATAGAGAAACTTTCAGGGAATGTAGCAGAATGTGAAGACAACCTCTGCACAGGGCAGTGATGTAGTGTGATTGTGTCTAGGACTTAGTCTGTACTTTCAAGAAGAAATAAATCCTGAATGTAGCTAAGAGCTGCCAGTGAAATGGAAATGAAGGGATACTGGAACAGTTTCTGCAGGGTCTGGCAATAAATAGTAAGAGAGTTAGAGAAATTATGAATATGTCCAATATTTTTCTACAAGTTTAAGGGTGCAGGAGGGGGTGAGTGGCATGACAGAAGGTCATGTCCCATGCACAGCCAGCATGCCAGGAAGTCCCTGGTTTGATCAAGAGCTCGAAATACTTGAGACCCACTCAGCTCTTTCTCTTTTTCAATCCAGAGAGGCTTCACTGCAGGAGGTTTCAAGTTTCATCTATTTCATGGTTTGGTTGATGCCCATATATGAAATTATGCTGTCCACATCCAGCTGGTAAGTAACAGAGCTGGGATTTTTATTTCTGGGAAATATCAGCCTTTCCTCATGAGCCAACTCATTTCCAGCCTGTGCACCTGAAGTTTTCATCGAAGAGGTTTGGATAGGAGACAGAACTGGTGCCGGAGACACTTGGTACGGTTTCAGGCAGCTGATAGCAGGATAATGAATGTGCAGCAAAGATTTTCAGATAGGTGTCAGGAAAATACAGGGACAAACTGGTTTGTTAAAGAAGCAGAATTAGTCCAAGCCTTCATACTTTCCGGAGCGCTGGCTCTCAGAATGAGAGTCTTTCTCTGATGGCAGGAGGGAAACCAGACTGCATTTTCCTAATGAGAGAGTGAATCTGGGAAGACGTGTTCCACCTTTCAGGAAGCAATGGTTTCAAGACACAGCCTTTTTAATCACTGTGGCTTGACAGCCTTGCCACACATCATTGTGTTTTTCCAGTTTGGACTCAGGAAGACTAAAGTAAACCAGAATAAGTCAGACCAAATTTGTCCCACCAAAGAGACAATTAAAAAACTTGAACCCAAAACATGCCAAGGTTTACATTAAATATTGGAAACAAGTGAGAAGCAAAACAGAACAGCATGAAGGTTCTACATGTCTCTAAATGGATGGTAACAAATCTTAGTGACTGGCCAGATGTGCTGTCTGAGGGGTGGCTCTCCTCAGCTGGACTCCAGGTTCTGAACTCACCAAAGTCTAAAGCTCTAGGACAAATAGCAATGAAAACAACACACTTTGGTGTGGTTGCATTTTCAGGCTGACAGCAAAGAGAATGTACAGTGAAGAGTAAAGAAGTTTTAAATTGTCTTTGATTAAACTGGCTTCAAAAATATAAATAAGCAATTATACTAATTGGAAATATATGGCACTGAGTTGTCCATTTGGGGTAAACTGGCACAGCTCCACAAAAATGATAGTTCTGCACCCTTTGACACCAGGAGACAATGTGCCCACTGTATTGAACCCCAGTGGCACTTTGAAGGTTGCGAAGCAGCCCTGTTAAGATGTTCTGTGCTTGAGATGGTGCAGATTGCATCTCCCCCCATCATCCTTTGCCAGGTGTGACTCCTGAACACTGCCTGTTTGGTTCCTGCTCAGCCCCGCGGGTGAAGCCTTGCTGAGGTGGGAAGGCACCAGCAGTGCTGTACATTCCCTGGTAGGCATTACTTCTGTGAGAAGAAAATTACAGCTCTGACTTTTATTATCACCTTACCACCACCTCTTTTTCTATGATTCATATTGCTTTAAGAGATTAGTTTTCTTTACCATTTAACCTTTCTCAATATTGCTGCCTGAACCAAATTTATGTCTTGGATAAATCTATGTCCTCCTTTTATTGAATCCAGGTACTTTTCATAATGAAACTAGGGTCATGTGATCTTTGATTGTGGTACTTTAAATTCTTTATTGAAAATGTATATTATACATTTTTATGACATTAATTAAATGTCACAAAATAAATGACAGCATAAAAAATAATTAATGTCTCTGTTTGGCTCATTATCTCTTTGGATTTGATTTGTGTTCAGAGCTGGAAATTCATCTGATCCATATAGATTTAGATGTTTCAGAGCACTGCCTCATGGCAAAATTTAGGACTGAAGAGAGAGGGCTCATTTCATGAGTATGGTACTGTATTTTTTTATTTGCTTGCAAGTTCCTTGGGTAAATTGCTTTCTCATCTATACAGGATGTTATTCCACCTTCATCACCAGAGAGTATCTGTGTGCCTTCCAGCTAAGCATTATGTGATCCAGCTGACATCTGCCATGCTCATTCTCTCTTTCATCCTTACCCCAACGTGTGCATGTTTGGTTGTTGGGTTTAGATCTACGTGCTGCCATGTGTCAGTGTTACAGAAAGTCATATGTGCATCAAACAGTCTTCTAAATAACTTGCATATTGATCCTGCAAGACCCCTCTGCTTTATGGCCTGAAATTCTGAAAACTGAACTGGAGGTATGAAGCTATTATAATCTTGCAAGACAGAAATAATTATAAAATCCATCAGGATTTCATTATCTTTATGTGTATTTTTATGTTATTCCAGCATCTTGGAGATCTTTAACAATGAATTAGAGCATTTGTACGAGAAGCTGTACAGTCTGTATTTTCAAATCATTTACAATCTAATTATAAGATAACAGATCTTGTTTTTTGATACATTAAACCACCTTAATATAGAAAAAGGATGCAATTGCCTATTAAATCTCAGAGGATTTCTAAATGTCAGCAGAACTAGATTTCTGTTAAGTCTTGCGAGCAATTTCTGTATGGGTATTATTATTAATAATAATGATGATATTGTTTTTATTATTTTTCAAAATAATAATGTGCTGTACAAACACAGAACTATGCCCAAAAGTTGTTTAAAAACTCTTTCTTGTGCACAGCAGGGAGTTCAGGTGCTGCTCAGTTTCTGGTTCAAACCTCGCTTAGAGCTTCATGAAAGAAACCATCTGATGAGGTATTTCAGGAGAATATGGAAGCACTTGAAAGACAAGTCCAGTGTTAGAGGACGATTGACATTTATTGACTTCCTGCACCATCTAGTGGGGATTAAAATTAATTGCTCTCATTTTATGAAGACTCTAAACTGTTCAGGATGCCCATGGCTTCCTCTCCCAGGCACTGAGAAAAGCAGTGGAGGAGCCATTTCTCATCATCCTTTGCTCAATGGGACCAGGCTTCACTGGGATCATCAGTGCCACCCAAGACAGTGAATAACTGTCTCATCCATTGACATATAAGGATCAATCCACCTGAATTAAGGCCAAGAGGACCACCTGGAAGGGCGGACCTCAAGGAGCATTACTGGTGTGCCATTGAGCTGTGGGCATAAGCAGGACTGTGGAGTCAGGCAGATCTCCTGGCCATGGGAAGCAGAGAAAGTATCTGCACACAGTTCTGATGGACTCACATTGTGGTCGGTGTGTTGAGATGAATTTCTAGAGATCTGAGTGTGTTTTCTCCCTCTCTTTCATGACCTGGTTGGAATTAAGCTCTGAGACTTTCCTGAGTGAATAGGACTTAGGAGAAACACTTTTCATCACACCTTAAGTTTTTAAGTTCCCCCACAAACCACAGAGGAGAAGCCACGATCTGATCCTACGTGTGGAAGTAAAATTCATTGCTGTAACCTTAATATAAGGCATTTCCTTGAACATAATTTGCCTAATTATCAGTGAACAGGATGACATTAGGTAATTAAACTCCTAATTTTCTGTACAGGAAACAGGAGCAGCTTTTTTCTGTTGCTGGGCAACACAGATATGCTTTGAAATTTGGTTGAAGTAGTGAGTGATAAACATTTTTAAATAGACATGATATCCTGACAGAGGCAATCCTGATTGCTATAAACAGCCAGGAGGCTGGAAAATCCCACCTACATAATATAGTTTATGAATTAAAAAATTGCTCAGGCTAACTCCAAGGGAGGAATAGAAAGAAAAGCTTTAAGAAGCAGAGAGAGATCTCCTCCCCTGAGAAACAGCTCTAATTGTTTCCATGTGTCTGTGTTTGTTATTCCTGGTGCAGTCCTTGTTCAATCCACCCATTACCCTTCCCTTCTCAGAGACTGTTTGCTGGACATGGTCATCTGTGTGTATGTGTGTGTCATTATAGCAGGAAAGGACTCACACTCTGCTGGGAAATTGGTGCATCAGAGGCTGGAATTTGTCTGTGGAAAATGCTCTTTACTGCAGAATTTCTCCACTTCCAGACCAGGGCTTATCTTGACCTTATTCCTTGAGAAATAGGGACCAAGTGGATTTGAAATGCTGTCCATGTAGCTTGAAAAGTCTTCCTTTAGCTTCACTTCAACAGGGTCCTGAGGAGTTCATTGACCCATAAGGAGCTGGGCTCTGCTCATCTTCCTCCTCCTTGAGAAGGTCTCAGCAGTCCCTATGAGATGAAGTGGACTCTGGGAGCCTTTCCTGGCTGTGGTCAGCTTTTTAGCATGACAGAAACCAGAAAGGATAAAGACCTGAACGCAGTGTCTGCTTTGTTTTCTCCTTCTAAGTGCCGGATTCCTGTTTTTCAACGTGAGTTTCACACTGGCAGAACATCATTCAGTTATTGCTGTAACATCCCATTCTGTATCCTAGTTTGCAATGGAAGAATTTCATACAGCTTTGTTGCAGGTTTTTATTTTTTTCTATTTTTTTTCTTTTTGGCTTGACACTGACTATCACTGACACATACTTTGCAGCTTTGTCTGAGAGTTTGGAAAGATTTGTTGCCTTGCACTGATCTTGGTGTGAGAGGCAACTGGTGTGTAAAGTCTGTTACTGAGCCACTAAAAATACACATTCCAGCTGCCACGCTGTTGCTCTTCAGACACAAATGATATGACTGTTTTAAAATAATGTTTCCTTTAAAAGCCCGCATTGCAACATGTCAGAGCAAATATCTTCCTAAAGATGCTGTTGCATTGACATTGATCACCACAGCATTTTCAGCTCTAAATAATTTTAAAGCTGATGGAGAAAGGCTTATTTCTTGCCTCTCCCAGAAGGCAAAGAGCCTCCTAGCACAGAAGTGTGATGTGACATTTCCTGGTGCTTGGGATGCTGGAGCAGCAGTAGATGTTGTTGAAACACCTGTCTCATGGGTCCCATCAATAAAATCTAACAACACCTTCTCTGGGAAGCTCTCACTCCTTTGGTATTGGCAGCTGTCTGTTAACACAGCTCCTGCCTGGAGAGCACAGCAAGCTCCCTGGTCTTAATAGTCTTCAAGAGTGTCAGAAGCCGCCTCGCAAAGCATCTTCCTAGGATAAAGAATCTAGTTTTCATAGACATTTGTGACTATTCATATTTAAATTCACTGAGAAGGAAAAAGGAATGTCAGCAATTTTGGATGACTCTTACACTGAATTCAATTTTTTTTTCCTTTTCAGATTTTTTTTGCTATAAATTTTGCCGAAAACATACTTTAATTGTGTGTGTTACTTTGACAGATCTGGCAGAATTGCAAACAGAAATGACTGCAGATGCCATGCTGAGCATGTAAAAATGGAAATACCATTAATATCGCTCTTAAAAATCTGGCTTTAAGGACTTGATTTACTTTTGTTTATTTTATTAATTAATCCAGGTGATGAGAGACTGAAAGTGCTGGTTTGAAATGCCCTCTCTTGCCTTTCTCCACTCAGCTCTGCCCACACGCCTCAGCCCTGATCAGCTTTTCTAATTCATGTCTGGCCTTTGAGGAATCATAGAATCACAAGTGGTTTGGGTTGGAAGGGACCTTAAAGACCATCTCTTTTCAACTCCTCTGCCATGGGCAGGGACACCTTCCACTAGACCTGGTTGCTCAGAGCCCCATCCAGCCTGGCCTTGAACATTTCCGTGGATGGGGCAGCCACAGCTTGTCTGTGTGTTTGTGCCAAACTCTCAGATATTTTTTGCTGCTAAGACTGTTGGCCACAGGGAGGGGTGACCTTTATCACTTAGTCATGATCCCAGTAAGCACCATAAGCTCTTTCTTCGCCCAAAATGAATAAAAATTAAAGATCCCAAACCTGTCTTGTTTATACTTTGTGCTTCAACTTGAGAGTTTTCTTGGCTTTGTTGTTCATTGCTTTCCACAGTAAGATTGTCTGTGTACCTTAATGTATTTGTCCAGCAAATACCTGCAGACATTGCTTTCTTTGCTTCTGATTTTGATTCTGATCAGAATCACAGAAAAAAAAAAGCTGTTCTGGAACTTAGGTGGGTGTTAATAACCAATAGGACCCCAACAAATCGCCTGAAATACAAAGGTGGATCAGATGAATGGTTTGTATATAAGTAACTCCCGGTGAACCATCAGGTGGGAATTAAAATTTAATTTAGAAAGTACTATCACTGCTGCAGTGGTGGTGGTGGTGATTTACTTGATTGACTGCTGGTTTCTTTCACCTTTGCAAGCCTTAGGTTTTTACTATCTGAGGAAATTAAGGCTGAATTGCAGCAGGAAATTCCTTGTACCCAGGTGTTTCTGGTTATCCGATGAATAACTCGGCTGGCGGGGAGGCCAGGATTAGGATGGGATGGTTTGGAATCTAAATGATTCTCATTGCCTAGTACCACACATTGACATTCTGTCAGCCCTGTATTTGTTCTCAGCAAAGGATGGGAAATCCTACTGAGCTGGGCAACAAGTCCAGCAAGCAGCGATAATTCCATTGTTCTTTTTCAATACTAAGGATGGAAAACTGGTTTTATTAGGTTGTCTTGATTTAATGCACTAGTTTAAAAATCACTATTGAATGCTGTTGGCTCATTATTTGAGTTTCCTTAATAATGCAGTGGCCTACTCTACCGCTCCTGTTCTCCAGCCTAGCTTTGTGTTATTTTCCTTCCAGATGAAAGCAGGAAGGGCTCAATCTCAGTTCCACTGACTTTCTGGGGGATGGATCAGGCTGGAAGGTCTCCACATGGCTGAGCTGCTCTTTTGTGAGTGAACACAATCAAAACAAATCTTAATTGAGGAACTGATGACCCTTTGCTGAACTGTGGTGGTGGTCATAGGTTTTATAATTCAACTAAGTAGGTGAAAAGAGAAAAAAAATACACTTTGATGAAAGTAGTGCTTTCTGACCTTAAAAGTCACGATGCAGTGGACATACCATGCAGTGGCAGGCCAGTTTGATTGGCATGGAAAACATGCACTGACTTCCCTTCCTCACCCAGCTTTGGGAATGCACTTCCCCAGGGGTGTGGTGATGTGATGGAGCTGTTCCTTTAGCCAGTCCTGTGGCAGCTGTGACCTCTGTGCCTGATGTGGCCCATTCCAGGGGTATGCAGAGGTTCCCAGAACAGAAAACTTGCTGTCTACCCTGGGCTCAGAAGCCTCTGAACTATGAGACCTTGGTCAAGAGATCCCTCAGCAAGAGTGGAATATCCAGGAATAAGTCTTCTACTGCCTTGATACACTTCTCAAAATGTAATAATGCTCCATTCCCACTTCAGCTACTTATGAGAAATAAAGGTATTAAAAGAGACAGAAATGTTCTTTCCTTTCCCAAAGCTGAGGAACCTGTATTTAATGGACTGCAGGGAAGCCAGCAACTGACTCTGGGAGCTGCTGTGATGTGCAAGCTGGCAGCCAGGCTTGGAAAAGAAACAGAGTGAGGGAGCAAGAGAATTATTTCCCCAAGCCTCCAAAGCTTTAATTCCTGCAGACCCCTGGGCTTGGTTGCATTGTCAAAGCTAAGTGGATGGAAACAGAACCATTTCCCTTCAGCAGTCATTAAGGAAAATGACTTCAGATTATTCAGGGGTTCAGGTACTACTGCAGCAGCCTAATGGAGTGATAACCAGTTACATCTTCCTGGACTGCACCAGCAGATACAACCCGAGTTTGTAAAACACCAAAGGTATCAGTTCTCCTCCAAACTGCAAATGGAATAGCCCCAGAATAGAGTAAATCTGTGCAAACCATCTTTGGTGCCAAATGGAAATGTAATTTGCAGGCATGTCTCAGCAGAGAAAGTCCTTTCCTACAGCAGAAGAAATTCAAGCAGCCACATGGAAATACTTTATTTCAGCATTAACCATCAGAGGAGATGGCTGTTGCAGATCATGGAAGCCAGGTAATTTAGTTCTGTACTTTGAATACGTGCAGTGCCAAGAAATATTAGGAGATGTGGAATGTTTAATGCAGCCCTGCACCATCAGTGCTGCAGAGTCAGGAGGGGAGCAAGAGCAAAGCTCGTACTGAGCTGATTGATGCCTTCATGGAGCCACAGCACAATATTCCAGCTGGGAGCTGGCTTTGAAAAACCTGAGCTTTGCTGTTTGCCTCTTAGTCATGAGATATAAAATGAGTCTGGATGTTGCCACCTTCTCCATGGTGTCATTCTGACAGTCAGCAACCTGTGTCTGCCAGGGGGTGAGGCATGGAGCTGATGCCCCCTACTAAGTCTTCAGCCCTCCCTCCCTCCAACTTCCCTACCTCCAAACCTGTGAATTCAAATAGCTCCAGGGTAGGTGGATTTTTTCCACCCTGTTCCAGGTCTAATTTCTCTTTCAAACTAGTACCGTATATCTTTCCCCACCTCCCACTTGTCACTTTATGGCTTGCTGGATCTGTTTCCTTTAATGCTTGAAAATATACAGTTAAAATCACTTTAAAATTTACTAATATGCCTTTTTATTTGAAAGGCTTATTTCCCTGAAAGGCTTTCCCAGTCTTATATGAGGGCATGCTCTCTAATATTAAACTTTTTTTTGTTAAAAATGGGTGCACATATGTTTGATATTTAACTCGAAACAAATGGTGAGATTGGAGAACATAAGCAAAACTACGCTTTAGATAGCTATAAAAGGTCATTTTTGCTTCAAACTACAAAGGATGAATAGGGGCATATGACACACATAATAAAGGCAGAGGTAGGTTTAAAATGCCCTCAGGCTATTCTGAGGTCAGCTGCTAGCTTACAAAAAAAGATACATTTTGCCCCTCTTTTTTTTTTTGCCACCCAAAAGCGTGGAGTAGCAAGCTGGGATCTGTGTGCAAGGAAGGTCACTCAATCTCTGTCTTAAAACCCATCACATTTTTCTCTGTCATTTTTGTAAGGGATACTGAACTCTCAAGCCTAATCATTAAATAATTGACTCCAAACCAACTCCCTTCTCTTCCTGGCTGAAAATTTGAGAAGGGTTTAGCTTGTCATGCTGAAGAAACCAGTGCTTGTGCTCTGCCATATGATGAGAAATTTCTCATTATCAGGCATCTAGATGATCAGCAAAAATTATATATGTTCCTCTCTGGTGTGGACAGAAGGGTTTCTGCAAGAGATACTGAAAACAAGCAGAACTTGCTTTCCCTGCAGTGATGCCAGTGCAGCAGCACTGGGCTGAGTAACTGGGTTTCTTTTGGGTTGTGGATTTAGCCTGTGCTGGGCTTTTTGGTCAGGGCTTGGTTTGAAAACTGCCAAGCACTCCCCGTGAATTTTGAAGGGGAAATGAAGTGGGAAATGAGCCATTTCTCATTTAGAGCTGGCACGGGACCAAACCAATGGGAGCAGATGAGATTTCCAATAAAACCTTCCTGAAAGGCAAAGGAGGGTAGAGACAGGACGCTGGTTGTAATCTGGCTCCAGCCATCTGCTCTAGGAGCACTGGGAGTGCAGGGCAGGGGATGACTAGCACCTTGTCGATAAAAGTGACGTGGAAACTTCAGCTCAAATTTGGTCATCAGGTGGCTTTTGCATCTGCCAGAACATCTTTTCTGCTGTTAGAGACAGATTGGGGAAGAAATATGGAGCAAGAAGGTCAAAACCTTACCTGTAGCTCCATCCCTCTAAGGCTTATTTGAAGCCTTGTACTTGTTTCTGTACTGAAGGTGCAAAGTTAAGAGTCTTACTGTTTCTTTGCAAAGTAATGCAACGTTTTAGTTGATTTTTCCCTTCTTCTCCTCAAAACACAGGAAGGTCATTTATCTTGGTGGGAGTTGTTTAAAGTTTATTAAATCCTATCAGGAAATCATGGGGTATTTCTGAATTTTAGACATGAGATATGTATGCACATTTAAAGCATTTGGAGCAGAAACTCAATGCATTTTCTGATTATTCCTGAGCTTTGTACTCCAATCTGTAATCACTAGAAAGCAAATTGTCCGTAGCTCCATCCCATAATATAGAGGTTATTAATGGGAACCAGGTATGCTCCTTCAAAGGAGCAGGACCATCATGGATCATATCTGTTTTTCATGTTCTAGAAAACATTTCACAGGTTTAATGATTACTCAAAGGGGGACGGAAAAAAACTGGACAATAAATTCAGGAGCTAGCTCAGTTAGAGGTACAAACACATCCCTTGGCTGAAATTCCTCTTATTGAAGCCTGATAGTCTGTGCTTTGTCATACCAGGCACACGAGCTTCCAGCTGCCAACATGAGGGCACGCTGGCAAACAGCCAACCCAGCTGCTGTGGTGACAGTGCCATTGTAAACTTTTATTTTTTATGCTCAGCGTGTATTGAGAGTGATCCCTTTGTTCCATATGGCTTCCATATAGTGACACTGCATCCTGTGTAGGAGAGGTCAGGGAGTGGATTATCAGCAAGTGTTTCAAGTCAAGAATGAAGGGAGCTGGCAGGGCAAATCCGCACAAAGCCTGTTCTGTGCTTCCCATCGGTGCGGTGACCTCTGGGTTTCGGTGTCTGCGTGTTCCCCCCGTGCTCCCTCCGTGTGCCGAGCACAGCACTGGCCAGTGTGTTAGCACAGCATTTCCCTGGAAGGTTTTTAGATGCAGAAAGAGAACAAAAGCAACCCTGAAAGGCTGGCTGAAATGTTTGGTTGGAAGTGGGGAGGCCAGGAGCAGGGAGGGAGCAGTGCAGGGAAGGATACGCTTCCATCCCCATCTCCGTCCTCACCCCACCCTGCTGTCCCACTGCCCAGCACCCTTGGAGCCAGGCATTGTGGATGGGTGTCACGTTTGCTCATGTACAGTCAACTGGGGCCTCCCCAGTTAGCCAGGACTGATGACAAATGATGGAAAGTGGCTTGGTACCCTTGGGTGGATCCCATCAGGCCCCACAGACCTGAGCGTGTCTAAGTGGTGTAGGAGGTCACTGCCCATTTCCTATGTTGGTAGGTGTGCAAAATTCATAACTTCATTTTAATAACTCCTGACCTGCAAGACCTGAGCGATTGTAAACCTCACAGAATTATTCCTGGCCAAGTAAAAAATTATATTCCATTTGAACATTCCTCATATAATATCCCCACTGCAGTCAGCACTGACAGAAAAACACTGTTGCCACGGCTGTTTCTCTGGTACCTAATGAGTTAGCTTTGGCTGGGGATCAGGAGCTTTTGGCTGCTGTAGGTTACAATGACCACTCAAAGGCTTCAGATATTCTGGACTGTACCTTGTTGTTTAAAGATATAAAATTACATTAGGGCTGAGGGGAGGGTAGTCAGCTGGTTACAGTGATGTTGGAAAAAGTACATGCAAACCCTGTGCTCAGCCTGCCTCAGCAGGAGCAATGCCAGAGGGGAGCTGGGGTGGAGTAGGACTGGGGAGAGAGGACAACAGCCAAGGGGTAAGGACTGAGCCTCTGGCATGGCCCAGGGTGCTGGGAGCTTCAGGGATGCTTGTGGGGAAATGCACGTTGACCCTCTTCATCCTCACATCATCTATCGATAGGGAAAATAATTTCTCCTTCAGTCTGGAAGTCCTCTGAAGTTTATAAAAAAGGATTTATGAAGACACATCACCTCTTGCATGGGAAACTGAGGGGAGTGGGTGAGGAGGGGCCATTGTACCCCTCCTGCTTAAGCAGTACTCAGTGGTGGAGGCTGGTAACCCCTCCCAAAGGAGAGATTTCAGACTTGGAATAGTCTGGAAGTGATCCAGAGAATAGGGAATATGTAATCACTGCCATAAAAAAGAGAGGTTAAACAGAAACACAGGGATTGGTAAAACTGTATGTGGGCACGTTGAGTAAGGAATGGTTTGTCCTTTCTGTCCTCAGACAAAAGGAGGGAGTGCTCAGGGAAATGACAGGGCAACCACTCCTGGACAAATAAAAGTGCAACGAAGTCCTGAAAGCAGTCCTGGAGCTTAGCTGGTTGGTGGCAAACATGGTGCTCCAACCTGGAACCTCAGGTTTCGGAGTCCCTACATGCCAGCGTGGAAGAACCAGAAGAATTGTCACACTGTATTCATCCTCTTCCTCATTTATTTTTTCACAAGCCTGAACACCAGCCACTGTCAGCTGGTTCATCTTTGTGTGACCCATTAGACATTCTTGCATACTTCTGATTTTATTTCTATTTTGCTGTTATTTCTTTATTCACCCATGAAAACAGATTATCATTCTCTTTAATTTTATGTGTCAGAAGGAACAGATGCCAGCAGTGAAAACAAATCTAAAAAGTTCTTCCCTTATGCTCTATTTACACTGGATCATCTTCTGTCTGATTTGATTTCAGCATCAATGTTTTTCCTTCTTTACCCTTGTGCCATGCAAAAAACCAGAGATAGTAAAAAGGATGGCATGATTATGTTCCTGTAAATAATATTATGTTGACTCTGCTGTGTAGAACAAATAATTTATTTGAGTTAAAAAGAAATATTGTTGAGCATTTTTGCCTGGCAAGTCTAAACCTCATTTAGAATAATAAAACCCACTTTTCAACTGAATACCCTCGAGTGTTTAATATTTCAGTTTTAATAGTGTGGCAAATGGATCTAGAAACTGTGGATATTTGGTGCCCAGGTGCAATAGAAAATCCTGCTAGTGGACTGTGCCTTTCCAAGAGCCGGAGTGCCCAGGTGGCTTATACAGCATCCAGCTTGGCAAGCAAATTAAGAATAGAGGAAAAATGTCTTTTCCCCCTTCCTGTACCTTCTTTGTTAGATTCCTTTTAAGGAATTACAGAAAAATGCTTCACAGGTGGCATTTCACTCTGTTGCTAAAATATATCCAGTTCTTCTACCCCGACAGTGTCAATTCCTTTCCTGTGGACAGTGACATGCTGGGCTGCCTGAGGTCTGTCCCCTGTCAGAATACACAGAACCAGCTTATCCCATTAAATTAAAAGGCAAGGTTGGGAACCTTACACTGCGTGGGAGATTCGTGCCTTATCCTCATGCGAATGCATAAAAGCAAACACTTAGGAGACATCAGTCCTGCAAAAAGTATTTGATTTGCCTAATTTAAGCAAAGACCTCAGAGATTTGATTTAGACTTCCTGGGTGAGATTCTTCATGGATTTTTGTTGGGAGATTCATGGCACTGGAAGCTGGGAGCACGTTAGATGAGATACAACTCATCTATCACTGGCCAATAAATGTTGCCCAGCTCATTTTTGTTTGCAACCTCATGACTTCTGCTTTGCCAAAGCACATCTTCCAGGAAGACATCTTGCCTTCATCCGAAGACCTCAAGAGATAGAAAATCCAATTATGCTTTTATAATGTGTTAATCACCCCCATCACTCAGTCCCAGTGCCGGGGTTCCGGTCCCATTTAGCTGACATGCAAACAGCCATTAGGGCTTGTTAGAGCTTTAGAACTGTGGGGAGTTTGCTCTGGGCTCCTTTGAACTAGACTTGCATTTTCATGAGAGCATTGCCAGTATTTTTGCATCTATCATTTGTGACTTTTCTCTGTGTGACCCTAAAATGTTTACAAAATTCCAAAGATTGGTGAAGATCTGCTGTTCTATCTGGGAATGCAGGATCAGTTACTTTAGTTCAGACATGTACCTGTTTTCTTAGTCATGGTGTAACAAAATCATTAAAATTTCCAAATTTTTCTGTATCATGTCAGCATATAAAAATCTGCATGATCTGAAGCATTCATTTCTTATTATATATGGCTGTTTATTGTTTAACCTAAAAATGCCATGAGGATTCTGGTAATACTCTCACTTGTTGATTCCAAAAGAACTTGATGCTTGTTTGCTGTCTAAACCTGTGATTGTAAAATATTAGAATAAAATGGGAGCAATTTATTGTCCAGATCAAATTTTCTCTCAGCAGGATTAAAACTGCCACAGCAGTAAAGAGTTTACAAACTCACTAAAGAACTGTAATAACTTCCCTTCTCACTGCCGGGTCAAGGAAAGGTAATACATGTTTCCAATCAGCTTTGAATTGAACTCAAATTGTAGGGTTTATTTCACTTTAATCCATATGTGAGTTCACGTTAAAGGTAAGAGAAATCACAGGACTGCAAACATGAGTAGAGTTAATTAAATTCTGCGGCTCCTTTTGGAAGAAGCCCTGGCTCTGCTTATGCACGAAGGCTTCCAGGGTGCTCCTGAGGGCAAAACCAACTGGGAAGTGGCTCAAAGGGTGCAGCAAGGACAACAGCACATGAACTTTCAGGGACCAAGTACATTGAGAAAAATCTTGCAACACTTGGGAAATACTTCTTTTTGCTGAGCTCTAAATGCCTACCCTCNCAAAAAAAAAAGCTTTCTCCTTTTGCCTTTTCCTCCCTGCCCCAGAAAAAAGCAGCTGTAGCTCCTCAGGCACTGGGGGACTCAGCAGAAGCACAGCACGTTCTCAGCTCAGACCCAGATGAGATCTTTCTCCAGGCCAGTCACCACTGCAAATGCTGCTTTTAGAAATGATAAATGTTTATTGGTCTTCCTTCTCTGTTTCCCACTTACTGTGGGAATTTAGTTTGGGGTTTTTTGATTTCTGGTTTTCTGTCCAACCTCATTTTAAATGTGTTCTGGAAAAGAGCTTCAACTAAGTGGGAGAGACTATTCATGTGCTTACAGTTAAGTCTTCATTTCACTGCCTTGCAGAACTGGGACCTGAGCTCTGGCCACTTTGCAGGATCAGGTGCACTAAGCCCTTGCTTATCCTTTTGGCAGGTCTCGTTCAGAGAGACTGTGCAAACGTCAGCCCCTGGCTGCATGCACCTGGGAGGAGATTCAGCTTGAAGCCAGAAATGCTTATTTAATGTTCCTTTTTTTCCTTTTCTTCCACGTCTGAGATGAACTCTTGGAGCATCTCCAGTATTGACAGCAGTGTTTGGTGCAAGTCAAAATGGAACAGGTTGCCCAGGGAGGTGACAGATGCCACATACCTGGGAACATTCAAGGTCAGTTTGGATGGGGCTCTGAGCAACCTGATGTAGTTGAAGGCTCATTGCAGGACACTTGGACTAGATGAGCTTTAAAGGTCCCTTCAAACCCAAACTATTTTATGAGCCTATGATTCTATGACAGTTGTGGCTCACTCAAAATCTTCGCATCACTGGGGACATGTTAGATGCAGGACCTGGGGATGAGAGGTGGCTGGTTACTGCAGGGAGGGTGACACATTTTTGGTTCTGTATGTGGGCATGCAGGCATGTCCTTATCATTGTGCCAGGCTGATCAGCAAGGTGCAAACCTCAGGAAAATGTGTTTTGTATGTATTTTGTTGAATGGTGGATTTCAGTCACTGTGAATGGTTTGGAAAGTTGAGTGTTCACCAAAGAACCCAACAGAAAGAGCTCTCTCAATGCTCTGGGTTCTGGTTGTTGATGCTTCTGTCTGGAGTCCCTGCACCCAGGGAAACAAAATTTTCTTTCCATATGAATCTGGCAGTGAAAGGGTTTTCTGTCTAAAAAGGAATTGTGTTTCACAACAAATTGCATGGCATGTGTGAGGTTCTGGAAAAGCAAGCCTTCCTCAAGAACTAATATGTGACATTTTAAAAATATGAATTTTAAAATATTACACCATGCATTTATTTTGCCTCACACAATAAAATAAAAGTCTCCCTTAAACAATTTAATTATTCTTAAACTTCCCACAGAATATCAGTGAAAATGCAAGTCATTTAAGCATCAAATGTCAGATTTAGTGTCTCCTGAAGGATTTGTTCATGGCTTTAACAGGCCTCGGATCAGGGTCTGCAGGACTGTCTACTGGGATGCCAAGGGCAACTGGCCTTTCTAGATAGGCTTGGAGCTTCACCTCCTGCAAAAACTCATCCACTCAACAAAGTAGTGCTTCAGACTTTGCCGAGAAGAGCTGGGTTTGTGCCATGGGGTTCTCCAGTTTGTCATAACCATTTTAATAGCAAATTCTCATTTTCCTGTATTCCTCTGCTCAGGTCCTTGCAAGAGTGCTTGAAAGTTATTTGTCTTCAAGGGCACAGATCTATGAGGAGGCTGATTTCGTAGACGTGCCGAAGAGCCTTTCCCATTTCTCATCCTAGCTACTTAATTTTCCCTCTATAGAGAAATGTCCTTGGCTACTCCGAGCTTCTGTTTCCTGAAGTTTCCTTGTTTGCCAACTCAGATGCTCAAGCGCTCAGTTCTCAGTGCTTAGAGGTGATTTCAAAGCGGTTCACTGCAATTCTTCTCCTTATATAAACACTTCAAAATTACTTCAGCAAACTGAAATACTTGTACATCAGCAAAACAGCTTTTGATGGTGATTATCTTGTGTTCTGAGCATCCAAGTACCTTTGACTCAGATGGTGTTCTTTTATATAAGAAACTTTTATCTCTTAATAACTTCCTGACTGCAAATTCAAGTTTTCTTTTCGGGCAAATTTGGAGATACGAACACGGTCCTGTTTTCTCTGTCAACACTCAAGTGTTTTAAAACAATTCTTTTTTTATAAACTCCCATCTCAGACCTGGTGGGTTTTTTATATTGCTTTGGTTTGTAGCATTGTCCGCTCATGGAAACAAAGCTAGTTCAGGTCTTGCTAGTCTAGCTTTTATTATCACATACAACTTTTGGTTTTTTACATCAGTCACCTTTCTTTAGCTGCATTGATCTATGAACCCAGGATTGAGGCAAATCAGTTCCAGCTTTGAAGCAAGAAGACTCTTTTGTGAAAACATCCATAACTACATCCATCCTACTTGGACTCCATAAACATGCAGTTCACCACCTCATTGCAATCCCAGTCTCTCTCTTTATGCTGGTGACTTTCCTTGGTCACATTTCTGAGGTCAAATACCAGGAAAAGGTTAATATCAAAATATACGAGGCCAGAAGGCTGACTCCATATCATTCAACCTGAATCTGTATGTGCTCTTGCAATGAACAGATCATTAACTTTTGCAATGCAGCTGCTGAGAGATGTCTTGAAATACTTCAGCTCTCCAGTCAGGGTGATAGCAGCTCATTAAAGCACAGTATCTGAGCCCTCTGTTCAAAGAGGGTTTGGAGATCGCTGCTGTTTCTCCCTTCTGTTACCACAGAACCAGGAAGGAAATAGAGCTTGGCTGATATTTTATGTCCTTGTGCAGAATGTGGTGACCTCAGAGTTGAGGCACTTGCACAGACATCCCTGTCCTGTAAAAAAGCAATCAAGGGTTCATTACCCAACACAGGAACCTCAGTGCCCATTGCGTTTAACTGGAAATGGTCTTTCTTCTGGGAGCTGCATTAGGAAGATAAATCTGTAAGAGATATTTGATATTCTGTAACAAACTGAGATTTACATTTAAACTAGAAAAATCCATCTTTCTTCCTTCTGCCCTACCATTGCTGCATCCGAGGCGCTGCTCCTGAACGAGTCATTTCACATCGGTTTCCACATCCAGCAAAGCCACATGAAGAGCTGATGAAAGTCCACTTTATGAGCTGATTTTAAGTTTTGTCATTACTCTGAGCTGAAGATGTTCATATTTGTAGCATGTGTTTAATCCAAGAATCTTTACAGATGAGAGTTAGATGCTGATGTCTGCGGTGCTTGTTCCTGAGCTGCTCCATTGCTCTCGTCAGTGGTCCCACATTTGTGCATGCAGTGGCTTTTCCCTGTCACTGGGTATGAGCAACAGGCAGATGGTTGTTTTAGAGGAGATTTGCCTAATACTCATGATGAGTTCCTGGAGGCAAAACCTAAGAGGAAAATCCAGCCATTCCATGAAGAAGTATGTCAGGACAGTGTACGTGTCCAGTGAGTCAAATAAAGACAGTGAACGTGTTTCCCTGGGGCAGCTGCAGGAGAGGAATTGAGCCTTGTTCCTTCTCAGGAGTGTATGAATTACCTGGGATGCAGCAGGTACATCTTGGACACGGCTCCCAGCTGCCAATGCTCTGGGATGTGAGTGTGGTCCTTTGTCTCCAAGGTGTCCATGATGCAGTTCCTGGGGAGCGAACAGCTC
The DNA here is from genome assembly GCA_013397115.1 of Edolisoma coerulescens. NCBI lineage: Eukaryota > Metazoa > Chordata > Aves > Passeriformes > Campephagidae > Edolisoma > Edolisoma coerulescens. The sequence continues at coordinate 2,742,458 of VWZW01000318.1, read as the reverse complement.
GGGGAGCAAGGGGAGCCCTCACAGCCTGCAGCTTCCCTCTCCTTAAGCTGAATTTCATGCAGAGCTCTGCAATCAGCACAGCTGCCATTAGGTTTCTGGGTCTAATTCCAGGTCTGGAGAAGAGCTTGCAAAGCCTTAACCATTTCGTGACCTGGGTAATAAGGAGAGGGAGGGGAAGAGGGAGCTCCTCCCTCCAGGGACCTGTAGCAGCAGAGGGCATTGGAGGAGCTCAAGTCAAAATCTGTGGTGACTGGGGGTGTAGGTGAGAGGGCATCCTGATCACAGCCCTGCTTTCTGAAATGTGCTTCCTCTCATTTGGTCCATCAGGTTTATAAAACTCGCAGGCAAGCTGCAAGGACCATCTGTTTTCCAGGGACTTCAGGGACGAGTGGAGCAGTGAGGAGGAGGTGGCTTAAGGGGTAATTGAAGGTCTTGCAAGTGTGTCTGGTTTTCTTTGAGGGAAGAGTGGTTTTAGGCAGGTTCTTTGTATACAGCTACAGATTATAAGTGATGTGATATATTTTAATGCATTGTGGGGTGGTCAGATGGCTTGGTAAGACCTGATGAGGCTCATTTCACAGACCATGCAAAGATGTGCTGCTGCTGCTGCAGCTGCAACACAGGTCTGTCAGAAACAAGGAGGGAGGGAATAGCCAGGAGAACAGCACGAGCCTTGGCTGGGCACCAGGGAACTTGCCTTGAGTTGGACTTTTGCCTTAAACAGGATTTTTTCTGACTTAGATTCCCTCCCTTCCATGCTCCCAGGCTGATGTGGTTAGAAGGAGGTAGAGCAAAACCAGCCTAAAAGCAGAAAAGGTGACGCAGTGCTAAATGGGAGGGGCTGTAATGGACAGAGGGAACCTAAACCCCAAAGAAATTATGACTTCAGAGGTTTACTTTTTTCTATGTAGTCTGTTGCCTCCAAAGATGACAGAGGAGCAGAATCTCTGTTTGATGAGACTATTGCCTTACAGAATGTTGAAAACATATATTGCGTTTATTTTCATTGCATTTTGTCTGAAGCGACTTGAAATATGTTTCTGTAACCAACCAAGCTCATTCTTAACTAACACTGCTACACATTCAGCAAGAATTTATAGGCAGTGTTAGAAGTATTCATATCCTTGCCTGTTGTTCATGCTGAAAGCCTCTGTCCTGGAAAAAGAATTGCACTTCCTAATGCTCACCCACAGCACTGTAAATCAGGAGCTGGGATGAGCACACATGCATCCTCTCCTGCACTGGCCATGATGGTCTAGGAATACTTATTGTTATGGGAAAGAGCTACTTCTCCTATCTCGATCCCTCAGTCACCTGGAATAGATCTGCTTTGGTCCCTAGGTGGAAAGATCTGCAGAGTGGAGCAGATGCTGTGGGATGTTTCCAGAGCGAGCAGGGGTCCTAGGCAGAAGCAGCAATCCTGAACCATGCCCTGAATTGTGCAGACAGAAACATCCCTGCCACAAACAGGCTGTGGCCACATCAGAGGGCTCCCTGCAGACACCCTGTGTCCTGCATGTGGTGCTGAGCACTGGGGAGCAGCTGGGGACCTGCTCTTGGTGGGCCTTGCAGCCCTCCTGGCATCCTGCTGGAGGGTGGGGAGAAGATCTCAGTAGGGCCTGGAGTCTCTTTTTCAGCCCAACCTTGTGCTTGTGCTGCCTGTTCTTCATTTCCTGCAGTACCTCCCGTGTCTGGGACATGAAATGTAGCTGACCAGCTGATTGAAGAAGATCATGGCTAATGGAGCAAACTGTGGCTCAGCTGAGGAGATCCAGCCTGCAAAGGGAACACCAAAGATGTGGTTCTCATTGGTTTTGCTCGATTGCACTGGGCAGGGACAGGGCAAATCTGCTGTCAAGGAAACTGGATCAGCTCCTCTGAAGTCTGCTCATTCCAAATTTACCTTGATGAATTTGAGAGCCAAAACTGGCCTGACGTATCTATGAAAATTTATTAAGGCTTTGAGACAGATTGTTCTTTTCTTGAATATGTGGAGGGGAGGGAGCAGGAATTTCCCTCCCTTAAGGTACTTAAGCATAGTATTGGGGAACAAAAAAAGACAAGGAAGTGATGGAGATGACAAATAATTCCTTTGATGCTGCCTGGCCTTTTGACTGATCTTTGGCTATACCAATGTCCTGACAGTAAAATCACGGCAGCTCTACACTCCTCATTCCCTGCTCCCAGTGGAAACACCCTGAGGACAATAATGCCTTTCTCCAAACCAGTGTGTCAAATAGCTGTGTTCTCTGCGTCGTGTCTGGAGGCTCCTGCATGGGGAGGTGTGGGGTGCCAGCCTGCAGCACCCACAGGTGCTGCACTGGGATGCACTTGGCTCCACAAATGCTGCAGGCAGCAGGATCTCCATTTCTATGGGGTGAGTTTTGAAATCCCTGAGGATAAGCTGAGCTGTAAGACTGCAAGAAAACATTATCTATCCACACAGGAAAGCCACAGAGGGGCCTGCACACTCTGCTTGGAGCTGGGGCACACTGTTCGATTAAAAATAGGGACGGAGTTAGTTTTGCTAAGAGATTTAACCTTTTCTGTACATTGCTGATTTAGTTCCTGAGGAGTAAGTAACATAACACATGCTACTCTCCTATTTCATGGTAATCCTCACCCTTTGTTGTCAGAATACAAGCCAAAGGTGCATATTTTTCAAGGAATTGTTTGAATTACTTTCCTCATTCTGATTACTTTTCTTCACTTTTTCCTTCATCAACCATCCTTGGAGTATTAACCTTGTATTTATGCTCACATTAACCAGGGTCAGCATCAGAAAGTGTTCTTGCTCTTGCTTTTGCTCAGCCACCTGGAGAAACAGAGAAGGGAGACAGTACCAGACATACACTAATTTCTAACATGTGTTTCCTGCCACTACTGGCCTCGGCAGCTCAACCACATAAGTCACCCTGGGAATAATTGCTGTTTGAGTACAGTCTGTGGATCTGCACGAGCCTGAGAAAGCTCTGCCATGGAGTGAATGTCCTGCTGAACCTCAGCAGGCTGAGGGCAAGAAGGAGGCAGGCTTGGTAGAGATGTCACAGTAATTGGTGATGTGCAAAAGATTCAGTTTCGATTCATCTGAGCTACTTACATAAGATGGTTGAATAATAAAAGGAAACAGCTGTAAATTGGGATGAATATTTATATCTGGGATAACCTCCCCCCTCTGTTTGAATATTGAAAGTGAAGCCTGGTAGGCTGGGCTTTCTGCTGTCCACGTTATTTCCAAAACATCCAACAGCATCAGAAAACTCAGGTTTGGGTTGCTTTTGTGGTTTTTCTGGACACGTGAGGTTGGGCTTGTGGACTTCTGTCTCATGCTGTGCCCTGGGATGGGCTGGAGCTGTGGTGTGTCCCTGGCTTGGAGCAGACACGTCTTTTGATGCCAATGGCCTCATTCAGCTCAAGTGCTGCAGGCATCTGACCCTCAGTAGCTGCACAGAATGCCCAGGGGTTTGGTGACTTGGGAAAGAGGCTGTTAAGGAATGAGATAATTCTGTAACTATTTATTTAACTTTTGTCTGCAAGTGGATAAATGATATCTCATCTAAGAAAGCCATTTATGTCTGACACCTTCTCTGCATGTCTGTAATTTTCATTTCTATATGGCATAACCCCAGCACTTAGATGGAATGGGACTTTTCCAAAGTGTTTTGCTTTGGCACATCTTTTTCCCTCACTGAAGCAGATGGAAATTTTGCTGTTGATTTCAGTGTGAACAGAGTTTCAGTCTGGAAAAGCCAGCAGTCTCCTGTGGCAATTGGGTCATGGCATGTGATGGGAGCTGTTCTGTGCCTGCCTAGGGAGGGACATACTTAAGGATGAGCCCAGTTCAAACTCACTGCGAGTCTCAATGACTTCAGAGCTGAACCTGGCCAGGAGCACTGCTCACAGCTGAGACCATATTCCTCATAATTTTGGAAAGGAGAATGCTGTGGAAACATTTTGCCATTTGGAAATTAAGAGAGAGCAGCCCCAATCAGCCCCTGATTTCTCATGGAAGTGAGCTTCCTAATGCTCGTGTCCCTCCCTGTGCCTGCCCTCTCCTACTTCTCTTGCCCTCTTGTAACTTGTGAATCTATTGATCAATTTTACACAAATTGAGCGAACGATAAGAAAGCTCTGAGATACTGAAATGTTAAACGTTTATGAAGTCTGTTTATACTGGCTGGGAAACATTACAGCACGAGCTTATGCAGATGATACTCTGGAGTCCCCATATGTGATCAACCCCAGATAAGACTGCTCCTGCTTCACCTTTAAAATCAATCACCAGAAAAAAAGCAGAGAGATCCAGGCTTTATTAGTTTTGCTGTTCACAGACTAAGTCACTGTGTTAAAATGCACGAAGAAGTTAATATTCTCATTTCTAGCTTGCTGCAGGGGCAGGGGTAAGGTGTACAGCAGTGGGAATCTGGTTTCTTCTAAGGGGGCTGCCAGATTCCTGGTCTGTAATGCCAGAACCTTTTTCTATGCCAAGCTAGGAAGCTGATGCTTATGGATGCATCCTTTGCAGTAATAGCAACTCCCCACACAAGGGATGCAGCTCCTGGTGAGCCCCTGCCTGCCCCCAGAGCTCTCTTCATGCCCATGGCTGCTGCTGGAAACTTACTGTGAGGACAAGGAAAACCAAGAGCTGAACTTCGGGAGCTCTGTAGCGGGAACCAGCCTTGCCAGCTTTTCCATTATGTATTTGTTACATCGTCTCTTATTTCAGTAGATGTGAAACCTAAAAGGTAAAAGGACACCGTTGGAAATATGGTATTGGAGGGAAGCCCTTCCCCATCCAGCTCTGCTTACCAGGCCTCGGAGCAGAAGGGATCACAATTCACTTCTGTTTTTTCCATGCAGTAATTCCCAAAGAAGTGTCCCTTCTTTAAGCAGTCCTTCTTGCTTTTGGAATTTCACTCCTCCTTGCCTCACTCCCAGGACTATGAAACCAGTTTGTGGCTTTTCATTTTCCTAAGTTGAATTTCAGCCAGTGCTGCTTATGGAGCTTTCCAAAGGTAGCCGAGGTGTGAGTTCTGCTGTGGCTCCATCCCAGCTGCCATAACACCATTCCTTCCCTGTCACTCCCTTTTTCTGGGGTTGGGTGTTTGGAGGACTGAAGGAATGAGAGACGTAGATTGGGAGGAGACCTCAAGCCCATCAGGTTTGTTCACATTTTCCATCAGCTTTCTGGGCTTGCCCAACCAGTCTGGCTCTCAGAACAGCTTTTTCTTCCCTTGTTTCAGTAAGCTGGGAGCTGCAGCCATTTCCTTTGGTTTTGTTGGAATTACTGTATGTGCTGGGTGCCTCACAGGTGTGTACCAATCCTTAAAGGCCAATTCTTGTGCAGCTGCCTTTACCAGCAGATCTCCATGTGCTTTGCAGAAAGGGTGGACATCGCTGCTCTAGTTTTTGGTAGGGAAACTGAGGCACAGAGAAAAACATGTTTGTTTCAGAAAAGACGTAGATGTGGCACCTGGGGACATGGTTTAGTGGTGGGCTTGGGAGTGCTGGTTAAAGGCTGGACTCAATGATCTCAGAACTTTCCAACCTAAATGATTTTGTGATTCTAGGCAGAGGCTGACCTGGGAACAGAAGCACAGTCTCCTGCATGCTGATGGCAAACATCTCTCAAGCCACAGTTCATGGAGTGTATGAATGTTCCCTGTTGGAATTCACAAGCCTCCTCTGTGTGGGGAAATGGAGCTGGCAAGGCTGGCTCTCAAGTCACCTTGTGCCCAGGGCTTGCTGCTCACTGAAATCCTCAGCCACTTTTTAAATGCTGTCTGTCAGGTATTCTTTATGGGCCACCAGGCAGGGGTTTCTCATGTTGGGCCAATTCTTGATTAACAAGGTTTAGCAGGACCTGGGTTATCAGCCAGAAATAAGGCTTTGCTTTCAGCAGGAGCAGGTGCCCCATCCATGACTGCAGTGCCAGGGACACACAGGACTGGCACAGGCCGGGGATGGTCATGGGAGGCTGGGAAAAGGCAGCAAAATACAGCCAAAATCCATGGTCTTTCCACCTGCAGGACTATTAAGGCACGCATGAGCCCAGGTTGTGCTGCTCACTGACCCAGGGAAGGACTGATACAGCCACACAGCTGCATGTTCCTCTCATGGGGTTAAGTCAGGATTTTAAAGCCCTCATTTCAATCCATATTCAAACCGACAGTTACTCTTTTATATCCCAGCATCTGTCTGTGATATGGGAACATCGTTTATCACTTCCACAGTGCTCCCCCAGCACTTCAGCTGAGCCTTTTTCTGAGGAACAGGTCACCCAGACCAGGCTGCCCTTGGGGCTGTGATGGCTCCTGGGGCAGTCTCCAGCTCTCCAACGCTGGAGTTTTATTCCATTTACATTCCTCCTCTGACTCAGCCTTTAAAAGTTTTCCTTGCTACTGCACTGTTAATGAGTGAGATTACTGCATTTTACTCTAGTTCTCTTTTCATGTTGCAGCTTGTTTTCATAACCAAATAAAACATCTGCTGCCGTGAGCATCTTCTTTGGGGACACTGTGCTGTGTCCCCTCAGTGATACTCATGCCTTTCGCTGGGTGTGGACAGACAGCTTTGTTGTCCTGGCTTTTGTTTCACCTCCTCAGGCTGACCCCGGTAATGAGAAGTTAATTATTCCCAGAGGCAAAATGTGGGGTCAGAAGCTGCTGCTCCCCCCAGGTGTGACATGGCCATGACTGTCACCCCACAGCAGCCATGGAGCGATGCCAGCAGGCAGATCTGTGGTGGTGCTGCTAGGGCTGCGGTCATTTAATTTTCCTAAAAGAAATATATATATATATGTGTATATATAGGTATATATATTTATATTGCTCAGGTTTACCCAGGAGCAAGGAGATTTCCACTGCTGGAAATTCAGCTCACGCATTCCCCACTGCAGCAATCCAGCGCCGGTCACAGAGGAGCTGGGGGAGGAATGCTTCTTGCTAAAAATAAACACAGGAAGGCTGGCTATCGAGGCCTTTTTCTGCCTTTCATTGCCAGCTTAAAAGGCTCCAGCTCGCATGCTCCTTTCCCCCCAGGTGCTGGCAGCTGAGGGACGCTGCCCTCCGGCTCGGCTCGCTGCTTGCCGTGCTGCTGCGGTGCCATCCCCTGCCGTCCCCTGCCCTTGGGTGGTCCCTGGCGCCGGGGCTGGATGTGCACGGCCCTGCCGGGGCTGGATGTGCACGGCCCTGCCGGGGCTGGATGTGCACGGCCCTGCCGGGGATGGATGTGCACGGCCCTGCCGGGGCTGGATGTGCACGGCCCTGCCGGGGGTGGATGTGCACGGCCCTGCCGGGGGTGGATGTGCACGGCCCTGCCGGGGGTGGATGTGCACGGCCCTGCCGGGGCTGGATGTGCACGGCCCTGCCGGGGCTGCTGCTGGGTCCCCTGCTCGGTGGGCCTGTGCTCTGTGCTGCGCCGCAGGCCCGGCAGCAGGAGTGCTGAAGTGATGACCCAGGACTGGCGGCTGAAACCTCCTCGCTCCGGAGGATCCGGGACCTCTGCGCTGTCTTTCTGCACAGCCCAGGGATTTTCGTTTCATTTTTTACTGTAACTACCTTCTGTGGTCCATAAACTATATTGTTTTCATTTAATTCTGGGAACATAATGAATTTCTGTGGGCTTGTTTCCTGTTCAGTGTAATATCTTTGCTAGATGTGAGGTTTATTTCACAAGCTAGTTATAAATTCGTTCAGACTCACAATTGTTTCATCTTGGGAGCAATCAATAAAAAGAAACATGAGGGACATTTTAGACCCTTCACATCCACTGAAATTCAGGGATGTAAATCTGTCGTCTGACTTTTTTTTTTCCTTGAGTGCTGAGTAATGTTGGAAAAATGTTAAACCTCATACCAGTACCTCAGTGTGCCTATGGAATATCCAGAGTGTGAAATCCTCCCTTCTTTACCCCCAAAAGAGTCTTCAGCGTAAAAAAGCTCAGTGGGTGTTGTGAAGAGGCAATGAAAGGCTGCCAAAAAGGGTGTAACAGTGTCAGGGTCTGTTCCTTGGAAAACCATCCTTCATGTCGTGCCCTTACTTCAGCTCAGTCTACCCCGCTTTATCACACTATCAAGTGGATAATATCTGTTTTTTCCTCAGTTTCCTGACAACTTAGGATAAAAGCTAAGCTCCCTGGAGCTAATCTGCAGCTGGCCTTTCTGTGCCTCCTAGCCGAAATACCCAGACTAAAGCTAACATCTGGCTATCAGCAAATAGATTTAGAGCAGCAGATATATATTTAATTTTCTAGATTTATCCCCTTTATTTTTTTGCCAATAGTGAGAACCCGAGGAGATGCTGATCACTCTTTTGAAAAGCTTGCCAAAAAAAAAAAGCCTAATTTCTCTTCTCACTTGTGCAGGCCAGTTGCAGATTGCTGGTGGTGTCAGTCTGGCATAAATAAAAGCAAAATCAGGCGCAGGCTCCCAACGTCACCAAGAGCCACCTGGGAGACCCCCTGGCATCCTGGTGTTTTTAGACTCAGCCTGGGGATGCTGCTTGTGCCATTGGGTGCTGCTCAAGGGGGAATAAAATTATCGTAATCCAGCCCATTTCTCTTCTGGCCACGCATGTCATTGGTTTTCTCCTCAGCATTATGTTTCTAAAGCCCTTCACAGCCCTTTTATCCATGCAGATGTGTCTTATGTGTCAGTGGGCTGGGCTGGTGCTCGGGTACAACCATCTGGAGGCACATGGGCACTCGGGGCAGGAGCCTGGAGCTGGGGGGCAGCAGAAGCAGCCCCACAAATCCCCTGCAGATTTGCAGCACCCCATTCACTGCCCATAGGCCCCCCTTGCTGCCATAGGACCCACTGTGGTGCTGAGAGTTCCATTTTTCTTGTTGCATTCACACAGAGCTGCTAATAAATCAGAATTGCATTGAGCCCGGGCTGAATTTTATTTTGTTTGAAGGCCAGACCCCAGAAAGCTTTTTTTTTTCCCCTGGAAGTTGTTTTGCTCTGGATTTGAGACAATCATGGAGTGTGAAACAGCAACAACAGCCTGAGAAGTCCTTGTTCCCACTGTCTTGAGATGTTGTGATGACTGTTTGAGTGCTCTTCATCCATTCCAGTTCAGACTGAACTAAAGTCACATGGACCATTATTGATGCCGACAATTAAGTGGGGGAGGAATTAATTTAATTTATAAGAGCAAGTTCTACATCTAGTGTATTGCCAGACACCTTAATAATAAACCAGGTCTTGCCACTGAATTCAGGAATAATTTAGGACCTGATGTCATTAATTAAAAGTAGAAAAGTCTTTTAGCAGCAGATGACTGAATTTGTTTTGATTTTGTAAGGTTTTGCTGCCTACTTTTCAGCTCAGTTTCAACCTCCCAGCCCTAGGGCTTAGTGATGGAGCAGCAATCTGAAGTCACAACAACCAGGTGAAATGTGGACGTTCAGGGTTCAGTGTCTCTAAAATTTCCCAGGTCAGTTGTGTGGACAGCCTTAGGGGGTTTAGCTGAAATACAAAAAGAAAGGCCAGAGATAATAAAACCCAATATTTAGCATTGGCTTTCCACCTCCTCAAGATTTCCCCCCCTCCGTGCTCACTCCTTCAGTGAGCTGCTGGGTGGGCTGAGGCAGGGCAAGGACCAGTGTGACCCCACTGCTGAGCGTGGGGTTCTGAGAGGGTGGAATGGGTGCAAGGGGAAGATGAACACGGAGCTTCAGGCACAGGGTTTGTTCTCCTTTGCCTACAATGTGCGCTCCATCTCCTGCGCTGCTCTGCTCCACCGGAGGAATGAGGGATGTCAGTGAGGCCAGGCTGCTCCTGTGTGTGCAAAGACATGGATTTACACCTCTTGTCTGGAGAGCTGTGGAGCAGAGAGCCCCACCGATTGTAGATCCAGAATAACTGGGAGTGAGCCTGGGTGTGAGTGCAGATGTGGAATTTAATTCTTTTTTTCTTTTTGTTTGAAGCTTTTGTAGTCTCAAGGGGAAAACTGACAAGAGACTTGCTCCTGATTTTATTTGTGTTGAGGAGATGTCCCAGCACACAAGCTGTCAAGGAAACTCAGAGGAGCATGAAGCAGAGCTGGCTGCTGGGCTGCATCCCAACATCATCCCTGTGGTCAGAAGCGGCTCCCACTGGGGACCTGTCCTGCTGTGGATGGGCAGGTGAGGGGCTGCAGCTCCACTCACCCCACCCAGCTGGTGAAAAGGGGCCTCCTACAGCTGCACAGCCCCCCCGGTGCTGCTCCTGCCAGAGAGGTGACAGATTTGCTAGTTTGCTTAAAAATCCCTGATTAACTGCAGGCAATGGGAATCTCATGCGCCAGGTCCACACAGAATTTGTTCCATAGTAATCTGTGCTCAAATTAAGATAATCAAACACACAAACTCGTTCCTTATGGGGAAGCCAGAGAAACCAAAAAGCTGTAAGGAAGCTCATTTGGATGAAAATTCAAACCCACCTTTGTGCTCAGCTCTGGCTGTGCCGGCTCACCCTGCTCCATCTGCCAAAAAGGGTTAGAAATGCAAAGTGGATCCCACGGCTTTGTTCTTCCCAGCAGTAAAGGAAAGTCCATGAAATAGGTTTTCACCTGGTGTTTTTCTGCTTCTATTTCCAGATCTGTTCAAGACTCACAGGAGGGAAGGTACATGACAAAATCACTGTGGTAACAGACCCGAGGCTGGTTCAGTTGGATGTTTCAGTGGAAATTTGGACTTGAATCCTTGTTTCCCACTCCGATGTAAGCTTTTCTTCTGGCTGAGTTTTCTTCAGTATTTGCAGCCTTGTTTTCTTTTTTTTTAATTTTTGGCCTGTTTTTTTTTTTCTTTATTTTATTTTATTTTTTCTTTTTTTCTTTTTGGCCTTTTTTGAGGAGGATTCTTTGTAACCTGAAATCCAAATCCCAGCCCACTGCTCTGTGAAGGGGCTCACACTTTGCAGTCCAGGGGAGCTGCTGCTCTGCATCACATCTCCTGCCCAGGGCCACCCACGGGCTGCTCCTCCACGAACATTTAGAAGGAGTTTACTCATGGAAAAGTTCTCCCCACCTGTAATAATTAATAGTCAATTAATGCCCAAAAGTGCAGTGATGGGCACTTTCCCTTGCTATGCCAATGATGGGCCCTATCCTGTCCCACACACCAGGGTCATGTCTGGCCCTACTGACATAATGGAAAAATCCTCATCCCCTGGGTCTATTTCATCTCCACTTTCATTTCTTACTGTTTCTAATCCAATCCATTAATTTATTAATCTTCTTTATTCCCACTTCTCTTCGGCCCCCCAGTATGTTTTTTTAATACATTTATGCATCTGATCTGGTTGTGCAAATGACTCTTCTGTTTATAGCAGGTCCACAGTAAATCAAACCTCCAGGTGAGCACATGGAGGCTTTGTATGGCAGCAGGGAATTGGGATCCTTTCTCCCTCTCTCAGTGTCTGCCTCATTTATATCTCCAAATTTGTGATCTTGCCTTGAAAAAATCTGTAATGACTCATTGCCTCTCCTGGATCTACTGTCAATAACACAGTTAGTTATAGCCAGTCAATTAACTGGAAAGTCTAAAATTCAGTCCTTTCCTGGGATTTTGCTGTTGCAGGAGAATGCCAAATAATAACTATGCTTTTCAATATAGCCCCATTTTATTTTTCTTGGGGAACATATGAAAGTTATGTGTAAATATTTCTTTCTCCGGCAAGCTCACTTTATTATCCCTTTCCTTTAGCTTTCATTAAAAACTGCTCCCGCCCCTTCTTTAGTTTGAACATATAAATAAATAATGCTTGATTCAAACAACCTCAGCCATAAAAACCTGCTTGAAAAGAAACTCCGGCAACTACCACATCTGGAATAATAGTCAACATATTTTAGAAAGAGACTTCATTTTTCTCACACAGGATACTAAATCATGATGGCTACATGTGCCAAAAATAACACAGTGGGATATGACTATGGGAGGACGTGAACCTATAATGAGGTTCAATAAAGTACTAATCTTATGGGGTAATGCAATCTGGTTTGCTTTTGCTTAAAGAAAAGCCTCTGTGTGTGCGTGTGTGTGTGTTCATACACACTGGTGTGCCCACAACATTGCTGCCTCCACACCTTTCAGGTTAGGGCCATGCATGGGGATGGGCACCCCAAGCAGCCCCAAGCTTGCTGAAAGGTTGGTGTTGGGGTTTCAGGGAGCCACAGAGCGTAGAGCTTCAGGAACAATGGAGCTGGAAAAGGCATTGCAAGGGCATCATGGCAGGGCCTCAGCATTGTTGACACTACCCTGTGTTAATGTGGGCCACCTCTGGGGATGGGGATCTCAGCAATAACACAAGATGCCATGAGGTTTAGGGTTAGAGTTGAGAGAATCAAAGAGCCTACAGCTCCAGGAACACTGGGGCTGGAAAGGTGTCCCAAGGTGATCCCGGCAGGGCCACATCATTGCTGCTCCTACATCTTTCTGATCTGCACCAGCCGTGGTGATGGGGACCTGAGCCCCAACATCAAACTGCCATTAGGCTTAGGGTTAGGGTTCGGTTGAGAGTGTTTAATCCAGATTCTGGTGTCTTCTTTCAAACTCTTTTCACTGTTTTGAAATGCAAATAAATATTTCAAAGCTCATTAGCCCTTTCCCAAATAAGCCTTATTCCAAGAACGATTCCACCTGCCCTATCTTTCAGTGGAAGGAAATCCAATGGGACAATGTACTTTTGTGAGAGAGCAAGAGCTTTACCATCTACTGAGCATCTCCAGAGGTGCTCAGTAGTTCAGCACATTTTCTTCAGGTGTGCCATTATCCCTTTTCTTCCAGTTCATCTCCAGTTAGAAGGGGATCCCCTAATTACAGGATTGGATTTTAAAATAATCCCTGATCTTGGGGACATAAAAGATGAGTCTCTTTTTACATCTTGGAAATGGGACACAGATGAAGATGACAACAGGAATGCGAAATACAGGAAAAAACTAACCAAAGAACAATCTGAATTACAGAAAACTCCTTCTAATGCTGAAAACCATACCCTGAAGTTGCTAAAGGGAAAGGGATAAAGTCCTATTCCTTCAGATGTTTTTTCTCTCTGTAGAGGAGGAAGACTGGCAGGAGCAGTTGTGTGCCCACTAAGAGGAGACAGGGTTTTTCTGCTTTTTTCTGGAAATGCATTTTCCTCGTAGTATCTTCCCCCAGCTTCATCTCCACCATCCAGGGTCCAGCTGTGCAGTGGGCAGCATCTCTGGCCTGGAAAGATGGTGCCAAGGTGGTTGCACACAAACCCAGGATGGAGGATCCCACCTTCCTCTTCCTCCTCTTCCCTTGCTGTTCTTGCAATCCCAGTGGAGGAGACACTTTAGTTCTTTACTTCCAGCTGATGTGAAAACAGTAAAATAGCTTGGCCAGGGCCCCAAATCTCTGGAGCCTCATTTAATGCATTAGTGGACATTTTAATCCCACACCATTCTTCCTTCCCTTCTCCAACTTTATCTGCAGGAGACTGGTACAAATATATTCAGCACTTGGGCTTCTTGTGACACCAGAAGAGGATGACACATGGATACTTTGGCTCGGGGACTGCTGTCCTGGGTGGCTTTTATCAAACATAACTCAACATTTCCCCAGACACCTTGATTGCCAATAGAGTGCCAGCCCCTCAGAGCACCCAATTTACTATGCTGTAAATAAATCTAACTTCAACCGATAGATTTTTTGCCATGTAATCAGTCTGCTTTCATAAAAATTCCCTTCTCTTGGCATTCATTCACATGTGCCTTACAAATGTGCACACTGTATTGAATCAGATGTGTGGGAAATATATATTTTTTCCATATGGATCACAATACGCCATAAAAGGTTTTCCCCTGCCCCCCTCTCCCCTCCTCACAGTCTCTTGAGGGCATATATCATAACAATTGAAATCTGATGAGAAAATGAAAAAATGCTTGGTGTTCATATCTTCCAAGTAGTTTTCCAGAGTCCTGCTGCTGAAAGGGACATAAATCATCAGCAGCACTCAAACAATGTTGTTACCTGAATATACAAAACAAAACACAACTTGTTTCTTGCTACTGGAAAGAGAAAAGTACTGCAGCCAAAAAAAATGCCTTCAAATTGTCAGTCAGGCTATATTTAGCTGGAGAAGTTATGCGTGCTAGAAGGGATGGTAGCCAAAAAAGGGGTGCAGCCCATTGCAGGCATCTACCTGGCATGAGGAAGGAAAGCTGGAACATTCCGGTGCTTTTCTAACCTGGATGATGTCCAAACTGGTGCTTACCCAAATCAGCAGCACTCAACCCTGGATGGACTTCCAGACATGCTGGTGCATCCCATGGGATAAAGCAGGGGTGAGCCCTCTGTTAGCAGCTGCAAAGGGCACACAAGGTACACAGTCTGCCTGCTGCTGTTGGATTCTCTCTGAACTCTGGCAGCAAGGAGAAGGAGACAGAGCAGCCAGCAGGACCCTTCTTCAGACTCATCAAACCTCAAGGTGACAGTGCTGAAGTTTTCCTGCAAGATCCTCCTAGCACTGGTCTTGTTTGACCTGTCCTCTTGCCAAAATAAAACTAGTAAGCCCAAAAGAAGTAAACCAGTAAGAAGTCTTTCACTAAGATGTCCCTTATTTTTAATGTTATCTTTGTAATTGGAACATCTGAAAATGACAAACTGTCTCTGGATAGCTCTGCAGACAGAAAAAAATAGGTGATAACTGTTATGAAAACATCATCCAAATCATTCGCTTCCTGCCCCAAATTTTGAAGTTATACTATAAATCAAAAACCAAAATGCTTTGAAAATATCCTTCAGATTACTGTGTTTGAGGAATACTTTCTCAGAAACTACACTCTGATCCAGGATATGCCGTCAGCTGGAAAAGAGGATAAAACTTGGCACTGAGTTATAATTTGTGAGTGACAGCAGCGTGCTCTGTGCAGCACCTCTGCTTTCCATCACAGGCAGGTTTAGCCTCCCTTGCTCCTGAATCTGTCCCCTCCAGCAAACACAGGGACACTGACTGGTTCAGGGTCTTGTTCTGGTTTGGACAAAACCAGCAGCAGGACTGCAAATAAAACTCATGTCTCCTGATCCCATCCTGCTAACTAGCTGCATCTTCTTCCTCTGACATGGTGCAGAGGGTTGTGCAGCAGAAAAGAGGAAAATCAGTCTCCTTCCAGCAACCCGCTGGTACCCCATGGCATCTCCTCTCCCCACTGTGAGCCACCTGCATCACCTCAGGGTGGCTCTTGAGAAGGAGCAGGGTTTGTGCACGAGCAGGGGGATAAGGTGGCTTTCCCACGCCGCAGCAACTACTCCCAGCTTTCTGGCTCCATCTTCTGGAGGTGAGACAAAGTAGAGATTTCTCAAAGCCTGAGCTTGTATAGATTTCTCAAAGCCTGAGTTTATAACAACGCCCTACGATGTGGGCCCTGCAATAGGTCTGGCACAAATAAATCCCTTTCATAACATATGAAACCTGTAATTAATGTCTGTAAAACACCTCTGCAAGAGAAGGAAAATATGAAAAGAGGACATGGCAGTGTTTAAGTGAAACTGAAGCTCCAGGTAAGGAGCAGGAGATGAAGAATTTCAGGGCTAAACCATGCAGGCTGGCTATATTTTTTTGATCGATCTGACAACAAAGCCAACAGAGAAACAGCATTTTCTGCCTCCTTTTTAAGTCATTCCCCAATTGGTATGGGATGATGGGAGATCCAAAGCATAAGAGCACTGTGGTCACTCTGTGGCCTTTCAGTTAGCAAAAAAAGAAGCAAAATAGCTGAGAGAATTTTTCAGAGCTTGGCTGAGTGGCCTCAGCATGTGCAGGATGGGCATCCCAAGCGCACAAACATCAGCCCAGGGTTTGTGGTGACATTCTCCCACCCAGTGTCGGGATGCTGCCTGAGGGATACAGAATGCTTCCATTTAAGATGCAGTAGATTTTCCACAGCTTTATGCTCAGTGTCTGCCGAACAGACTCCCCCTTCCCTAGTTGCATTTTGTTTTATGCTGCCAAATTTAGGTTCCTGTGCTTGGGCTCCCTTTGGCCATGGGTGCTGCTGCTGTGGCTGTGCCTGGCAGACACTTGCCTGGGATGCTGTAGGTCTGGTGTACTCTGAGGGCAGTGAAGAACAGGCCCCAGGAGCACAGGTTTAAAAGTTTCACATTGCTCTTTTTTTCTGGGGATGCATTTTCCCTGCAAACTCCAAGCCCTGCAGATTCTCTTAGAGGTACTAATTAATTTCCTGTAACTACTGTAATTGCACAAGAGCATCTTTGCCCCTCTCAGAGCTGCAGTGCCATACACAACCTGCCTTGGCAAAAAGGAGTTTTTGTAGAATCAGAGAATGCTTTGGGTTGGAAGGGACCTTGAAGATTACCTTGTTCCAAGCCCCCTGCCAAGGGGAGGGACACCTTCCACTATCCCAGGTTGCTTCAAGCCCCATCCAACCTGGCCTTGAACAGCTTCTCTGGGCAACCTGTGCCAGGGCCTCACCACCCCGACAGGGAAGAATTTCCTTCTAATGTCCAATATAAACATACTCTCTTTCAGTTTAAAGCCATTCCCCTTGTCCTATCAGTATCTGCCCATGTAAAAAGTCATTCTCCATCATTTTGCTAAGTTCCCTTTAGGCACTGGAGGGCTCTAAGTCTCCCTGGAACTTTCTCTTCTGCAGGTTGAACAGCCCCAGCTCTCTCAGTCTGTGTCCAAAGCAGAGCTGCTCCAGCCCTCGGAGCATCTCCGTGGCCTCCTCTTAACCTGCCCCACGTCCTTCTCCTGCTGAGGACCCCAGGCCTGGATGCAGAATTCTGAGCTTTTATTTATCTTCACGGATGGAAGTCCTTTCTCCTCTCGGCTCCAGTTTAGCGTTGTGCCAGAGGGTGGTGCTCGATACAAGCTCTGCCTCCCTCCTCCCTCTGCCGCGGAGATCCCGGGCTGGACCTCGGGGCGGGGCGCAGGGACCGAGGTGGCTCTGCGGGGATGCGCCCGCTCCACCTTCGGCAGCACAAACAACCGCCCGGGATGGGCCATTTGGGGAACATTCCACCTCAACTCACCCGGACCGGAGATCTCTGAGCTTGGCCTATAAAGTCTTTCTAAAGTTTTTACTTAACTTTCTACAGCTTATTTGTCATGATCTTCTGCCTCACACTAATCAAATTTAAGGATATATTAGGTATTAAATATGTTTAGGATTATTATTTCAGATTTGTAAACTCTTATGTGGTTAAAAAAAATAAAGAACACAGAATCACAGAATGTTTTGGAAGGGAACTTAAAGCTCACCTCATTCCAACCCCTTGTCATAGGCAGGGACACCTGTCACGAGACCAGGTTGCTCAAAGCCCCATCCTGCTTCTGCAGGATTAAAATCTTGAGCAAACCAGAATAAATTCAAATGAAGGAACAATTTTCCAAATTTCTGCTGAGAGAAAGATGGGCAGAGGGCCTGACTTTTGGGGCCAGCAGCCCTTTATTTCCCTTATCAGCAGCATTTCAGTGTGTCCAAGGACATCCCCGTCATGTTCCAGCACAGGCAAAAGCTTCCTCACAGTCATGCATCCTCATTATACCCATCATTGTAATTAAGTAGATTATTAATGGTTATCCTATTTAAAAAGCAATTCTTACTATGGAAAGATTGATGCCCTGAGCAAGCACCAAAAGACTTCTATAGCTACACTGCTGTTGCTTTAACTAGACATCGATCCTGAGCCACCAGAACAGAGTCAAGTGAAGCACATGAACACTTATGCTCCCTGGAAAAGCTGCAGAATGTAATTCTGAAATTCCCAGGGATACACCAAAAATGTGCACAATGAATTCCCAACGGTTTCAAAAGGCTGAAGATATCTAATCCCACAGGCATCTTGTGAGTTTCACCTCCTTTCCCTGCTTCCTTGCCTCTCCACATATAAATCTGTGCTTTTGGTGTGTGAGTTATGATTTTTAAATGCTTATTTTGGCAATGTGTGGTAGTGGGATGTTCCAGCTTTGCCTGGAGGCCGGACAGGGACTCTCCTTGGAGATAGGTATAAATGTGAGAGATTTGGCCAAGAACTTCCTGGTAGAAATCGCTATTCTCTGAAGCAGAACTCTTTAAGGAAAAAGCCAGGAAGCCAATTTGGACATCTGTATGGTTTTTGACTGAGATAATTGTAACCACGGGATAGTGACCTGAGCAAATAGCAAAGCAAACCACAGATGATCTGATTAGTTTTCTGCCGTGGACATTTTATCTGTATGTTCAACACAGAATGAAAGACCATTCTTCAAAGCCCCCAGTGTCTTTGGGGAAATCTTCTGTCATTAGTCCCCATGGTGATGTCAGTCAAGCCATGCCCCAGCTCCCGGGCAGAGAAATCCATACCTTGTCCCAGCCAGCCCCCAGTGTAGGCGAGGGTGAGTGGCTTTCTGCAGGATGCTTGCAGCAGATATGATTATACTGCTGAGCAGCATTCTCTTGCTGCTGGAAGGCACTTTGAAAGCCTCTCTACCTCTATCCTTCCTCAGGGATAGGAGATCTTCCTTTTTCTTCTAATGGCATTCCTAGGCAGATTTGGGAGTCTCTTAGTCTTGGAGGGACATAACTTTGTTGCTCTTAAAATGCAAATGAATTTAAACATTCATTTTGGTCATTATGAATAATAAAATGAGGCGATAAATATGAATACTGCTTTTTTATATGTCTTTTCAGGACTTAGAAATCTGAGTTGGCTTATAGCAGAAAGTTTTTAGTGTCTCTTAGGCCGGGCAATGTAACCCAACCCAATGGGATGTGGTTGGACTCCAAAAAGGTTTGTATGTCCTGTGGGTACAGAGATTGAAGGTTATGTTCTTCCAGCTCATCATGGGATGGTAATGACTCCATTAAGCAAATTTAAATAGCTTTCTAAATTCCCAGCAACTCTTTGGCCATGCAATATATTTTATATTTAACATAGGCAGCAGTTGCAACATTTAAATGTTTTCAACATGCAGTATCTGAAAATGCTGTGGGATTATTTTGCTCCCCTGTCCTGCTTTTAATCTGCAAACGGTGTCAACGATGGACAAGAGAGAGGGAAAAGACTGGGTTTTATGGGCTGGCAGTCACAGACTACCTCGTATTCTTGGAGAATTGGCAGGTCCTCCCCTAAAGAGTCTTGCTCTCCCTTGAAGGTCATTATTTTGCTCTTTATCAACACCAGCTTCAGTTTTTCCCTTCTAGTTTACCTTCAGAGGTAGTTATTACCAAATATTCAGGTTGGTGCATTTACCAGCTTGTTGCACAATATCAGCCTCAGGACACCAGCTTATTTCCAGCAGTTTTCCACTTTAACTTTGCTCCCTTCATGTCCTCCATTGTGAACCACAGCTTTGGAGGTCACCCGTTTTTCCTGTCCTAGGAAATATTTGGGTGAGAAATAAATTATAGGCTCAAATTTCAGCGCCTTGAGAAGTCATTTGGTTCCAACTCGTCTCCAAAGCCATGAGCCCATCTTCTTTGTGCGTGAGGGCAGGCTGGAGTTTGGTGTGGCCCCGGGAAGATCCCATTCTGACGGGCGCCATGACAATAAACATGTTAATTAAATTAATTAATTTAAAGGGGCAAAGGTTCAGTGGGCGGGTGGTGCTTTTGTATTTCCAAACCAGTTAACTCAGCTCAAATTCAAAGCTGACCAAGACAGATCTGCTTTGACTGGCAAACCCCAGCGCTCTGCAGAACTGCAGCCATGCTCTTTGTACGAGCCTGCCCCTGCCAAGCCTCGGTGGCTGGGATGAGGCATGGCCTTAGGTTAGCAGAAATGCAATAAGATATCAAATTAGTTGGGGCTCTCTGTCCTTTTTGAAATCACTGGGAGAATTGTGATGCGCCAGGGTGCAGAGTGCTATTCTTCCTATCTCTTAGCGCCATTGTGCGCGGGTGAACAAAGCCAAGAGGTGTAATTTAAAGGTGCTGTGACCTCCCATGAGCAGCTCTCCCCATTGTGAGCCCGGTTTTGTTTTCTGTATGTGTTTTTTTTCTCCACTGAGATCTCCTGATCATAAATATGCATGAATAAAAGAGCCAGTGGAGAGGAGGGGAGGGGGAAGGGGGCTCATAACCAGCTCGGATAAAGTCCTTTTCTAAATTTTCCACTCTCGGCTTCCTGACGTCGAATGAAATAAGGGACCACACCGCCGGATTAGCTCAGCCGGAGTTCCTATTTCCAATTGTAAAAGCAGAACCCTGGCATCATAACAATCATTATAATTATCACTTGCAGAGGGGTCTTCTCATATAACAGCTTCTTTTTATTCGGGATGGAGTGGGACCAAAGGGGGCTGGGGGAGATAATTCCAACCACAGGGGTTTGCGTCTTCATTCATCACTTTCCAAACAAGCCAGTGGAAAATTGAAGTCCCTGAGCAATTTACAGATTACAGCTCTCTCCTGGTACAGGGACATGTGTGCACACACACACGCCCGCTCCACACGTCCGACAGAGACCAGGTACGCTGTGGGTGACCATCAGAAAGAAGGATAAAAAAATCCCCCCGCCCTGCTTTTCTGCTCCCTACTCTGGCAGAAACGGACGTAACCTTCCCTTTTAAGCCTAGCAACTCCAGCCTGGCCGCACAGCTCCTCCTGGATTAATCTTTCTTTTTTTTGGCTCAGTGAATTGTGGTCAAGGCCATTGTAACGTGAGTGCTGCCGGGGCGCGGATTGGCTGGAGCAGGCTCAGAGAGGCCCCTTTTCACAGGGGACTAATTGCTTTAGACCACCAGTATTTGGGAGCTACAGATGTCTTCCTTAATTTGCCTAGAGAGCACAATCGGCCCCATCTGTTGCATTTTTTTCCCCCCTCTGTCTCTCAAGTCGCCTTCTTCCCCCTGTCTGCAAAGGCCTAAATTGAAAACTCATCAAAAAGTAATACAAGAGCAGTTTGGCTGGGAAGCTGCTGCCGTGGGGCTTTGCCTTTAATAAAGGCCCCCCTGCTACTTTTACACATGGGTTGGGGAGCAGAGAAAGGAGGAGGAGGAAAGCAGAAACAACCTAGAAGGAGAAAAAAAAAAGCTAAAAACTAACAGCCAGATGGGATATTTGGAGGCTGGATAATTTGATGTGTCATGGCTGGAGGAGAACAAGGGGCAGCCCCTTGTTTTCTGTGTGTACACACAACAAAATAGATGACTTCTAGAGATGGGAAGGGAGAGGAGCAGGGGGCCGGCCGGGGGATCTGCACATCCCGGTGTCGCTGGCGTGGGGGAGCGGTCAGTGCCCTGCAGTCCATGACTTTCCCAGTGCACACCTCTGGGAACAGAGGGAGATGGAGAAGGGTCAGAAGAAGGGAAGGGGGGAAGAGGAGTGGTGTGCCTTTGCCTTTCTGCAGAGACAGAAAGTTGTCTTGGCCTGGAGTTGTCTTGGACCATTAATAGGCTGTGGACTGGGGACACTGCTCTGCACCTACCCATACCCAGGAAATCAGAAGAGGGTGTTGCTTTCTTCTTGCTTGCTCAGTGCTTCATCTCAAACTCAACTCTGGGTAGAAAGAGAGGAAAAGCCTAAAAAAACACTTAAAATATTAATTGGAAAGGTTGTAGGGGAAAATACGCCTCATCTTTCTTCAAAATTCCCATCATGGCCAGCTCAGGATGCACAGCTTATGAGAGCGTCATAAACCCCCACACTGCTTAATGCAAGTAGAAATGCTGTTTCCTTCTGGCAAACTTGGAGCTGGTGTTTCGAGGGGACATGGTGAAGTCACCAGCCAGCCCTGACCTGGTGTGTGCTTGGTCTCTGCCCCTGCAAACAGCAGTGGATGTGCTCACAGCCTCTCTGGGAGAGAGTAAATGTTACCCCATCAGTGACATGAGTCAGGTGGGAATTTAAATCTCCTAGTCCCAGCCCAACAGCATAGCCACGGGAACACCTGAAAACAACTGCCTGGGCTTGAAGGAACAGCCCATTTCAGCTCACCTGTGATTTATTTCACAGAATCGTTGAACCACAGAATGGTTTGGGCTGGAAGGGACGTTAAAGATCATCTAGCCCCAACACCCCTCCCGTGGGCAAACCCTAGACCATTTAGCACTGAAGATTTTTCTCTACTTCTCTCTCTTGCCTTAAAATAACTTTTTGGTGAAGTAAGTCTAAGGGAATGTGGCAGGCTGGTTGTTTGCTCTCCTTTATGCTAAAAGAGAAGTCCTCCAGTGACGGAGAAAGCCTCACACCTCCTCCTTCCACCCAGCCAGTGCCTGTGTTGGCCACCCCAGCGCCTGCTTTGCCAGGGATGGCTCCTGCAGGAGCAGGAAACATTTTGGTCACCCACTGCAGAGGAAGGCAGGGAGCTGCCCGTGTGGCAGCTGTGCAGGTGAGAGGCGCTTCCTTACTGGGCTCTGTGCTGAAACCAGAGCCAGTGCTGTGGCCATCAGCACTTGATCAATCATTCCCATTTCCTGTCTGCTCATCAGGCATCTCCCCCTGAGTCCTTGGAAAGGTTTTGTTTAGATGTCCAGTCAGGGAAGAAAAAAAAATTCCCATTTATCTTGAAGGACCCTTTGAAAACAATGCGAAAGAAATCACCACAGAAGTTTGGTGCCACTGCTGGGAGTCCTGCAAGGACCAGCCTGTGGGCTTGGGACCTGCGGGATGGAGCCAGCAACTCCCATTCTGCTGTAGGATAGCTGCCAGCCAGAGCCACCATCTATTCCCAGTTTGCTTACACCTTCAGCAGCTTCTTCTTAGCAGAGGTTTCCTAAAAATAAGGGAAAACAGTGCTAAACTTGCACCTGTGAGGTGGAGGCATGGGAAAAGGTGCTTTCACTGCTGGATAGTGGGTTCCACAAAGAACTCCACAGCCCCTGGGCTGGGCAGCGATGGGGAATGGGAATGGGAAACCATAGCTGGTTTCCATGTTTCATGCACTGCCATTCTGCTTCGGAGTGAGGAAATTCTCCCCCTTGGGGAATACTGAAAGTTTATCTGTCTCAGTGGGTTGAATGAGGTCCCAGGTCCCCTTCAGTGCTGAGAGGTTTTTGGAGAAATACCCACCACAAGCAGCCTTTATTGCTTTTTTTGCTTTTTTCCCCCTTATTGCTTTGTTTATTGCTTTTTGCTTTTCCTTGGATACCCCGGTTTAAAAACCATGTGATTATTGCTTCTTCTAAAGAAAAAAAAAAAATTCAGTTTATCAAACTGGGAAGGTCTTGAAGCATTGGTGGAGAACAAAGGCTGAAGTACTGGGGCTTCAGAGCCCAGGCTGTGTCCCAGGAGTGGAACCTCAGATGGAAAACCCATAAGCACGTCTCTGTGCTGGGGCTGATCACTTCGCAGGGCAGCCCTCTCCTTGGGGAGAAGGTGTGAATGGCTTCCTTGAATAAGTCACTGGATAGCCTTGGCCAGTCTCGGGCTGGCTGGTGCTTCCTGTAGGTCGCTGTCTCACTACTCAAAAATCGGATACTCTGTTGTGACATTTGTTTTTCCTCTGATGCATAGCAGAGAATAAAACAGCTGTGTGCAGGCCAGCTGTGCCGATGGGGAGCAGCAGTGCTGCAGGACATGGGGTGAGAGGAGAGAGAGCCGGGCTGATGGGCACCCCTCTTTCTGTCTGTGTTTCCTGTAAGGCTTAACATAAGGATCAGCAGTTGAAAACTCTCAGAAGGAATATGGCAATGATAAAAGGGAGCTCTGGTTCTTGTTGTCGAGGCAGCCCAGAAACTGTTGAAGAGGCACTGGAAAAGCCATTGAGCTTTTGTCTAATAACTCCTGTGATAATAATTAGCTCAGCCAAAGCAGATTTTAAAGGGGCTTTAAAGTTCTTGTTCAGTGGCTTGAAAGAAAAAAGGCAACCAGAGTCTCCTCTCATCTGAACATCAATGTGAATCCCACAAAATCCCATTATTCCTCTTTTATATCAGCAGTTTGATCAGTTCAGCCTTTTGCCTCCCCAAGGCAACAACTTTCCCCCTTTGTGCATGTTTTCCCCTCAAAATCTGAGCACCTCACCGAGTACACACACCATGCCCAGAGCCTGGTCCCCTCCTCCCCTGAACCTTTGCAAGTGGCACCAGCTTGCTGTCCCCATCATGCCAGAAAATGAACAGGTGGAGGTAGAGGAGGGAAATCTGTCTGCAAGAGCACCCACATTCACCAGGATATTTTTCTTCAAAGAAGAAAGAATTTGATACATTTAAAAGTAAAATGCTCTCAGACTTTGCTTTAGCACCTGATGTTTGGAGACAAAACCTGGTGGTCTAAAACTCACATCTTCATCCAGAGCTAAGTCTGCTTGCAGTGGAAGGTAAAATTCTGCTAAAAATCAGTGGTTTGGGTGATTTTTTAAGGGAGCCAGCCATGGAGGAGAGGAAGAAGAAATGCTGACACCAGCCCAGATCTGTTGAGCAGAGGCCTGTCAGTGCTTTGCATCTGCTGGAGACCTTCCACACATCCCCCTTCCCAGGCTGACTGAGATTTCGAGCAGCTCATGGGCAGCTCTAACCTGTGCTCACCAGGACGAGGCAGGGAGCTCTGGCCACATGGCTCCTCCATCCTCACAGCTGATGCTCTGGAGAAGGCTCCTCGCTGGGACCTGTATCTGTTGGGAACATGCCAGGTTGGAGGCACTGAAAGACAGGGACTTAGAGACAACCTGCTGCTCTTTGAACTCCTGGGCACCTTCCTCAGGAAAAACCTGTAAATATGCAAAGATTCACAACCACCAAAAGCTCTACCAGTACAACTGGGGCTGTGGGGTGTTTCAGCAAGATTTGATGCAAGAGAAGGGGTGGGGATGGAGGCTGACCTCCAGTTGGGATATGGAAGCACATGCCCATGGCAGCTGTTTTCCCTTGTGGGCTGAGTATGAGCTGAAGATATCCCTCCCGTGCAGGGATTACACCAGACCCTCATTCCAGTTTGACACAGGTTTGGACAGAAATATGGAGGCTAAACAGGTCATGAGAAGGGGTGACAGTCTTACATCACGTGCCATGGTGCCCAAAAGTTCTTCCAGGCTGGGAACTGGTGCTCTGGGTTCCCCAGTGTCTGTAGAGCCCCGGACAAGCTGCAGTCCTGATGGCTAAGGAGCCTTCCTAGGTTTAATACCAATGCAAAGCAGAACAGTTTGGAGCTGAGCAATAACCCCTCCAGCAGGGAATACAAACTCTCCCCAGGCTGGAGCAGCTCAGGTTGCAATGCCCCAAGAAACAGCGATTCAAATACAAACAAACCCCATTTTCTTTGCAAAATTTTCTCTTTTGAGTGGACTAGAAATGGCATGGAACTGAAGGCAAGTTTTGCTAGTAAAATATACTAATAAACTGCTTTGGAGACTCATAAACTGTGTTGTGTTTTTTAATGGCAAATAATAAAGGAGTCTAATAAATTGTTGGGTTTTTAATGGCAATTTTTTAAGCGGCTGGAGCAGAGATCAGGAGTTCAGCCTCTTTCCTTGTTCTGTTTGTGGTATATTTATCTTCATGAAGAGAATGGTAGCAGAGGGATTTATTTTTCTGAATGAATGTCTCTAAGCCCCTCATACCTCCAGGGCTTATAGTAAGGTTGGATCCAATGACAGGAGAGTCAACATTATAAGCCCTTAGAGAGGGCTGAGTGCCTTGTAGATAGTCTCAAGTGGATGCGCTTTCAGCGTGCCGTTACCCCGGCTTACATTAGCGGCTGAAGAGACTTTGTCTGTCCCCGATGCCCTCGGGTGACCCGCGACCCCTGCGACTTCGCTCTGCCGAGATCTGACGCTCGCGCGAGCCCCCGGCCAAGGAAATGGAGAGGGGCATTGTGCCGCGGAGAAAGAGCAACACAAACACGGGGTGTTCTCAAAGGAAACAAAAACCCAGTGGAAAAAATCCCTCCCCAAACTGGCAGCGAGGGGCAGCCGGGGAGAAAGCGCAGGCACACGCACTCTGGGCAAAGCCACCCCAGAAAACTCACTGCTGGGGGTTCTGCAGCTAGGCTGGGTCCTTCTGTCATGGGGTCTCTGCTGGATTCAGGAGTGGCTGCGCAAGCTGAAGGGGGGTAATGGAAAATGGGTTTCCCCCTGGGTTCTGCATTTCTAAATATAAAAAGAAAATTGGCTGGGTTTGCATTTGAGGAGTGCTTTGGGGACAGAGATACAGTGTGGAAATTATGTGCTGTATCTAGATGTCCCAGAGGAAAACAGCAGAGCTCAGCCCTGCTTGTGTCTCTGCAGAGCATGCTGAAACTTCATTTGGAGTTTCAAATGTCAGAAAGGGGCTGGAGCAGCCCAAGCGCCTGCACTGTGGAGGATGCTAAGCCCTGACCTGACCTCCTAGAGGGTGCAATCACCAACAGGTGGATCAGACGGCCAGGCTGGCACTGTCACTGGGTCTGGCACTGTCCCAGGGGCAGGGATGGCGGTGGGGGTAGGTAGGATGGCTCAAGGGTTGTAAGCTGTTATGCACAGCCAATGCTTCACTTTGAACAGTTCTTAATGCCCAAGAGAGGCCACCCTGCCCCAAGCAGTGGCTCCCTGCAGGGAAGGATGCTTGTGCAAACAGCCACATCCCTCTGGGACCTTTGTGCCGGTTTGGGGTGTTGAGGGTCACCACCCTGCCTGGCCCCAAACCCATGCCCAGCTGCTGCTTTCTGCCTCACTGAGACAGCGACGTCCTCATACAGCCTCTGGCTACTGCACAGACAGTGTCAGATCTGTCATAAATCAGAAGCCTGCAGTGATGGCATTGTGTTCCCATCTCCTCTCTTGAAATCTGGGCTTCCTCCACCTGTGTCCTCCATCCCCAGTGGCTTCAGCCTCCACTCAGGTTCTGTACTTTGCAGCATCTCTGAGGGAAGCAGGATGTGCTCCATGTACTGCCTCTGTGGCACTGACAGGTACAGGAATGGGGAGGAGGTGACAGTGCGACCGACACCTTTTCATCACCTTAAAGAGGTGGGACATGCCCCCTCCCAGCCCACCCAGCGCATCCGAGCCTGGGCCATGCATGAGAGCATTTTCCAGACGCCAGTCTGTGTTTAAAGTTTAAAAAGATGAGTGGAAAAGCCCGTGTCATGGGTGCCTGAGCTAGAAGGAGAATTTCACCGTCATGAGGGAGTGTATTGTCCCCAGAGCTGGCCAAGTGGATTTGCATGCTTAATTCCCACTAAGCATTTCTGAAGTAGTAATCTGATAAAATCTTCAACCTGCTGATAGCATAAATTTAATCGGGTGTCCCTCAGAAAACGGCAGTGGGACTTCCAGCTCCCAAACGTGCAGGCCAGGAGATGTGGTCGCCTGCCGTGACCGGGCTGGGTCCATCCCAGGCCAGAAGCCAGCGCTCACCATGCGCCAGTGGGGAAAGATCAGCGCGGCTGGGCACAGACGGAGGAGAAGAAGACTTTTATCCCATTGTTTTTCTCTGTGATTAATCCATCTAAAGTGCTCCTCTGAGCGTAGCCAAGGGCAGTGTAAGAAAGAAGCAGTTTGAGCTTTGTGGGCCTTTTTTCTTCTCCTTTTCTCCCCCCTTTCCAAGTGTGCTTTACAAACATCCTCTCCGCTCGCCCTCTGTATTTGCAAAACCGTCTCCTTCTGCCCATGGCTCCTGATGAAGTCCTTGCAGAGCTCCTTGTCCACCTCCAGTCTTTTCAGCACGTATTCAAATTAACCCTTTTGTCCCATTCACACCCCCTTTCTTTGGCGGATATTGTGGCTTTGCCAGCAGCGATCCAGCAGCGGCTATTCTAATGTAATTGCATTCTGGCAATGCCTTGAGAACCTGATCAAGATCATCCCGCAAGTTTAATCCCTCCAAATTACAAAATGTTTACTATCAATCACCTTTATGCAGCTTTATTTCGTGGGCTTTCTTCAAGGAGCATGCGGGACGTGTGTGTTGCCAGAGATGCCCCTTCACGTCTCCAGCTGATCACCTCAATGGGACCAGAGTCAAATGGTCAAGGCCATATGCGTATGAAAGCCCGGGCTGTGCTGCCAGCTATTCTCTCTAGCTCTGCATGGATTTCACACTTTCTATCCTGTTAGGATGCCTACCATTTACTTTAGCGTTGATTTTTTATTCCATTTCTACGTCCTGTGTCATCTGGATTTAATCTAGTTAGCAGATTTTATGCCTAAAATTGCATTGTTAAAGGGAATTGTTTAAATGGGGACCGGTGGAGAACCCTGAAACCCTTTAAACCGGGGTGTCCCCCCGCCCAGCGCCGGCCACACATACCTCGACTGCTGCGGCCCTTGGCTTGGTGCGAGGGGCTCGGAGGTGGCTTTGCTTTCTTGAAAGCATCCATTGCTATTTTCAGAAGCACAAACAGATGCAAATGTCTCTGCAAACATTGCACAATGAGATGCAGGGAGAGGACAGCCTTTCAAAATCTCTGAATAGCCCTTCAAAGCAAGTCTAATTAGGGTAAGTAGAGGTAATAGGCCCACTTGCGTTTTTTACACTCGAATTTTTCCTCCCTCAAAGCCTGCAAGGCTCTTTTTCCCCTGTGGCTGGGGGGTGGTGGTGGTATATACCCTCTCCCATTTGTTTGCGCTAACAAATGTAGAGATGAAAAGAAGAGGGAGAGGTAGAAAAGGGGAGGGGGGGAGAAAAATCAATCATTTGAAAAGTCTCTTCTGTTAGTTTTTTTGGTGGCTTTTCCTGGTGAGATAGATAGTGGCAGAGCACGCAGCATCCTGGCTGGGGCCGGTTGTGGGGCAGGCACCAAACCAGAGCCTGTAGCTCGTGTCATGTGGAACTTCAGTAAGTGAAAAAGAAAAGCAGAAGGTATGGGCTGAATACTTGGGTAAATCAGTAATAGAGCTAAAGGGCATATGCCTGTAGGGAATATGTTGGCATAAAAGAGCTTTAAGAGGGGCCATTCATACTGACAAAGGGAGATTTGAATTGCTGCCTTCACAATAGCATGAAAGGATGGGCTTGGGGTGTTCTGAAACAAAGTGGAAATCATACTGCCCTGAACGGCTCTAATAAGCTTTTAACTATTTTACATTATGGCNTTTAATTTATTGATTGTCTCTTTTTTTTTTTTTTTTTTTCCCCCTTCTTCTTGTGAGCCGAGTGCCAGCCCCACTTAGAAGTGTGATTTATACTTTTTTCTTCATGGTAACTTTGGAGGAAAATAGATGGGAACTGAAAGGCAGTAATTCACCTTTTTCAAGACAAGGAGGGGGAAATGCCATCATTTCTGAATGTCCCAGAAATCACACCAGAGCGCCGAGCTCCCTGGCTGCCGCCGGCAGCACTCTTGCTCGCCTGGGACAGGGGTGCCGGCTCATGACACCAACCACCCGTCTAATTGTGCTCATTAGCAGCCCTGCAATCAGGCAGATATCGCTGTGCACTAACACTCGGTTACTGCACTGCGCAACTCAGGTGGGCTTCAGCGTGCACTCCAAAAAAATGCAGATATTGCTTTGCAACCCCCCCTCAACTTTCCCCATCACCAGAGGTTCAGCACCTCAGCCTGTGTTTGGGCGGACTCGGGGGGCTGCAGCTCTCACCTCTCGCCTGGGAAGGAGGCAGTTGCCTGGCCTGTGTGTCGGGAACCAGGCTGGCTTTGTGTGCGCTGGGGCTCCCTCCCCAAGCTCCCCCCAGATGGTGCGATCGCACGACTGCACTGTTAAAATAGAGCTCGTATAGACAATTAGCCAATTACTCACTCTGTCATTGCACTTTCTTCTTGTAACTGAGATGCAAACTGGACTATGTCTTCTTTGGTAGCTTCATTCATTGGCAGCATTATTTAATGACACTTTTGTCAGCTTTGGGTCTGCCCAAAGATTTCTGAACGTAGCTTTATGAACCCAGAAAGGGCGCCCTGTGGAGTGAAAGCGGGCTTTGAACCTACAGACGATGCTAAAGACAATGAATTTCCCAAAGTCAGGGAAAGAAATCCAGGGCATGGCTACCACAGGGCATGTGGCTCAGTCCCTCATTGTCAGCAGCAGTGGCTATGGGGAGAATAGCCCAGTAGCCAAAGGGGCTTGGGCATATGGATGCATGGGCCACTTTCTCTGCTTAGATATCTCAGAAAAAATATCTCTGGAAGTGCTGCTTGCTCTTTTTAAAGATGCGAAGGTTGGGCAGTTGGAACAGCTCTTTCGGACCAGATCACTCAAGATCCTGCCTTAGGCTGGCCAAAATTAAGTTTTTTTGCTTTGACAGGTGTTTGTCTCAGCCCAGTTTAGCTTCAGCACTGCTGTGCAGAGCCACAGCCACAGGACTAACACAGTGGAAATGGTAACAGAGAGAGGTTTGGTTTTGCTCCTGGCATTTTTCAGGGAAGAACAAACACTTGCCTACTGCCTAATGAAGGAAACTCCATCATTCTACATATGTTTCTTTGAAATGGGATAATGCTTTTATTATCCATGTCTTTTTGGCAACAAGCATCATTAGTGGCTCTTACCTCTGAAGTTCAACCCATACAGGTGCAGGGATGGCTCCTGGGTTATCTTTAAGAAAGAAGAAAAGAAGAGGAGAGAGAGAGGGGGAGAGAGAGAGAGAGAGAGGAAGGCAGGAAGGCAGGAAGGCAGGAAAGGAAAAAAAGAAAAGAAAGAAAGAAAGAAAGAAAAAAGAAAGAAAGAAAGAAAGAATTGCCATCTGTTTCCTTCTTGAGGGTAGAGCTTCTGTGAGATTTATCTTGTGAATCCTCCAAGTTTGATTAGAGTGAGGCATGCTCTGGACATACACACTCAGGCTCCAGTCCGGGGTGTATGCAGTCACCACCACCTTCCCTCAGCTGACAATTCCCTTCCCTGCATCCCATATGGCTCCCTGCATCTCCCGGCATCCCAACAGGTGCTTCCTGGGAGACCAGTGCAGGTGACAGCCGTGCTGGTGACAGGTAGCCCAGACCTTCCTTCCCTGGGACCACAGACCCCATTAGTTGCCACTTGATTTATCAAGAGGGCATTAGGACTTCGGAAGCTGACATCTTTTTGGATTGCAAATAGGAGAGGAGGCAACTGTACCCTGTGAAAAGATTGATTAAATACTAATTAACCTCTTTTCTTAGATAATGAAAGCACTTCAGTGAGCTGGATAAACACGATGCGCATCAGTTGCTCTCCTGGTGAAGCAAGGGGTAATTGAGAGAGCAATATCCATTACTGGTGTTGTGACAGGAAGGGTTTTCCTTTCAGATTACAAAAGACTTGTTGCAGGAGAAATGGTACTCAAGTAGGAAGGAAAAAAAAAGCCATATTCTTTTATCTCAGGAATTAAATCTCTTCAGTATGGATTCTACCACCAGTGAAGTAGAGAAACTTCTGCATTTATATCTAGGGATTGTCAAGTGAAAAAGTAAAAAAAGTAAATCAAGGCCTTAGGCTTTGAAGGGAGGGATTGACTCAGCTGCTTGTAGTTGCTGGTCTTTACTGGCAAGGTCTCTAGCTTTTCTAGGGTCTGAGCAAAATAATGTATAGATAAGTATTGCCTGTTTTCTGTGAGCCCCAGAGAGCAAACTGGAAAGCTACAGGGGAAGAGATGCTTTTTCTGGTCCATGTTAAATTTACATCTGAAGGCCATGTCCCATTCTTCCACACAGATAGCAACCCTGCCTAGAAGGACATTGCTTCCTCAGAAGCGAGTATTTTCAAGGAGAAATCCAGGTGGGAAAGGACTGTTTAGGGTAGTTTGATCAACTTTTACCTGCGACTAGTGATTTTCATTATTTCTGACCCTGCCTTTGAGGCTCTCTTTTCTGTACATTATCCTGAAGATCAGCATGGGGAAACCAACATGAAAATGACCACGCTGGGAATTTTGTCTTCCTCCATTTAATTTGTAACGTTTTCCTTCTCTGTTTGGCCTCATTTATCTAAACTGAAGTGTTCATCCAGGGCCCCCAGATCTCTTAGTCCCTACAACAGAGACAGGGACAAACTTCTAAGTCCATGATGTCCCTTGGCTATGTGTCTCCTGCCACCTCCAAAAGTGGACTAACACCATCTTAGGTTTGGGATTCTGTATTTTCACATTTGCAAATGCTGTCTTTCTTCAGGCTTGTCATCTCAATGGAAACTGCAAGTCGGAAAAGCATGATGTTCTGCCAGGTTTGTGCTGGGCTATAGATGCCAAGTGCTGCCCTAGACAGTCCTGCTGGAGGTACTCCTGGGTATGATTTTATAAAGATTGCTGACATCTGCCATACAGAGAGGAGCAGAACAAGTGGTTTGTTTGTAAAAATAAGTCAAACTAACTCCTACAGATGGAACTTAATCCATTATTTGTGCAACAAACCATTAAGGTCCGTAATCACCTTGGATTGCCATTTGTCAGCTTTAAATGCTTTCCTAGGAGGCAATTTTGTGAAATCTTCAGGTTAAAGAAAAAGATTATCCTGGAATGTGCAGAATGTAATAATCCAAGAAAGAGACAGTGAAGTCCTGAGGACGCTGCCAAATCCCTGTTTGGGAAATAGAAGCATCAGTCCCCTCGCATGCTTCAATTTGTAATTAAGTACATCTCAAAAGCATGAAGGAAGAGTGGAAGGGAGACCATGCACTGACACAGGCTGGTCCTTCCCTGAGCATAATGAATCTCTTGGATTGAAAGCAAGAGATCAGGGGGCTGAATAGTGCAACAAAATGAATGAGAACAAAGCAGGGATGTTAGTGAGACACTCGAAGCATTTTCTTTCCGATTACTGTGTTACGACGCCAAATTTCTGGACTTGATTTCAACACTTCCATTTGGCAGAGTGCATACAAGACTGTGCCTGTGGACCCTTATTCATGATTACTCAAAGAATAAAGTTAATCTCTTCTCTAAAAGTCTTGCTTCCACAAGTTTTTACTCTCTGCAGAGCTATGCTGTGTGCTCCATCCTACTGACCTTTGCCAAAGTCCCACTGACCTTTGCCAAAGTCCTACTGGCAGTCAATGAGTGAAACAAATGGGGTAGGAGCCGAGTGAGAAGAGTTTCTTGTACTTGTGGACTCGTACACATGGCATGGAGAAGGGTGGCATCTCTGTCCCAGCCTCTCTAATGTGATATTTCATCTTCCTTTTCAAACAATCAGAGTTTCATAAGATTTTCTAGCAGTAAGATGGGACGTTCTAACAGATGCTTTGCACAGTCAAATAGAGGAAATAGTGGGAGACCTGAATAACAACGAGTGCTGTGCCATCAGGATTTCCACGCTGGCAGAGAAGAGCATTATCCACTGGGAAGAGTCTTTTCACTCTTGTCTAGTGGATCTTAAACTGGAAGACTGACAACTGAAAAATAATAGTGATGATAATGGAGGAGCATTGCTTGGCATGTGGAGCCTTGGTCTCCACCAGCAGTGCCTCACGTGAACCCTTTGCCATCTCTTGAGAGAACAGTAACCTCAGCATGGGGGAAACCCCAGTTTCCAGGGGCATGGCTATTTCACCCCCTCAGCTCAGCCTTACACTCCTCATTCCCCTGGGGATTAATAACAGGGCTGGGTCCCACAGGGCTTTTAAAGGGGTCTGTTGCTTCACCACAGCTCTGTGACATCTGTGGGATCTTCAGTAGTTTTTCACATTGACCATTAGGCCTTTTGGTTGAGGAGGAAGAGAGAACAGGCATTAGTTGTTCATAGGCACTGCTACCAGGCTACTGGGCATAAACCTGGTTTTAACAAGTCATTTAATTTGTTAATCTAGACTTAAAAAGCTTCTAGCGGTGTTATTTGAAGACTTTAAAAATAAGAGGCAAAGTATCAGCCTAAATTATTTATGCAGTATTTTTGCATCTCTGTTCTGCTCACATACAGTGCAGACAATAAGGTTTGGTCCTTAGCAGATCTGCTCCCCCAGATGATTTCTTTTAATTGCGTATGCCACCAACAAAAAAAGCTCCTGAAAATTAGTTCTCACCTGCTTCTGCTCTGATAATCTCTACCTACTATACAAATCAGTCTTAATGGAGCATTTGAGCCCCAGAGATGTGTAATTATAATATTAAGTTTCATGTGGTCAGAGGTGGTAGCACAGACTGTATTTTACAGATCATGTACAGAGTAAAATCAAAATCTATGACAGATTGAGGCCCAATAATGAAAATCCTTCTGAGGATGCTCTTATTCCTAACTAAACCCTAAGCACCACCTGAGCCTCACCACAGCAGGGATGACACTAAGTAGGGCACCACATGGCATTGAAACCACAGAAAATTCTTGTTGTCTAAAACCTGGACAGAATTTTGGATTTGCAGTCATTTGCTCACTTGTTGAGCACAGGTAATTCACAGAGAATCTCCAGAGCTTCAAATCAATTGGAAAAGGCTGAAACAGAGTAGTTCCAGCTGCTGTGGGCCCTTCTCATCAGAGCACACAAGCGTCTTGTAGTTGGTAGGGGACTGTTTCCCCACAGTAAATCCCAGCAGAGAGAAAGTGGGATAATCCCAGCTGTGTTTCGAGAAAGTCTGTGCTGGATGTCTCTCAGCCAGCAGGGATTCCCTATCAATGGAGCCACCTCGGACTTTCTCTCCTAACTAGAGGGGAATTAAGAGAGACCTAAGGACTTGCAGAACCTCCTGGCAGAGGGTCCCTAATGCTTGCATGCCCTGGAGGTGCTTGAATGGATCCAACAGGGATAAAGTGTTACCAACACCTATCAGCAGACATATGAAAAAATGCATGTACCTACATGCAATGTGGTGCCAAGATCAAAAATC
Organism: Edolisoma coerulescens; assembly: GCA_013397115.1. Taxonomy (NCBI): domain Eukaryota; kingdom Metazoa; phylum Chordata; class Aves; order Passeriformes; family Campephagidae; genus Edolisoma; species Edolisoma coerulescens. The sequence continues at coordinate 2,707,903 of VWZW01000318.1, read as the reverse complement.
GAGATTCTGTTTCAGTTATTTCTGAAGTCAATAAGCATCTTGCCACTGGTTTCAGTGGGACTGAGATTGTTGCCTGTTCATAGGTATTTTTTACCACAGAACAATCTGGTATTTCAAAAAAATTTGCTAATGCTTTCATCAGCCCTAGTATTTAATTCACATATTTTTTTCCCCCTGCAGTAATGCAAGGAGATGATTTTAGTGCAATTAAAAATAGCCGCCTGCTTCCAGCTGGGGAAGCCTGTTCCAATTCACCAAACTATTCTTTTGATAAAAATAAATACAAACCCCCTTGTTGTAAACGGGGGTGCAGGTTGGTGCTGCAGCCTCTGAATATGGGCATTCCATCTGTCCCGGCGGCAGATTTGTTCAACTATGTCTGAACCTATCACCGCTCCAGGGAAAAACTGTTCTCTGACTCATGTTAATGTATGAATCTAATTGTGTCCTCACGTACTTTGCAGCTTTCATTGCCCATTAGGAACATTAACATCATACACTGAGTCCTGGTAGATGTATGGTCTTTATATACTGCATAATGTCCACAGATCTCTGCTGGCAGCTAAGAAAACACAAAAGAATAGAGGATATTTTGAAGTTTTGTGGAGTTTTTTTTCTTCTTTGAGATTGAAGTCCAGTGTCTTGGGACCCAGTGACTTTAGATGACCTTCCGCCTCCATGGACTGTACTAAATTTCAGCCCCTGGAGGCTCCTGCATACAAAACCTCCTGGCTTTCAAGGGCAGGTGCAAGCAAAGCTTCACTGCGTCACAGATCAAGACCTGTTACTGCCAGAATTAGATTTCACAAATCTCTTTTATTTAACAGGACATCATTAAGGAACTGCCCTATACTGGTTGATGGTGTCTTTAATTAATGTAAGTATTATGCTGCTGTTAGGATTTCCAAAAAAATAACACTTTTCAGCATTTTTAGTTATAGAGAAGCAGAGGTGGGCGTGTGTCTGTATAGACATGCATATGAAAACTCTGTTAAAGAAATATTTATCTATATTGCAGGCTCAGGCACTCAAACGGGAGGAAATGCTGACACTGAAGTGTCTGTGCAAATTTAATTCAGCTCTTCTCCTAATTTTTGTGACAATTATATGATCCCAAATTACGTTTTCGATAATATCTCCGCCTTCTTCCCACAGGAGGGTTAACTTTCAGGCAGAGTTTTTGCCTGTGTGATGAACAGCTTCTCAGTGTTCTGTCTGATGCTTCCAGTGTTTGCCCTCTGCCTTTTTCCCCACACAGTGTATGATCATGTCCTAAAGCATTCCTTCCTGGGCTTTTACTGCAGCCCTGAGCATCTGAGTACACTGAAAGCTCTGCATAATTAAATCCTTAAATTCACTGATGTGAGATGGCGGTACCCCAATTTTACAGATGGGAAACTGAGGCACAGAAAAATGAAAGTCAATTCATTCCATAATCCTTGGCTGTCCCATCAGAGATCTGTAGGAACTGATTTATTTGGGCTTGTACAATACCATCTATCCATCTTTCCCCACAAATTCCCTGCTTACTGCACATACAGCTCCAATTCACCCATGTTTTGGAGATGGCTGTAGAGACATGTCTGAGCTGCCTCATTTCCCCCATCAAACAAAGTAAAGAGGATAAAACTTGTTTTTAAGGGTCTATGTGCCCAGTGCAATATGGGAGCATTGAGCTATGCTGAAGAGAAGGGAGGATGGAGTCAGGAAGAGTAGAAGCCCTTCAGCAAGGTAGGATTTTGGGGGTCAGAGGGCTCCCCCATTACACACCATTGCAGGAGAAAGGAAAGTTTGGGATTTTGCAACAGTAGAGATTTCCTGGAGACAAGGGTACTCTTGACACCCTCAGTCTCCAGCTGAGAGCCAGAGCTGTGCCAGAGCTGGTGCTGAGGCCATGAGATGGCACCTTTGGCCACCCTTTCTCCTCTTCCTGCCTGTGAGAGAACTGGGGGAGCCTCCATCCCAACTTGTGACTTGAGGAAAAGAGGCAGCTCATGCCAGTCAGGTTCTGCCAGTGTTGCAGGTTCAGGGAAAGTTACAAGCTCTGTACCCTGTTCAGGGGTGCAGCACCTTCTCCTTGCCCCAAAGCTCCTGACACCTTCCAGCTCCTGCTGTGAACCATGGCAAGGACAGCCTGAAACACCAGCACTGCTGGCGTCACCACTCTGCTCCTGTTCTCTGCCTGCATCTCCTGAACAGGGCTCTGATCCCTTCTCTAGGAGACTTGGGGGCCAGGTAGCCACATGTGTCTGTGGCCAGTGGGGTGTCAGAAGTGCTGGCTGCTGCCATGGGGCGATCCCTTCCCTTCCACCCCAGCCTCCTTCTGAGGAGTGAACCCCTCGAGTTCAAGAAACCAAACTCCAGAGGCACTGCTGAAATTCAGTACAAACGTTAAAAATTTTATTTACAGGGTAAAGTACGATTTCTTAAAAAAACCAAACCAAAACAAAACCCTCACTTTGATAAGAGGTATAATAATAGAATAAAACTCTTTATGTACAAAAATACAATTTTCATATGAATGAACATCTTGAATAAATTAAACCGCTCTCTGGTCCAGTCGCTGAATACCCCGTGTCTGCTCCCACTCTAAAGCAGGCTGGCCGCGCTGGGGGTCAGCATCTATCATGCATGAGCCTCTCCGCTGTCCGCCGGCTGCGGGGTCCCATCGGGGCCGGTGCTGGGACCCCCGGGAGGGGCTGAGCCGCCCCGGGGCAGGGCCGGGGGGACGCGCTGAGCCCCGCGCTGCGCCCCGGGCCGCATCGGCCCCTTAAGCCTTTTCATGGCATTGTCAGGGCGTTCAAACCAAATTTTCATGCTCGTTTTTCTTCGCTGGAGAGCTACAAATTGTAAAATTGACTTTTCACCTCGTCTGCGGCAGCAAATCTGTCGCTTTTCTTCTTCCCAGTTTTTCGGAGTGGCGCGGGAGGCGAGGCGGGGGNTGCTGGGGCCGGAGGCGGAGGCGCAGAGCGAAGGGGCGGACGGGGAGGCGCTGGACAGCCAGGACCCCGCGTCGCTGCCGGGGCTGGGGGGCGCGGCGACCCCGCGGAAGGCGGGGGGCGGCGGGAGGCACTGCTCGGCCAGGCGGAGGGTCTCGGAGAGGGCCCAGATGTAGTTGTAGGCGAAGCGCAGGGTCTCGATCTTGGTGAGCTTGGTGTCGTCGGGGAAGGTGGGCAGGACGCTGCGGAGCTCGTCCAGGGCGGCGTTGAGGTGGTGCATGCGGTTCCGCTCCCGGTCGTTGGCCTTGACCCGCCGGCTGCGCTTCAGCGTGTGCAGCAG
>VWZW01000318.1:2491801-2703775 GCA_013397115.1 Edolisoma coerulescens | reverse complement strand
GCTCAGCGCGGGGGTGGAGGGGTCACCGTCCCGCTCCGGCCGGAGGGGCTCCAGTGTGAGTTTAAACCGCTGCGAGCAGGGGGTTTGGGGGAAGAAAAAGGTTAATCTGGACTTCCAGAGGATGAGCCGTGGATTATTCCCCAGCCAGATGCGGGTGGAAGATTTTGTCAGGTTTTCGTTGCACCTTGCGGTTTTTCTACATCTGCTCGTCAAAGTGAAAATACTCTAAAATGGTAAAACTCAAAGCAGGTATTTCCCTCCTGCGTTTCTGAGGTGAATATCATCATGCACTTTGGCTTTCACGTGCTTCGCTTTGAAAAGGGTCTTGCAGGTGTTCAGAAAAGTAAAAGTTCCAAAGGACGTTTATATTCTAAACGTCGGTAGTTGTAATCACAAGACATATACACTGTATATATATATATACAATGTACGGATACAATTCTTCTTTGTCTGGATAAAAACAAAGAATTGTGCTGTTTTGATTGCACAGTTTTTGCTGCCTCTGCTAATCCCCATTCAGTGCCAGGGTATCACTATCTAACATTTTGGGAAGCCACAATTTCGTAACTGGCTAAAAAGTTTCCTCATTCTGACATCTGGCTCTTGGCATCCTGCACTCCTTGCTTCGAAGAAGCCCCATTGTCAGCACTCAGGTACTTGTATCCGTGGAAGGTTTTCAGTTTCACTGCCCATCAATAGCCATTTTCAGGTGCCTATGCCTAAACTCACATATATTTACCTGATTTCCCCTTACACAAAATGTAGATTGATTCCCCCTCCTTTGATTTTCTCCTATGCCTTTGATCTTTGATAAACAGGGAATATTGACAGCCTAAATTATTGTCTATCTCTGCATTTTAAGTTCACAGCAACCATTCTTCACTTGAACCTGAGCGAGGAGTTTGCTGTCAGAGTTATTCCTGCTCTCTACCCTCCTCGCTTTGCGATGACCCACGACACAGCAAACTGCCACAAACAACCTTCTTTGTGCCAAGAAGATCACGTACAGAAGTGAGCAATCCAAAAAGCCCTGGGTGATGAATGTTAACGAGTCTCAAACTAGAAGTCGTTTGGCAGCAGCCGAGCTTGCAGTATCAGCTCTCTTTCTGCTTTTTTACATCTTTATACGCTCGCAGACCAGGGCTGTGCAATATACCCACGTACGGCAGGCGACGGGGGCCTGGCTGTTCCCGGGAGGGACTGGGCTCTCTCAATCACCGGACCTGCAATCAGGCTGATGTTTTTAGGGCCTCTGCATACATAAGTGACTTTCTGCACTAAGCAGTTCCACTTCACTGAGTTACTCATGTCCTTAAGTGACGGCACAATTAGAGGCCTCTGTCAGCAGGCAGAGAGCGACACTGGAGTTTCTAGCACTAACCAGAAAGCCAGAAGGGACCAAAATTTAAAGGTTATGGAAGCATATGGCAAAAAGTGTTCAACTTTTGTTACTGTGCATTTTATATATAGTGATATAAACTCCAGTGTTGTCTGCAACACTTTTATTGTCTTTTGTTTAGGTGTCTTTGAGCAGTCAATAGTTTATTCATTAAAATGTTTATGATTCCCTAGAGTTTCACAGACTTTGGCACAACCGATCACTTGTCTGAAAGTTTGCAGTGAAAGCGCATTATTCATTAGTCCTTATCCATCATTTGCAGTTTGTCATTTGTTATTCTCTTGTTTTAAAAGTTTGCGCTCCAATCAAGGAGGGGAGAGAGCACCATGTGTCTCTGTGATCAGTCACAGCCATGAATAGCCAGGGCTGAAGTGAATGTTTCACAAACAACCCATAGGCTGAAATTTGTTTGCATAATCTATTCACTGCGTACTTATGAATAACAAATGCATTCACAGAACCAGAATTGTTTCAGGAAGCCTTCGCAAACAGAAAGAAGTGCTAAATATCTTGGATAATTTATTCCCGATGAATAATTCAACCAGTTCTATCACAGGCAGTCTACTAATTTTGCAGATAAATTATTCAGCCAACACAGATAATAGTTCTTACACCTTATGGGCCTGGTCCTATGGAAGTCAGCTGCTGAAGTTTTGTGAAGTTTTCTGGGACTGGAAAAAAAAATTCCAAAATGAAACAGGACCATTGATTTCAAGAGACACACAGCATGTTGCTAGCATCTCACTGATGTCCTTATCCTGAGTTTTAGCCTTTGATACTAATTTTTCCACCTCAGTGTAAGTGCAGCTGGGCTCAGCTGGACTCATGGATGTTATTAATTTCGTATTTTGAACTCTAAGGAAGGTTTCAGAAATACTTCATAATTTGCTTTATGAATTATTTGCTTATATTTTTTTTAAGTGAGAGACAGCACTTAAAAAAAGTGAAAGGGAAAAGATTCAAGTGGCATTTATTACTATGAAAAAGCACAGCTGGATCAGCCTATCCTTCCTTACGAGTGATGGCAAACTGCTCATCCAAAATCCAAATTGTTGTGGGTGCGTTTCCATGCAGCACATTTATCACTTGTAAGGCCTCGAGCATGAAGCTCGTTCCTCTGCCCTCATGTTGAGACATCATGCGTGGGGTCTCACTCATGGCTGGACTCCAGAAAAAGTAGGAATTGATGAATAAAGGTGGATGAGAAAATGTGCCACAAGGCTCCCTGCAGCTCTCTGGATGCACTGCGTCCTTCAAGGAAAAAGCCAGTCCGTGAGAAGATGTCGTTCCCTGGTAAATGCGTGTGGTCCCTTGTGAAGGTAAATGAAACTCCATGTTACAAATCAACCTCACATTTCAAACCCAATCAGAATTATGATCATTAAAGCAGTGTTAGCATCACTCTTCAAGCATGGAAATGAGCAGTTCACAGTAAAACTGCTCCTACGGTTGGAATGCTTCAGGGAAGTCAGAGGTACATAATTTTTTTTCAGGTCTTAAGATGCACATCATTACAGCAACTCAGCAAACTCTGTCTTTTGTTACATTATTACGAGAGGGCTTGAACTAATGATGAGTTCTTGGGATGAGTGTCAAAATAACAAATCAACTAGGAGAATACTGCTTTTTTGCTTCCTCATTGTTTGAAAGCATGGCCAGAAAGAGAAGGCAGAGCTGCCTGTGGAGAATGCTTGAACTAAATTTGGAGAGGTGACATGGCTGATGGCAAAGCCGTCACCCGGAGCAGAAAGCCAGACCCAGTGCCTTGCATGAGTAGAGAGGATCTTGCTCCCTCACCCCTGGAGATGCCCGGGTGGATGCAGCAGGAGTTTTAAAAGCAGGTAGAAAACCAGGAGATGGTTCAGTGGCACAGCTTGTCTCCTTGTGCTTGCCTGGACATGGTGCAGAGCACAGTGGCTTCTGTCCAGGCTGGTCTGGGGGCAGACGTGCCGTGAGGGCTGCAAGGGTAGGGGTGGACATACGGTGCTGTGCCCCTGGCGCCCTTCACCCGGCTGGAGTCACCTTACAGCCCCCGGCCCCAGGCTCATGGAGGGTTCAGGGATTGGTGCTGTGGCTGCTGGCTAATGCACAGCCCTGGAAGCCCAGTATTTGAAAGGGATCTCAGCCTGCAGGGAGGCAGCATTAACCCCTTTTGGAGCAGGAGCCAGTTCTCCTGCCAGGGAAACACCTTGGGAGCAGCTCAAGGGCTTTGTCTTTAAAGGATCTGGCCTTGTCTCCTACCTGCCTGTGGCCAGGGTGAGGCCTCGGGCCATGTGCCAGGGGCTGCCTGGGGTGGGGAGCACGGGGACATCACAGGGACTGTCCCCATGCACCAGTGGGGTCCTGGCCCAGCGAGCCAAATCCTCTCTGAAATCCTGCACAAGTGCCTGGGAGTTGCAGTCAGGGCTTAACCCCTCCTGGGGGATCTGCAGAAATAGTGGGAATGTTTTATTTTCAGGTTTTAAACGTGTGATGTAACATTTTGCTTCTCTTTAGAAGGGGGGGTTGAGTAGGTAAACGATTGTTCCCTGCAAGCACAAATGTATTTTGTTTGTTGTAATTAAAATGTTTTAATGAGACAACCATAAAATCAACCATTAATTATTTTTTTTCAAACACTTCTGCTTCCTTTTGAGCTAGGTCTATTTAGAAATAGTTTAGAGAGTAGCCTGCAGTTTTATTCTTTCTGTGGTATTATACACAGGAGTGGAGAAGTCATTTATAAATAATTACACAATGTTTTGGGTCTTTGGGTTTGTATAATATATCAAAGCGATTAGTACATGCATTGTTCCATTGTAAATGGTTTTTTTCCCTTCCTTTCAGTTTCACTTGCCTTGTCTTCTATCTAAACCTTTTTCGTGAAATCCTTTGTCTTCCTCATTCTTTTAGCTTGTTACAGTGCAGGGACATTCTTCTTATTCAAACACTCACAGCATGAGCAAAGAAAGCTACTTCTGTCGCATCTTAAGTTTTACCATAACTTTCTGGCATTTTCTTTTCTTCCAATTTTCCCAGACTACTGATAGGGTAATGAAGAATTATAACATACATCAATTATTGGTGCTCACGGTGTATTATGCTTCTGAATTCAAGGGGAGATAAAGAGAAAAAAAAAAAAGCGCCACTTTCTGTGGTTTTGAGACACATGAGAGAGGACTCGGCACAGATTATTTATAACATCTTTCTGAGCATCAATTATGTTTGACTCCTACAACCACTTCCTTGTCCCACTGGTTTTATGGCCAGAAGGAGTCATTTTTGTGTGTGGTAGCTGTGGCATTTAACTTGTTTCTTTTATGAGGAGCCCAAACAATACATCTTCAGGCCAAACAATCTATCTCCTCGAATAATAGCCCAAATGTCACTCAAGTGCTCAGGGCTGGGAAATGTGTGATCACGGTAAAGGGCCACGGGAAGAAAGCGTGGAGGTGGAGGGGCTTGTGGGGTCCCTGTGGGGCTCCCCAGCATGGGTGCCCTGGGGGAGATGGGCTGGACCCGGTGTGGGGTGCAGGTGCCTGGGGATGTGGCTGGCTGCCCGAGGTTTCAACAACCCTAATCCGAGTTGAGCAAGGAAAAGGGCCAAACCCTCCTGGTGTGGTCATGTTGCTGAGCCACGCTCCCTGCCTGGCCCTTCCCCAGCCTCCTGGCTACCACATTAACTGGGAAAAATGAGACTAGGATGTCATGTACGAGAAATGGGCCCTTTCCCACTGCACCTTTATTGTGCAAGAGCTTTTTCTTCTCTTCTTTTTCCCCCTCCACCTTCTCTCTCCCACAATTCTCCCTCTTTTGTTGATTTGTATTTTTCTAATTGAAGCTAGAAAACTTATCCTAAAAGAAAGGGACCAAATTCACTGACTGCCCTGCAGAAGAAATCCCCCAACAACATCCAAAACAGGAAGCTTAACTACATGCTGAGACACTCAGGTTTTCTTTTATACCTTCTATATCAATAATTCTGCTTAGGAGGGGCAAACATAATATGAAAGAATTAGGCACTATAATCTGGGGGTGAAAATGAGCCTGAACNAGGGTGGAGCCTTGCAGCGGGGGGAGGATGCTCCAGGACCACCGTCAGCCTGCGGGTCCCCACTGCCCCGCTGCGGGGGCCCGGGGGATTTGCTGCCATTTGCATAGCAGGTGTTGGGTCCCGGGCCATTCTTCCTTAAGGGAGTTTTAATACGGGATAAATTACTGGGAATTAGGAGGAGGCAAGTGACAAGAAAAGCATTCATGGAGTCTTCTCCTGACCGTGGCAGGGGAATTGGAGAGAATGGTTAAAAAAGGGAAGAAAACCCAAACGCAGAGGTTCTGCCCTCACCCAGGGAGTTTGGGGTACGCAGGCACTGGTGGGGGAGCTCTCCCCAACTTCTCCTGAAATTAAGGTTTGGACTCAGGAACGCAGTAATCCCAGGACAGAAATACGATTACTGGCCTGAGGATCTTTGATTGAGTAGATCTGGAAGGGGAGTTTAAAATGTTAATCCCTGGTATAATCCCTTCTCTGGCATTGTATGGACAAGGGTTGCACCCGAAGGGAATTGCCTGCTTCCTTCCCCAGGATTCCCCAGGAGGGCAAGGCTGGGGACCAACCCCCCCAGGGATGTGCCACCCAGACACGTGTCCCACATGTGCACCCCGCATGGACCCGCGTCCCCGCGCGCTCCGATGGGTGCAGGGACAGGCAGTCACACGCGTGCACACCTGCAGCTCCTGTGCTGACACCGACTTTTACATCCGTAAGTGTTTGTACTTCTGCACGCAGGATAGGAGGGGAAGCCTGGGTCACTCGCATCCCCAGGGAGCCTTGACCAAAATTCCCTGTCACACCTCAGTGGCTGCTCTGCCCTGGCATAGAGCACATGGATGTAAAAGAAAATTGAGATGCTTCCTGTGTTTCTAAGTGGGGAGCCATTTTGAAGTGCATCGACTTCCAGGCTGTTGGGGCAGGTAGGAAAGGTTTTTCTCTAAAGGGACATCAGTATGAAACCATCCAGATGCCTTTCACATCAAAGGAAACTGGATGTATTATATACATAAATAGAGGCAACCTATAGTAAAAGATTGTATCAGTGAGGAAGAAGCTGACAATTCCTCAATTAAAAAAAAAAAGAGCAGGTGAATTCACCCCTAAAGAGATGTGAGGGCTGGGCAGGGACTTGCCCTGACAGTGTTTGCAGGAGCCCCAGAGCCTGGGCAAAGTGGGGCAGGTGGGAAAAGAGAGGAGACAGCTCCAGCCAACAGTCCTGGGCTCAGGGTCCTGCACCCTGACCCCAGGGATGACCCTTTGGGGTGCAGGTCCTGCCACCCTGGCCATGAGAGGGACGAGGGTGACACCCCAAGGCTCAGCGCTGCAAATTCGGCCATACAGGGACAAGGGTTTGCATGTCAGCATATGGTACACAACGTGTAGATTTGCTCTGCTTTCTGGAATTTAAAGGAACCCTTTACACTGAATTAAATGGCCTCTAGTTTTCCATTTAACTTACCATTTACCTTAGTATTATATGTGCAATATATCCTTCAAAGTTCCCACTTTTCAGGGACAAACCCACAGGTACGAACACCTTAAATTCTAGTCTGAATTCAACCCCTTTTTGGTGAAAGCAGCTGTGAAGGTGAGGGAGTCTCGCTCTCCATCATGCTCACAGCCAGGTACCATCTCTCTCAGTAGCTCCTTAGGATAATGCCTCCAGGTATAAAGAGAAAAATAAAAGTATAGTGTTAAACTACAGGTGCAACAGGCCTTGGAAACTCTCAGGCAGCATATAGGTCCAAACTGCTGGGTTTGCTGGCACCAGTACAAAATGGTGCAGCTGAACTGGGCAGAGAGTGAGAAGGAAAAATTCTCTGGGAAGATACTTCAGATGCTGTGGTTTGTGCCTGGAGTGGGACTGTGGAGGATCAGGGGATGCAGCTAAGTCTGACCCACAGTTAAGTGGCAAGAATAGTTTTTGAGGTAAATATTAGCCCTTATAATCCTTGAACATTTTTCTGCTAGTGTAGCTCTAAGTTTTAGGACTGCTAATACATATTTTGGAATGGCTTGAAGGGGTAAAATGCGAAGTAAATACAAAGTACTAGTTATAGTATTCAGGAATTCAGTATTCGGGAAATTAGACAATGGAGCAGCATGATTAAGGGAAAGTAAATGTCCTAGGTGAGGTTTTTTTTCACTTGGGGCTGGATGCACTTCCACAATAAGAAGCTCCTCTGAAACAAGTACTTGGCTAATGAAGGGAGACAAGTTTGGCTGACATGTTTCTGCTGGGTCTCTGGTGAGGGGATGCTGCTTTCTTTTCCAATTTAAGCATGTAGTAAATTGCAGTAAAATAGCTAATTATAAATGAAGAAGTGAATGTACTTCTTCAGAATACAGACATCTCTTGTTTTTCATATTCTTAAACCCAAGGCATAAAACCCAGGGCATTTTTTCCTTCACCTCAGGTTTAATGCATGGCAGGTCTTGAGCCTGGTTCTGTTTACTCCAGTGGGAATTAGAGATAATTTCTCTGGAGCTGGTGCAGTTTCACTCCTCCAAAGCAGCTGTTGGAGTTAGTCAGGGCTCTGCACCTCTTACCCCACTGTGCAAACAGGAGGGGATCCAATGAGACTGAGAAATTGCCAAGAAATATCTTTCACTAGATCAATTTTTATTACTTGTCTTGTGGGCCTTGTGTATATACAGCTGGTGCTACCCCAAGGAATCTTTTTTTCCTTTTCTTTATTTTTCCCCCAGAAACAAATAGGATATGACTTGGATTTCTTTTTATATCGTTTTCAGTGTTTGGTGTTATTTATCTTCATTAAATTGTTAATGACCCCAGACCTGTACCCCACAGATGACATGCCAGGTGCTGGGAATTTAGCTCTTCGGCTATGAACTCCACCCATCGTCTTCGCCAGAAAAAAAAAAAAAAGAAAAAAAACCCCAGCTTTCTTGACTTGTAAGTGATTGGAATTGCCACAAGGTGTCAACCTCCACTAAGCTGCAGCTCGGAGCTGGTTCTGCTCTCCCGGCAGTGGCCGGGAAGGATAACCCTGTGCAGAGGCTCTGCTGGAAAACCCGGGCACAACAAGTAAGTTGGGAAATATCTCGTATAACACGGCAAAATGATTGTTTTCCTTCAATTCTTTGCTTTATGGCTATTCTTCATTTCTATTTTATTTTTTTTATAATTTTCCACAACAAGCTTTAGCCAAATTCAGTGTTTCCCTTCATCCTTTTCCCCTGACCCTAAAGAAACGTTTCCTAAACGTCATGACAAACCCAAAAATTCTTTTTTTTTTCCTTTAAAGCTGACATTTTCCCTTTGTAGAACAGCATTTCAAGGCATCCTTACCTAGGATGTTCTGTGCAGTTGAAGTATTGGGATTTTACCTTCTGTTTGACCCAAACCTCTGTTTCCTCACAGGACCATTCACTTGAGTGCTGGACTCGATGATTCCGTGGGTCCCTTCCAACTCAGACTGTTCTGTGTTTCTGTGTTCCCTTTGGGGATGCAGGGTGTGCTGGTCCTGTTTTCAGCCTGGGAGTGCCACGCTTCTCAAGTGCCACTGCTTTCTGCAAAAGCCCCTGTCACAAGTGCCTTCAGACTGAAAACAATCCCAAGGATTTCTTGCCATTTTCATTCCTTAACTTCCTGCAGCCTTGGCTGAGCATAATGTAACTCATGGGCTGGTGGCATCGCTCAGAGCCAGACGTGATGATCTGACACTGGTTGCTATAATGAGGAACTGGATTTTCCTGGCAGAACTGTTTTAGCTGTTGCACAGAAATGGAGAGGGAACACCCTGCCAGTCACTTACACTTTGAATTGGAGAGGTAGCACTTGGCAAACTGGATCTTGCTGGGGAGAAGTGGTGCTTGACTGGGAATTGCTGGCCCAGGGAAGGAGCTGAGGAGCTCTGGGCTGGTTTGCTTTTCCTCATGTGGTTGTAAAAGTGATAAGTCTGGAGAGAAAAAAAACAAAGTTGAAGCAAACCACAAGGAAAAACATAAATGGTGGAATTATGAAGGTAATAGAAATGGAGAAGTGTTTTTATGCAGCACAATTGAATGGGCAATAATGAGGTAAAAATGCCGAGGGGTAAAGACAAAAGACATTTCTTCCGGGATTAGAAGTGAGCTCAAAATTGCCAAGGCCTACTGGAAGTGGGGGGGTGGTGGTGGAAAGAAGCCTGTTGTAGCATTTCTTTTCCTTTAATAAGCTTCTTTTTCTGGGTGTCCTGAGTGTTCAGATGTAGCACACTTAGTGCCTAGTAACCCAACAAAGCTTTGATTGGTGCCTCTGCAGAAAGATTTTCTTTTCCTTGCAGGTTTCTAACCATGAAAAAAACCCTGAGATCAGTTGCTTCAGAATCCTTAATTAAACACAACAAAGAAGGGCAATTAGAGCTGTGTTTTCCTTTTGTCATCCAGCAAATCTTGCAAACCTCAAAACCCTTTTCTTCCTCCAAGATTTATGATGGGAATAAATCATAATTATTCCTGTAATTATCAGTCTTAAGTGAACATGAACAGTATTCTTTTTTTTTTCCTTGGAGGAGGTTCTAAAACTCATTCAAGAGGAATTAGCTAACCTCTTTTATTGTACAGGAGGAAAACCAAAAACACAGGCGTGGTGATTTTCCAGGCCTTGGCCGCCTGCCTCCTTTCCTGTCACTTCATGTCATGTCATTCCTCCCTCCCAGGTCCTGCGTGCCCGCTCACAGGGAGTAGCTCCTGTTGGGCTGGATGCCCTCCATGTGTGTTGTCAGAGTGGTGGCTACCCAAAAAGCTGATAACACAAACAGGCAAAAGATGAGAGAAAAATCAAAGGGGATTTGAGGACTTCAGAGGCTGGTGAAAGGACCAGAAACGCAACCTGTCACTGGGTGTTCAGAGAATAAACTCTCATGCGTGTTACATCTCTACAGGCATTTCTTCCAGGGATCTTGGCTTTGTTTTGGTGGTTGGATGTAGCTGTGCTGGTACCCAGCAATAGGGAGCAAGTTCTCCACTTCAGGTACTGGAGGTGATACTGTGCATGTGTGGGTTTTGCTGCTGGGAGGTCAAAGGGACCTACCTGAGGACAGGACCCCAGTGCAACAGCAGAGGAATGACAACCACTTGGGGTCCTGGGCTTGCTGGAGAGCAGGAGGCAGGAGGGAGAACCTCTGGGCAAGAAAACTGTATTGATCAGAAACGCTTGATGTTTTTAAAAGATTTGGGACAGGTGTTTTGGGAATGAGTCTGCCCTGAGTTGTACTGCAGTCCAGTTTCCCATGCTGGTGTGATGGACATGGGTCCTGTAGACACAGAGCGGCCAGGTGTTCTCTTTTCCCTTAGTTTACGTGTTCCAAATTGACAGGCTAATATGACTGTGTGAATCCCTGAGCAGGCTTCCCAAAACACAGCTGCTTTGCTATTTTTTTTTATTATTTTTTACTTTGTTTTCTTTAAAAAAAAAATTTCTTTGGACATGTTTCCTAAACCAAATGCAACAGTGAAGCTTTTCTTGCAGAGCTGGGGAAGAGCATTCCCAGTGACAGCAGCACAATGACCAGGCTCCAAACTGATTTACGATGCAGATGGCTGTAGAGGTGTCCCCCGGCTGACTGAGAAGGTTTTTCGTTGCCGCTAGATGTCCTTTCAGCCCTGCTTTCCCCACTGCTCCTTCAGAACAGTCATCTGGGCTGCGATCTGATGGCCATGGCCACGGAGCTGCTGGACCCCAAAGTGCTGGTGAGAGAAAGGAAGGGGTCTCAATCCCAGGCTGCTGGGGCCTCCCAACCATCCTTTTGGTCTCACAAGGCTTTGTCTCAAGTAGTGCTGGCTCATAGAAATGCTCAAAACCCAATTTCTGGATCTGTACTGGATATTAAATACTTCAATACCTGTAGCATGACTTAGGGACTGTTACTGTAGTGCTGGTGGTCAGCAGAGGTGATGGCCCAAGGGAAAGCCTTGGAAGGTGAAAAGGATGGTGACCCCATTTTGTGCAGGTGTTCAGCTTTCTCTCTGTGGAATGGTAGCTCAAATACCTTTGCAGGCGTATTCCATAGAGATGCAGGTATGTGTTCTCAGAAAGCACAGCCAACAGTTTTCTGAGATTTTCCAGGTTGCCTGGATGCCCAGGATTTTGAAAACAATTAGTATTTCTGTAAGTTGTGTGTCGGTGTCAACAAGCACTGGTGGTCACTCTCAGCACCTGGAGCTGCTTGCAAATGCTGCTGCATCCACCGTCTCTCAGGCAATGGCAATCCCTGTTGCTATTTTGGGTAAAGGAATTAGAGGAAATCTTTGCCAGAAATAAGTGCTGGGTAAAAGGATATCTGGAGGCTCATGGGGTGCAGCCTTTCTAGGCAAACCAAGGAACTTCCAGGAAACACTTGGCTCTTTGTGGTTTAGGATCAGAGGGAAATCAATGACTAACAAACACAGAGTTTCTGATAGAGCAAACACAGAGTTAGTAGCTCTGCAAACAGCAGTCCTCAAAAATACCTGTATTTCCAGCTATGGGCATGCATACCCCAACCCCCTGAAGGGAACAAACTGAACAACAAATCCCAGCACAAGTGCCAGGCATGGAAGACCTACAGAATGCCCTGTCATGAACTTGGTGCAGCCAGGGCTTTCAGGATGGGCTGTCCGTCCTCCTGGATCTCAAGCCCAAACTCAGCCCAAACCATCTTATCTTTTCCCAAAGGTGCTGCACAACCAGGAATAAGTGAGGTCTTCAGATGCTGGGTGCATCTAGATTTCAGTCCTTTGATTTTGAAAACTCGCTTTGGAGAAAAAATACCCCAAATGCGACTGGAGCTTCATTTGACTTAAGGGGAAGTGTGTTTTGGAGAGTGCAAGCTCTGTCCGGGCTTATATAGAACCTGTTAAGTGATGTCAGGTTGCACAGAGGCCCTTTACCCCTGAACAGGCACAGCTCCTTGGCTCTGGATCCCGGTGGGATGGTGAATCCTGGGGACGGTGCCTTTTTTACTCGCATGTGTTCCTATTCTCTACAAATACGGGCCCAGAAGGGACCCAGCTCTGCTGTTTAATTAGCTCAGAGAGCATTTGTGTTGCTGTAACACTGCCTTTGACTTCCCACTCAGGTCTCAGGGGTGACCAGTGCAAACCCCCAGCCCCAACAATGACTTTACCATCCATCCCCATGTTTGCTCCCACAGGCCTGATAAAACTTTGTTGGTGTGGAACCAGCACTTCCACCACATGGACGTGGTCAGGAAAGGTCCCCATGTGTGTAACAATCTGGCATGGCCTCGTGCCTTGATTTAGGGAGCCTGGGGGAGCTGGGGCACAGCAGGGCCTGCCGAGAGCCATCTCACACAGACCACCAAGCAACCATCATTTCTTAATAAACTTTTTTGGCCATTGCTGACCTAGACCATATATGAACAAGTGAAAAGCAAGTGGTGAAAGGCTCTGTGTAACATTACTAATCCCACGTAGCGCTCTCGCTGAAAAGGCCAGGCAGGTCTCCCTGCTATTGTGTCCTCTCACTGCAGCTGCTTGGGTGACCCCTGTGCCTTTTTAAAAATAAAATCTAACAGCACTTCTGCAATGGGTGCAGCCTATGGGTACCCAATGCCCAGGGGAAGGATAGGATGTGCGGGCAGGTCTTGGTGTTCCTGCAGAGTGCCAGGGAGCAGATTTGCAGGCTGGATAGGGAAAGAGGTTGCCTATTGCCCTCCTTGGAGGCTCTGGGAGGGGTTCACACACTTGTGGTGCAGCATTGGTGCTCAAGTGAAGGAACTGTGGGGTCTGCATGTCCTGCTCCTGTGCCCTAGGATGAAGCGAAGCTCCTGCTTACCCTGCAAATCTTCAGGCTCTTGGGAAGGTAAATTGGTAACTGGGGAGCTGTCAGGGCTGGCTGGTGTGTGCTCAGACCATACTCCAGCAGCTTCATTTTTGATCTCAGAGCACAAATGTATGGTCTGCATATGAGGGAGGCTGGACTGAAGGGTCTCCTGCGGCTTCACAACCTGAAATCTGCTGGGGAAAACAAAACCAAACCTTAAGATTGCTGCCAAATCTTGGTGGAGGAGGTATCTACATATACATATGTATATTATATTTATTTAAATGTTTTAGTAGAGATGTTTCAGTCTGAGGGAAAGTGGCTGATGCTTTGTGTGTGGCAGTTACGTTCTGATGCAGTACTTCCCTTTACAGCTGCATATCAGGGACAGCAAGGGATTCTCCTCTTGTTCCTGGAAAATTAACAACCCTGCCTGGAGATGCAGGCTTACAGACTTGGGAAAACCAGCTCAGAGTCAGCTTTTTCTCTTTAGGTTTTCAATTCTTGTTTCTGAGAGTTTTATTCAAAGGATTTTAAGTTAAAGGAAATACAAGTATTGAACCAAGCAATTTTTGGTTTGTTGGTTTTTTGCTTTTTTTTTTTTCTTAATTGGTTTGTGATTTGGCTTGTTGTTTTGGGTGGGTTTTTTTTGGCCTCCCATTCTGATAAGTGGAAAAAAATTGCAATTGGTTTCCTCTGTGCTTAGTTTTTGTTGGTGCTGGTGGTTTTGGTCTGGCAGATGAACCCAGAGCTAAGATATTTGTGCATGCTCTGCCCTGAGAGGTGTGAGTCACCGAGTCCTGTGCTTGGGGAGTCAGAGCTGTGCACAACATTCCCAGTGGAGTTTAACCACCTGTTATGCAACCATATCAATATTTTTCCAGGAAATACATTGCCCAGTAGTCGCTAAATAAGCTGAAGTCTGCCGGCATGTTGAACTCAAGTCTTCTCAAGGAAAAACTACTGGTTTTGTTAAAATGTGACTCAAGAAAGGAGAGGGGCGGCTTGGCTCGATCACAGGTCTGGGTTTGCCCAGAGTTTGGGTTCAGATGTTCAGCCAGAAACAGCCCCCTGTGGTTGATATCCCCAGAGATTTAATTTCTTAAATATCCTGGGATATTTCTCAAGACTTTTTACTCACAGGTATCTGAAGCTTGAGCCTCACCCTTCGGCAGAATAGGAAACTTCTTTGAAATCTTCTTTCTCATCCAGCTCTGCCAGATGGTTATCCCAGTAATTTAGGCTATATATACAGTATGTTTATATTTTCTTTTCCTATTTTTTCTGTGTGAATTAAAGGAAACCCTTGAGCTGAGGCCAGACATTGCCCTGGTTGTGCAGAACAAGGTTGCTGTCGCCGAGTTGGTGCCGATCCCGGGAGCAGCCCCACGTGCAGCTGCCCTTGCACAGCTGGGAGCAGGCAGGAAGGCCAGCGGTGCTGTTCAGGGAACACCAGGAGCTTTTAATGCCTTTAAACTCTTGCTGGCTTTACCGTTCCAAGCTGTTGCTTTCCTTTTATCTGGGGAGTGATGTAGGAGCCTTTTTGGGTGCAACGTCGCTCCCGTTGGGCGAGGGCAGAAACTGGGCAGGAAGAGGAGGTGGTGGCTCACAGGTTTTTGTTGCCTGACTTTTGTTGTGCAACCATCCCCAATCTAACCCACATCTTGTCCAAATTCCTTTTTACATGGTTTTATATGAATTGAAGTTGTTGATTTATGTTTACTTAACACAATATTGGACCAGTTGTTATAGGCGAATGGATCACCCTTCTTTATGTCACAGCATTCCTCAGTGTTTGGCTAAAGTCCAAATCCTAAAATGGGAAAGGAAAGTAAATTGTACTGGAAAAATGTTTTCTAATTCCAGTGTCATCAAGATGTCCTATCTCTAATCAGCTTCTCTGATCTACTTTTTTCCCCCCCAAACCAATTCAGGCACCAAGTGATTGAAAGTGTCAGGAGTTCCCTGATGGCTTAAAGGAATTAACAAGCAATTGTCAAATTTTTTTAAATATTTTTTTTATTACTTTTTTTCATTTGTCTTAGAAAGAAATATGAAATCTGCATGCAACCTTCTAAATATTTCAAACATTTAAATAGCATATGATAATTTAGCAGTACAGAACATTATACAGCGAGATAATATAGGGAGACTTCCTATAGTATATTTACAAATGAAAAGGTAGTTTTGTTATATTAAAAAGAGGAATGCACTGCTTAACATTGAAGTATTACATTCAAAATAATGAATATGTTGTATTGTGACTAAAACATACATAGGTATTTATATGTTTGCCCTATCGTATTTTTCATAAAAAGGTACCTTTTAAAGGCTTTTTTTTGTTGTTGTTGCTACAAATCCAGGAAAACACACACAATAGTCTTGAAGCTTAAGATGTCTCAGTACTGAAGCCACAAACTTTCTGTAAGTGCTTCAGATGGAAAAAAAATAAACATTTTCTTAGTAATAAAAATGACCTAGGAATGCTTTCTAACGCATGAGAGGTTAAATGGGAGATACAGGACGCTCTGCCTTGCAGCAAGACCTCAAGTCCATTAAAGAAGAGGTACACAAGTGATGCTCACGCTCATTTGACGAGGTGCTGAGGGACCTCACTTCTGCAGGTACAGCCACGGCGTTTTAGTGGCATCTTCCCCAGCAAACTCGTCTTTGGTCCCTGCTCTGCCTGGCTGAGGCGGAGGCTGCAAACACGAGTAACAACCCCAGCCCCGAAGCTTTCCCGCTGCCAGAGGGTGAGGGCCATGGCTGTACAACACCATCCCAAACAGTTCTGTTTGCCTAATGAGCTTATAAAGCTCGATTGCAATCATAGTGAAGTATGAATGAATAATAATTAAAACCAAAAAAATCCCAAAAGAACTTCTTTAAAACGAAAAGCATGTGTTTTCCTAATTTCAGTACAGAGCAGACGGGTATGAAATAAGAAGTGCAACAGATGCTTGTGAAATCTGGAAGCCTTTTGCACATGGCTATAAAATGTAAAAACCCTTGGTAAAAAGTGCTTCATAATAATATAGACTTTGTGTCTTATGTCTGCAAGAGAGAAATAATCTTCTGTTGAGCCCAGTCCTATGCCAGCCAAAGGAGTCCACTCCGTTCCTCATACCACTTTCTCTTATTCTTCATAAACCCTAAACAAAAGAAGAGCCAAGAGCAGGGTGTTTAAACTAGGAATTAAAAAAACTCCATTTCAAATAACAATAATTTTTAAAAAAATAAATAATAAACAACCCAAAAATAATAAAACCCCCAAAATCAGATTTTTAACCTGTGCCTAAGTAATTTGGAAAGTAAGTTATTGACTTCAGAAGTCACCAGATTGCTACCTATATCTATAAAGCATCTGGGAGGAGTGTTGGACTTCGATACTGTCACATCTTGGAGGCGTGTGGGGAGTAACACACTCTGCCACAATTATCTGGATAAATAATGTGAAGAAATCCACATCTGCTAATTCACATTAAATGCTGGAAAATCCCTGTCTCATATACAAATGAAGCCTATCATGAGCTCTATATAGACAATAAGTTCACAATATCTGTTGTTTTCAATAATATTACTCTATTTCATTTTTCTAGATTATCTCCTGACAGCACAACTTGATGGGCTTGTCTGTCTGTGTGTTTCTTGAGGGCACAAGCCTGGGGCTGAGCATCCTTCATCATCTTAGTGATGGCCTTATGTAAAAAAAAAAAAAGAAACGGGGGAAGAGTGTAAATATGTGGTTATGCAATAGCCAGGGCTTCCCCACGTGCTCTGTTTGTGAAGCAGATGCAGCGAGCTGGCAGGAATTCGGGGAGACAGCCAGGGGCTCGCTGTGCCCTGGCATCGCCTGAGGCACCACCGGGACCGTGCTGGGGATCGCTGGCACCCTTGGGCCTGCAGAGACAGGAGCCTGCTGCTCCCTGGCCTTACTTGAGTTCACTTTTGGGGAGCAAATTCCCCACCAGATGAGGAGGATGAGAGTTTGATGGACCTGTACTGTGTGTGGAGGATCTTTCTTGGCCATGGCTGGAGACGTGGCAGGAGCTCGGCAGCTCCCCTTACTTACAGATGGGGACATCACCACTGGCCATAAGAAATTCCTGTCTCACTCTCTGTCTTCTGTCTATGACTTAGAAAAAACCCCAACCCTCTTTACAAGGGAGAAACCGTCAGAGAATTCTATCAGAAAATTACTATTTTTTCTGGGAATGATACGCTAGTTAAAATTGGCAAATACCTGCGTCATCAAGTATTGATGATGTTGAGGTGGTGTGACTGAAGTGTGGGAAAGGGCTCCCTCTTCCCATCACTCCTGGCTGCTTTTCTTGTGACTGTGTGAAAGTAGTTTAGCTTTTCAGCTTGGATTTTTACCCGTAGAAGGGAGGTGAGTGTATGTAAATAACCGAGAACGTCTGCTGATGAATATTTTAACCAAAAATAATTACTATTTATAGTCAGAACAGCCTAATGCCAAAATAGAATCGAGAATTGCATGTGGCAGGAAAAGAATTAATATCAAGAACATCCATTTAAAATTGTAATGTTGATAATGAAATACATCCTCTGTGCTGGATGGAGCATTTGCAAGTGTGTGCATTTTCCTGCTTTTGCTATGCCTGAATGCTGCTGGTTGCCTGACTTGCCTCCAAGATCCTCTCCCATTCAGCAAACTGGGACTTACCTGCCTTTCTCCTTCCATACTCGGTACCACTTGAGCAGCCTCACGGTGTTCTGGCGCTTGGGGTTGAGGCAGTGCTGCTGCTCCCCCCTCACCCGTGTCCACAGTGTCACACTGCAAGGCAAGGGGACAGGTCACGGGGGCACGGCAATACCCCCCTGCTCCTGCTCCACTCCCTGCCAGAATGGGCCAGGGGGCTCTCATCCAGTGGGGCAAGGTAAAGGTTGTCCAGCTCTGTGCTTTATGGCAGATATTTAGAGTTTACTGGGATAAGGTCAGAGCAGCTGTTCTCCCTCAGTGCAGGGCATTGAGGTTGTAGCAGATGAAGATGTCCCCGCTGGTTTTAATCAGTGGTTTTGCTCTGCTGATCTGTTAGATACCGTCTTTGGAGCCTAATACGTAATTTAATTAGGGCTCATTCAGGCAGCCACAAGGACTTTGCATGAGGAGACAGTTCTGTTACACTCAACAATACTTCATCCAAGAGAAATGATAAGTACTGCTTCATTATTTTTCCTTTTTTCCTTAATTCTGTAATATTTTAAATATTTGCACATGGCAGAGTGCTTGTGTGCCCAACAGCCAAGCTCTGAGCCTCAGCATCAGCCCTGGGGGCTTCAACCTCCTCTGATCACCACCTGATCCTGCTCTCCTTGCTGCTTTGGTGTTCCCTTATTGTCAGGACCAAGCATGCTGGGAGACAAAACATGGCAAAAGTCTTTTCATCATTTGAGGTTCCCTCCTGGAAGGCTCAGTGAGGCTGCCTCAGTTGGTCACCGCACCTGAGGGATCTGGATCCCAACAGGACAGCTTTCCAGAAACATCAAGACTGCCCCACTTTTGGGAGGCTCAAAATTGAGCAGTCTTCTGGTTTTCTTTTTAATTTTGTGATTAAAAAAAACCCAGACAACATCCAAAAACCAACCCACAATGAAAATTTGTATTAGAATTATTAATTTTCTGGAAATACCATCCATAACAGGGATGGATTAGCATAACAGTCATTGGTTTAACTAAAACCCTATAATGGAATTAATTAAATGCTGCTAGAGACATGAGTATAATGATGGCAGAAACCCAGAAATACCTGTGTATACTGAAGGGCTTCTTTTATGGTTTGGTTCAGAAAGGAAGACAAAATGCCTTGCAGACCTTCCCAGCTCACCCTCCTGGTGCCTCATGAATTGAACTAAGGGTCTCACCACGATTCCAATTTCAAGGTTGTACAAGGTGTTCAAATAGGTCTTTCTGTTCAATTAACCTTCCTCCCTGCTCCCCTTTTCTGCTCCATCTCCAGTTAAGGTCACAAAAAGTTATGGTGTAATTTCCAGGTTGTTTTCTGGGAGGATGTGGACTTTTCCCCAATGCATGGGAAAGCAGTGGAAGCCTCCAAGAGCCTTGAATGGCTGCAGGCATCAGAAAGGGGAGGGTCAGTGCTAAAAACTACAGACTACCTCTGTTCTAAGGGTGTTCCCAGCCAGCTCCTCTGAGAGCAGTATGGGCTCGAGAAGGGGAGTTTTCCTGTAGCTTTGAACGGGAGTGATGCGAGTTTTAAGGGATTTGAGGGCAGAGCAAGGTTTCTCCATGCAGCAGCCACCTCCTCAACTGTGCCCTCTGCACTGGCTGATCCAGACCTTGGCTTGGGTTTCTCTTCTGACAGACCATAGAGGATATTTCCAGAAAGTTATGGACAAGCTGAATTGCAGGAGGAGAGGAGCAGGAACACCTCTGAAAAGCAGCAAGCCCTACATTTGCACCAGAAGCAGAGAAGGACGCTCTGGATTTACCAGAGCCTGCAGTCTGAGCAGGAAGAGATCCATGGTTTGCCTCTCGGGTGAGCTGGCTCTTTCCTCAGGCTGAGATGCATTGCTCTGACATCACATGTAGATTTTCTGCTTTGGTTCTGGAGGATGGACAGCAGAAATGTTCCCAAGGCAGCCCCATGGTCCTTTGCAGTTCTCAGTCAGTCTCTGATGGGTGCAGGGTTGGGTGGCAGCATGTTTGGGCACCCTGGGATGACCTGGACCTACTTTTGGGGATGCTGGTCTGAAATGTAAGGGAATGTACCTAAGAGATGCTGTGGGAGCTTCTACCTGAGCGAGGAATTGCCTGGATGGCTGCAAGAAGAGGTTGAGATGGAGAAGGGACGAAGCACCAGAACTTACACCTCCAGTAAGATTCCCCCAGTGGGATTTGTCCCTTAGCTGCCCAAGGCTTGATGGCTGGAGCCTTCACCCTGGTGTCTGAGTGTCCCTGTGCCAAAATTCTCCCCAGTGTGTCCATGCCTTCAGGGCTGTGATGAGCACCCCGAGTCAATCTGTGACCCCAGCACCCTGTGCCCCCACACATCTCATCTGCAGGGATGGAGGGGCTGCTCCTCTGCCTACAAATACCCTGTCTCCATGACCACAAGGATGCTGTCCTCCCAGGCTGGTGTGGGAGCTGACACCTGCCTTTACAGCCCCTTGAGAAAGGCACTACTGTGAGCCAATTTCCCATCAGCTCTTCTCACCCTGATATATCCCCACACTCTGGGATGGGGCAAAACACGGGTGGGGGGGTTTCGGAACATTTCAGGTAGAAAGAGTTAAACTTCCCTCCTATTTTCTACTGCTTTTTTTCATTCCAGGAGACAGATATACTCACAGTTACTGCCAGATGTACCATGAATCTTGATAGGTTTTGACTAGACTGAGGACTCAGTTTAACTGTCCCTTACCCAGCTCTGCTGGGGGGTTATGGCTAAAACCTCCCTTAACTGCACCCCCCATACCGACTGTTTCTCTGTCCAACATAATTTAGATCATGTTTCTGCTATATGAGAGCTTTTAAGGAGGGCAGAAGGGGACACAGCTTCGACAACTCATTTTGGATGATCACTGCAGCAACAAAAACTCAGTTGCAGGAATTTAGCTCCTCTGTGCCATGTCCAGAGACTCCCGGATCAATTGGTTCCCAGAATATTAATTTCAGTGCTTTCAGTGCTGAGTTCAGGCTGCACTAGGGTAGCTGGAAGGGCAATGATGGCAGCAGGTTTGCCCTGCCTACCCCACAGACACCCCCAGTGATGGGACAGTTCTGTCCCAGCAGCTGCTGCAAACCCTGGACAACCCTCAGCCTTGAATAGTATTGCTCAACATCTGCCCTCTCAGGCTGGGAAAGCAACTGCTCCTACACGGCATTCCAGCTTTCCCAGATTTCTGATTGGAAACAAAATGCTGCATTAATGAGATTTATTTCATACCCCCTGGTCACCATCTGCTTTTGGGCAAATAACTGGAGGGGGATGTGAAGAGTAAGTGTCCCTCTGTGGCATCATTTTACTATCCAAGGGTCAAAGCAAACAGTGAAGCTGTGAGGAGCTGATTCAGGTAGGGATGCTCTGCAAGAATTTTTCTGTTCAGGTCACCATCAGCTGGTTTGGCTTCAAAGAAGCATGTCTGATGTTCCCTGAGCTCAGCATTGCCCACAGTGATGCTGCTCTAGCTCTGGAGGAAACCTAAGGAAGCGTGAATCCCCATTCCTTCTCCATAAGCCCTCCGCTGAGCCTGGTGAGCCAGTTCCATGTGGGAAATCTGTGGTATCTCCTCGTTTGTGCCAGCTGGATGGGCAGGATTCGGCCCCGTGGGCACTGCAAGGTGCCGGAGGTGGTGTGCAGCCTGCACAGATCTGTTGTTAAGCGACTGGCGAACGTTCCATGGGGGAGCACAATGTTGGATCAAATCAGTCCTTCATGTCCTGGGGCTGTGGCTGATCTTGGGACCCTTTTTCCCCCTCTTATGTGGCATGGGGGCTCGGTGCAGTCTTTTTTTGGATAATCTGCCCTTCTGGTTCTTATCCAGCTGCATGTGCTGGTTGGATGGTGTTTTGTTGGGGGAATCTTAAGATATCCAAACAGGACAAGAAAAAAGCCAAACCCACCCATATTTAAAATCTAAAAAATCCCTCCTTTTTTAGCCAGTCATGTCAAAAATCCCTGTGCCTGCCTCAGCTTGGTTAACCACTACATCAGTTTGAGATTTCATGGCAGCATTGGTCCTGACTTGCAGGGAGACCGGGAGGAAAGAATTTTCTCACATGCTGAGTAACCCCATCAGGTGAAGGGGGTTGCTCTGGTACAGTGCAGGTTGGGGTAACTCTTCCTTGCAGAAACCACCACGGACCAAACTCTGCTCATGTTTATTCTGCATGCTCAGAATAACTTGAGTAAATCGTTCTGAGTTTTATATCAGGCAGCTTGGAGTAGAATTTGTCTCTATTTTCACTTGAACTAATGATAATCTTTTTACTGCTACCTGTTCTGGAAATAACTTATTTTATTAAAAAAAAAATTGTGTCAAGAAATGATCCCTGTGGTTTTGGTCAGAATTGCACCTTTTTTTTTTCATCTGATGCAGCAAATGACTATTCCCAGGAATCAGCATGCCAGGGCATGAGGAAAACAAAGAACAAAGAAGGAACTTGCAGATAAGGTGAAGCAGTTCAGCTGACAGGGAAACAGAAAACAATAAATGAAGGAAAACTTACATAATCATCTCTTCCACGCAAAATGGGTACCTCGGTTTTATTTCCAGCTTTCGTACATTAGAGAATCTTATTTTAGGACCTTTTCTTGAACATTTGCACTTCACGCCTACAAGAGAAAGCATTTTCTCATGTGCCTGCAAAGCCTCCTGCATACCAAGCGTCCCTTCCCCTCCAGCCTGTGTGCATCCAGGAAAACTTCAGTTTGCTCTTTCAAGCCTTGGTGGGAAAAGATGAATTTTGTAACACCGTTGAGCTTAAAAAGAGAATTTTTTTTGCCTTTGGTATATTCCAGAAAAAGGTAGTGACTCTCTGGGAAATATATTTTAGAGCACCACATATGTCCTGGGACTTTGTAAATAGCAGATTTTTAAAAGTGCACCTGCTCTGATTAAATATAATTGTATCTAACAAAAGGAAATGAAAGCAAGCAAGTGAATGTCTGGGCTACTTTCTCATTCACTCGTGTCTCACTTGGACTTTGTAGGACTTTGAGTCATTTCTCCTTGCATGGATGCTGTGGTGCAGTTGTAGCCAGACAAAAGCTGAGCATTTTTTAACCATCATTTTTGTGCACAGCAGAAAATGCAGACTGTGCCACCACCTCACATCCAGCTCTGCTCTATTTTCCCTGAAAACCACCCTCAGTTTCAAAGGAGATGTTTGAGTTCTATTCCTGAATAACGAAGAACATGGCGTGACCTGCCCCACTGTGAGCTCTCTGCCTTGCAGTGAAGACACAAACGAAGACACAACTTTATCCCGTGTATTTTACCCCTACTTCACCTTTAAATAACTTGCAGCTCCCTTACTCACAGATTCCATACATCGCACCTTTCCACCGTGCATGGGATGGCTCATCCCAAACCAGGGCTATCAAGACACAAGCACAAATTACTGGAAAAGAGATTTACGAGGGAATAAGCAGAATAAACCATTTTACCTTCCGCGCTGGCTAAGCACATCGCGATGAAGAGCAGAAGCAGAGCTGCCGTCAGGAGCTTCATTGTGAGACAGCAGGTACCCAAGGAAACGCTGGGGGGCTGATGTGTTTGTTCGCTTGGGGTTCGTCTCCCCGATCCCGCTGTCCCGGGGCTGGGTCACCAGGGAGGGGACGGCGGAGCGGCTCCCGGCGGAGCGGCTGCCCGGCGCTGCGTGCGCTCTGCCGCTGCCTTCCCTTCTCCTCCTTTAAAGCGGCTCCCGCTGCCCTCGCTCCCGGCTCATTAATATGCAGAGCAACTCCGCGGCTCCCTCCGCTTCCTCAGCCCCGGCGGGGAGGGGGGGAGCCGGCACCCCGGGGAGGAACATCCCCCATCCCCGCCCCGAACATCCCGGAGGGAGCGCAGGCGATGGGGCGGCTGCTTCTGCCCCTGCCCAGCTGGGACCTTCCCCATCAGGCGAGGTTTGCTGGGGAGGGCGGTGTGCGTGTTTGTGTGAATGGGGCTGTTAGCTGGAAAACCGTTCGCCTGTGAGCGCTCCAGGGATGCCCGCGCTCCGCGGAAATTCCCATGCACCTTGGAAATAAGATTTGGATGAGTCTCACCTGGGAAGGGGTGTCATCTTTTGTCACAGACTGACTTAAATATTAATTTTTCTAGCTTTAGCAGGCTTCTAAATCTAAAGGAAAGTTTAGTGAATCAAATGGGAAAAAATATTCCTAAAAGCGTTGTTGGGTGGGTTAAGCATGTGGAATGCTTCAGGAAATAAGATCGGTTTAGCATTGCTTTAATGAACACTCGAACAATATTCTGCTCCACCAAGAACAGGGTAGAAACACGCAGGAACTTCAAGGATGTAAATACATGTTTGCCCTCTCTTGCAGGATCTGTTTCTGATTTCAGAAACAGCTAAAAGAGCATCTTTAAATCCAGATTCCAGATTTTTGTCTAAATGAAACGGGTGGAGATCAAAGTGGGGTCTAATCGCCTTCACAGCAGTGTGTTCCAAACACGCCGCAGCCAAACGCCTCTGCGGGTCCCCGATTCTTCCCAGCCCCTCTCCTAGCGCACGCTGCCCGCGCTCCCCGCTCGCACCCCCATCCCCGTACTAGAACCGACAGAAACCAGGCACCCCGCCGGCTCAGGCAGCGCTTGGGAAGGACTGGCCACGCACTCCCAGCTCCGCTTGCATTTTAAGTTTCCCACACGGCTTCGTTCCTGCCGGCTCCCATTGGCAGCGGCCATCCCGCTGCGTTCCCGGCCCGGGTGTTGGCAGGCTGCGAGTACAGCCCTACCACACACAGGCTGCACGTTGCGCGCAGGCAGCTGCCGTCTTCCTGGCCCCGGCTCCCATGCGGGACGTGCCGACACGCCGGGAACAGCCTGCCCCCGCTGCCCTGCCTCGCTACACTGCTCTGCCTCCCTGCCCTGCCTGCACTGTCCTGCCCGCACTGCCCTGCCTCACTACACTGCCCTGCCTCCCTGCCCTGCCTCCTTGCCCTGCCTCCCTGCCCTGCCTCCTTGCCCTGCCTCCTTGCCCTGCCTCCCTGCCCTGCCCGCAGTGCCCTGCCTCCCTGCCCTGCCTGCCATGGGGGAGCACCGGGGGCTGCGCATCGGAGACCAGGCTGCGGGCACTGGCTGGGGGGGCACGGAGCTTTTGGGGTGAAAGACCTGTTTCGGGGTTGTGAGGCTGCTGCTGGTGCAATGGGGCGGAGGGGGAAAGTATGATATAGTTTCTGTTGTGCTTTGGGTATTTTTGCTGCACAGCTCTAAACCAGCTCCAGCGGCTCTCATTGCACCCTGCTAGGAATGGTTTGTGGGCAGTTCTTAAATGCCAACAGGACTCAAGGGAGAGGTTTGTTCCAGAGCCTGGGATAGAAACAGGCAGCTGAGGTATGGCAGGTCTCAGTTCAAACCTTTCAAATAAATTCCCAGTTTCTTACACAAAAAAGGAAAAAAACCCAAGGAGAGTACAAAAGGCTTTTTTCAGAATTGCTATCAGCTGGTGGTGAAGATGCTCATTGGGCACAGGGGAAAATTGGCTGAAAAGCATCCACGTCCAGAGCTGTAATCCTTCCCTGCTGCATCTTAGGGTAATTCCCTCCTTGCAGCTTTCTCTGCACTGTATGCAGGAACAGCCTCAGGGAGAGTTGTGGTGAAGAAAAATCTTTTTCCCTCCCCCTCTGCTAGTAAGAATTTGGGTGCAGCTTTAGCTGACGGCAACTTGAACTTTCCCCAAACCAGGGAACTCATGTACAGGCTGGAGAAGAATTAAAGGAAATTATTGTGCTTTCCAAAAGTGAATCCCATCTTCTTGCATGACTCTTCTCACGTTGAAAGAGCCAAGTTTATTAAGTATGGACTAAGCAAACTTCTGCTCTAGTTCCAATTTTCATGTAGAAATGAATGTATTTGAGGTGTGTGTACACATATGGTAACTCTCACTGTGCGCCCGAGCAGTTCATTGTCTTTATGCCAGGTGCTGTCTTTGACAGTAATTATTTCTGAGAGCTCAAAGGTGCCTCTTGCCTGGTGCAACAGATTTTGGTGGCCACGTACAGTTGTCTTTGACACCTGCTCTGTCTTAAAATGACAATCACAGAAGAAGTTTTAGCAAATGATTTGAGGAAAAAGAAACATAAATGGAATTCACCTTGGTCTTCCCCAAAAGAAACCCCAATAATTCAGATATATTTTCTTTGTGCAATCATATGCTGAGTTGCTCAGCATACACTGGTGTGCCTGGGGTATCTCCAGCAGATCTGCTAAGCCCCTCAAATGTGTTTTGGCCAGCAGCTGGTGCTCCACAGGCTGTGGAAAGCTGGCCAGGTGAGCACAGGGCAAACAGCTGAAGCATCCCTTTCAGCCCTCATAAAGCCACCCAGTTGCAGAGTAATTGATCAGGGCTTGGGTTTTGCCCCACACAAAAGGAGTGTTTCAGAGCAGACACAGTCACCAGGACCCTGCTGTTGTCCTCAGCTCTGCAGATGGGATGTGATCAGAGAGCAGTGTGTCCCCAGGGGAGCATCACTGTACCTGTGCACAGAGCGTGTCACCTGCTCTGTCTGGCTAATTAGAGGGGAATTGTTGCTGCTGAAAGGGCTTGCATTTCATCTCATCCCCTGATCTTTTCAGGTCTCTGCCCCAGCATAAGGTTCTCTAGAATACCGAGGCTGAAGTCTGGCTTTGCCTCTGAGTGTGAGACCCAGTGAGACCAGAGGTGATCTGCCAACCCGCGAGGGTGATTTGCAACACGGAGGGCATGGCTGAGTGGTTGTGTCCTCCTAAATAAGCAAGAAAGAAGAGTTTTAGCAAAGGGACTACCATTTGAAGTGAAATCCTCACCAATTTTTCTCACCTGGAAGCTGAAATCGTACACTGTTGAGCACAACATGTAGCTGAGCTGGAGCAAAATATTTGAGCTTGTAGACATGGGGACAACCTCCAAACGCATGTTGTGCTTTGAAGGGGGAGCTACTGGAATGGGGCAGTTCACCCCCAAAATAAATAGTTGTGGTAGCAGAATGGGAGGGCTCCAGAAGAGCTGCTGAATATGCCAGGGCAAGGACATTTGTGTCTTTGTGCTCAAACAAGATTGGGTGGGGTCCATGCCCTGACCTCACCTCAGGCGAGGCTTTTCCTCTTGCTGTGAATGTACAAAACTTCCTAAGCCAGCACACAGTGTCCCTTAGGTGTTCATCTGCATCCCAGGGACCAGGATATACACTATTACAGTCACCCCCATTATTAGAAATATTTCAGTATTCAGCTGACTTTGGATATGCTGGTTATTTCAAGCACAGGGCAATCTATGATTTGGATTAACTGTCCTTCCAAATATCACAATGTTTCATAGAGGGGAGATGAAGACGCTTGTTATGGTGAGAAATCTTTGCGAAATGGCCATGAAACTGAAGCTACTTATTGCTGTTGAGGCAGACTGTGAATGGCTCATCTGAGTTTAATGTCTAAGAATATCCCTATCAGCCCGTCAAGGAGAAGATTAAATATTTGAAGTGACGTGACAAAATCCCTGCATATCATGCCAGGAATTTGGGGAAGGAATAAGACTTAAATGCTCACTAGAAATTTCAGCATTAAGGTGGAGGTGCACAGATGTGATGCATGTTGTATGTAGGTTTTTTTTTTCCTGGGTGCTGCGCTTCCTTTATTATCCCTTTTTGGTGTTGTAACCATTCTGTAGGGGCCCTCAGCCCCTGCAACAGAGGAAATATAAAACTTGATTCCAAGCTTGAAGGCAGGGGTGAATTGCCTCAGATTTTGGGAGGCTGTGGCAAGCCTGCTCCCGCCGTGCTGAACTTAGTCAGTGGAGGATGTGCTGCAGCCTGTGGTCAAGCCCATGTTTTCACCTCTAGCTCTAAATGACCTCTTACTTTCCTCAATAGCCCTGAACAGTAGTTGTGTCATCCTTGCATGTATTTGTCTGTCGTAAGTTGAAAGGCAAAGCTTTGGATTTCATCTTTGGTCTCTGGAAACATGAAACATATTTCAGGGAAAACAGCTGTGTTCCCTTCTGTGGAATTTCACAACGGACGAATTCTGCAAAATAAGGCTTGTATTGTTGTTGCAGTCACTGTGTTCTTTTGATATTTTCTTTTTATTTTCATTTCCATAATGAGATTAAATTCTAGACACTGCTTCTTCCCTTGGGAATTGTTTTAAGGCAGCTCTCTTCCTAAACCTAAATTATTCACTGAGGAGGATTTTTTGCTGAGATGAGAACGAGGAGGTCAGATCTGGGACTGTTGTCATGGCTTGGAGCTCTTTGAAGCTCTTCATCATGAATCATTAAAAGGGCTGCAATAAGATGGCAAAAGGGAGAACTGGCTCTTTGTGTAGGTGATTTGAGAGTCACCTCTAGGTAGGCATAAAAGGATTAATCCCAACTGTGACTTTTTACATTGAGAAAATAGTTAGCTGTGTTTAATTTCGTAATGACTCATTTCCTTGCATGTTACAACTTAGCATTGGTTTTTATGTGCAAGCACAGCTTACACTTTATATGGTTTTGTTAATAGGCCTTTCAACTGTGAATGGCTGTAGGTATTTATTTTGTGCTTAATCACACGAGTTGGGTGGCTTTTCTTACCATCCACCCCAATGCTTGCTATAGTGTAGAGGGAATAATGTGAAGGTAAGAAAGGCAATTTTTTTGATCTGACTCACATTCCTGATGGTGGTGGTCAAAGCCTTGAGATGTCTCCATGGCGTTGTATGGGATGAGTGATGGTTGGGACAAGGATGGGGACAGCATGAGTCCTGTCCTTGTTTGTGTGTTCTCTCTTTCCCAATTTTTTTTAATTCTTGGTGTCAGATTGAGAGAAGTGGGGTGAGGATATGGTGTTAGTGCCCAGATGTGCAGTTAGAACATCACAGCACTGGATAACACAACAACTGTTGGATGGAAGACCCTCCTTTTTGCCCCAGGGTTAGAAACACATCGTGCTATCCTGATTTGCTGATCACATCTCTGTGTGGGGGTAGTTTTGGGTCATCTGTGGGTGCCAGCTTTTCCAGTGAAAGGCTTTAGGAGCAGAATAGGGTGCTACTGTACGTAATGAATTACAGGCAGCCTCTCTCTGTGCTATTAATGCCACTGCTCTCAAAAGGAGTGGCCCTGCTGCCAAGCCATCCATGTCCAAAAGCACAGGGAATGTGGAAAACTGAACCGCAAAGTGTTTTATTTTTGCAAGACAATAGGACCAAATGAGATCAGCACCTGAAAAGTTTCTAATCCAATCCCAGATGAGCACTTGCTGAGGTGGGGAGCTGTGACAGCAAGATCCACATGGATCAGGCATGAGAAAACCCATTCCTGACACTTCTCCTTTCTGCAGCTTGTTAGAACTGGGCATAATTTCAAACATTTCCAGGAATGTGCTTCAGCACATCTGCTTCCAGCACTGGTTCCATGGGATGAGAGTCACTTAGGAGAGCTGGTGAGCAGGAACCTGCTGAAGTCTCCATGTTGCAATGTTTTATGGGCCTTAATACAAGGAAACTGAGATTGTGGGGGAGAGGGCAGCCATGCTTGGTGTGTATGGGGCTGTTTACCATGAGCTGCAGTGGCAGGAGCAGAGCCTGTGTGCCCTGCTGGCACTCTGGGTGGGAGCTGTAGTGCCTGGAGGCTGATTTCCACTGCAGTAGTGACAGCAGATCTGGTAGCAGGGACATATTTGCAGTTCTTCAAGGCCTTTTGCAAAGCCCTGGAATGAGGGTCTTTTCTGTTGTCTTTTAGGAGGGCTTTTGAAGCAAAAAGATGAAGACATAAAATGAGTGATACATACAAAATTGCAGAGGCAGAGCCATGCAGGGTGTCGGATCCACCTTTCTGCCGCGTCTTATGTCCTGCTCCATGACCCAGGGGGTGGCATCCAGGCATGGAGCTGCCCTGGGGATCCCACACAGGAGGAAATGACTGGGAAGGGGTGGCTGCCCTCGGGAAGACACAATGATTGCCTTGATGTATGCTATGGTTATTCTCTCTGGTGGCTCCTGGCATCTTTTTTTTGGACTTGTGGCTTCATGTTTCTGAAAAAACCCAACACCCAATAGTCTGTGGGTGGGTGGATGTAGCACTCGACGGAAGATCTCTGCAGCCTTTGAGGGGTTTATTTTTGTGCTTGCTCCCGGTGACTGGGAGCTGTTTACGTTTGCCCACAGAGTAACCACAAACTACAGAGTAACAAAACTGCCCAGCACCAAGAATTAAAGCCATTAGATAAAAATGGTCATCATATAGTGATTAGGTATGGAGGGAAATCATCTCACAGCATCTCCTGTGGTGATGTGCAGGAGTGCCCAGGGTGCCACCGGAGGTGGGTGCGTGCAAGGATGGGAGTGCCAGGACCAAGCACTGCAACACACTGAGCTTCACTTGGGCATGAAGCCACAGCATCTGTAGGTGCCCATGAGGCTCTGCAGGGCTTCTCCCACCCCCCCAGTGCTTTCTGTAATGTGCAAAAATCCCTTGCAAGCTTAATGAAGCCCACTCTCCTGCAGACAGGAAGGGTGCTCCCTATCTCTGTTCATTTTCTGCTGAGCTGTGTGTTAGTAATGATGGGAATTTTTCATACGCTGATTTTTTTCCTCCCCTTGGGATAGAAAACATATGTAGTGTCTTTAAAATTAAATAAAATGAATGGCTTAACAATGCAGACTTTGAATATTTGATGGAACATTAGTAGGCTGCAATCAATCAAAAAAAGATCTTTTTCTTCTGAGTAATAAATATGTTAATTATTTTATCTACTCAGATAAAAGCTTAATTACCATAGCACTTGGGGAGTGGGAAGAGGGAGGTAGTTGTTATGTGTAGTGTTCCTAAGAAAATCAGTTCATTCTGCAAATAAACCAGCCAGCGTTTCTGCAAGCAAACCTACAGACATCCTACTGCTACAGCCAAGCTGTGCACTTCTCCTGGCAATGGTATAACCAGTAAGAACTTGGTGGGGAGCCCCATTGCTCTGAACCCCCCTCAGGCTGGATTTTCCCACTTTTCTCAAGTTTTCCACCTGGTTACATGCTCAAGTGTGACACTGCCT
Organism: Edolisoma coerulescens; assembly: GCA_013397115.1. Taxonomy (NCBI): domain Eukaryota; kingdom Metazoa; phylum Chordata; class Aves; order Passeriformes; family Campephagidae; genus Edolisoma; species Edolisoma coerulescens. Next base: position 2,672,861 of record VWZW01000318.1, on the reverse strand, counting down.
TGCCACCCATCTCTTCTTCATGTGTGGCCTGGGTGGGCTGCAAAAGAGCTGGGCCAAGCACTTCACAGCCCACTTTGTCAGCAATGTTCTGGAGTTCATCACTCCCTAGGAGCAGGGTGGTTTGGCTGGGCTTGCAGATCATAGGGAGAGACCAGCAAGGGAACAGCGGGGTCCACTGTGCAGCATCCCCCTCCTCATTACACCCTGGTAACCCCTCCCTGCTTGGCCATGCTGATGGTGCCTCCATCAAGAATACCTAAGGCACAGAAAATTCATGCTGTGCTTTGCTGCACTGTCATACCCCTGAGTAGGTAGAATTGAACTTTTTGGGTTTTTTATTAACAATCCAAAAACAATCAGACGAAGATGGCACATTGCAGAACTGATGTGGTGAAGAAGCAACCAGCTAGAGAGCAAGACAGGGCTGATGAAGTCTATAAACGCCAAGGACAATGATGGCATGGGGCTGGGACAGGGGACTGGCAAACTGGTGGTGCAGCCCCTGCTCTTTGCAGGCTGCCTTAGGTGTTCTCTCCAGATCCAGGGCTTTGCTGCTTTCACTCTTGAGGACAAAAATATGTCCGGCTTGTGATTCCTTCCAAAGGCCTTTGGCAGCCTCTCCTGGCAGTTGGCTGTTTCTGAAAAGGCAGGCAGTTGTTGCTGAAGTGATTTGGAGGCAGAAGTGGTGCTCTGGAGCCCTAGTGCTGCAGGAGAGGTTCAGCACCCAAGGTTGTTCCCATTGTGGATAGGGCTGGCTTTGTCCTAGCAGCTCATTTTGGAAGGAGAAGATGGGTGTGAAGTCCCCCTCTGTCCTTCTTCATCCCCCGTGTCAGAGCAATGCTCTGTCCCCAGGAATATTTTGGAGAAACTCAGCAGCCAGCATTTCTTTTGATGACTGCTAAAGATTATGCAAGTATCTGTCCTGTTCCTGAGACCTCCCCAGAGCTCAGTCAGTCGCTTGAAAGAGAAGTCTCAGAGCAGCAGAATTTTCTAGAAGTGGATGTGGCTTTATGGATACTCTCAGAGATCAGGGTGCCTAAGAGTTAACATGAATTTCAATCAAGAAGACATTAAGAAGAGCAGAGGGAAAACAGATTAGCTGTCCTCTTGCCTTGCTCTATAAGATGAGACAATGAGAGAATGTGATGAGATCAATGGAAAAAATAAAAGGAAATGAGAAATCAAAGGAATTGCTGCTTTACAGCTTATTTCATCTGGTGAATTGGGAAATTTGCCCTTCAGGGGATCAAATATTCTCTTATTTTTTTAACAGATTTGGATAACTCATGACTGCAAAGATGAAACCCGTGATAGAGGCTGGTCCCCTGCAGGGATTGAAAAGGAAACAATCCATTTCAGGTACGAGTGGTGGGACACTGCTGGGTGTGCCCTCCCCTGGTGCTCTCAGAAACCACACAGAGCTGTGGCATCTGCCAGAGTGTGGCTCCCTGCAGGGCTCAGGGGCCAGGTTATTGGAGCTGTAAGTCCAGGGACATCGGAGCAGCTGCACCAGGGGATCGCTCTCAGCATCTCAGGGAGGCTGAGCTGCACACACCTCCCTCTCCAGGCTGTTCACGGAGCAGTGTGGCACATGCTCTGAACCAGACAGAGAAAAGGACTTCTGTCCTTCCCTTCCAACGTTTCAGTGGTGCTTCTGGAGTCACAGTCCTCATGCCTTAAAGCAGATCCTTTCTGGGACTTCAGGTTAGCTGTGGGCTTTGGCACTTTGTGTCCCAAGTGACTTGCCCTCAGAGAAAGAAGTACTTTCTATGAGTTGTCATTCCAGACCAGTAGCTCTGGTCCCCGTATTTCCCTGGGGCTGTGATTTTGTTTCTTCTTCTTTTAAAGCATTTTTCTGGGCCCACTCCATAGCTCCAGGTCATTGCTGAGCTGTGTATCGGTCACACACTCCCTGTCTTCTGCAACCACCAAGCCTCTGCCCAGCTGGAAACCAATGGGAAAACTCTTGCACTGGGGGCTGAAAAGGTACTTTCCGTGCTCTTGGGTAAATGGGTCCTTTGGGCTCCAGGTGGGTGATCAACTCCAGCCAGCACTGGGCATTGATGAGCAAAGGTTCAAGGTTTTTGCAGCCACACACTGCTGCCAAAGCCACCTCCTCTTCGGGAGTGCATAAACACTCCAGTTTTGCACCTTCCCTGATGTACAAGCCCTTGCTCTGATGTCCCAACCATGTCACTGGTAGCAGGCAACTGCTGCCAGAGGCCAAGATGAATGATTTGTCCTTGTGCTACTCTCAGAGTTTCTTGAAACTGATGTCTCTCTAATTAACATCTTTACCTTCATAAATTCTTCATTAGCATTTGTATTTCTGGTACTTTGCCAATGTTTGTTGGTGATATCAGCTAGATTAGGCACGATTCTCTTCCAGGTGTCTGAATGGATTTTTCTTTCCCCCAGCAATGACTTAGGCTATGCCAGGCAGTTCCTCTTCCCCTTGGCATAGTAAACTCCCCATAGATACGGCACTTTGATGACAAAGGAGCCACAGTTTAGCAGTAAGAATACCTTGGCTTTAACAACGGGCAGTTAAACTCCAAAACTGAAACTCCCCACAGATACAGAGAACAACACAAAAAAAGCTTTTAAACTGCACTGCTCTCTGTGTCTGCGAGCAGTGGGTGCCAGCAGAAAGGAGGCCAGCTCCAAACAATCCCAGCCTTGCCCCACGCTCGGCTTCCAGACTTTGAACATGTTTTGTTTTGATATCATATACTTGAGATTTTCTGTTCTCTCTAATTGCATTTAGTGCCTGGCTTGGGAAAGGCTGTTCTGCTGCGAATGCAGCTGTGCCCCTGCTCCCTGCACAGCCCACCCCTCCGCTCTGGAGCTGTCAGGTGGGACGGCTGCCTTGCAGGGTCTGTTTTTGCCAAGGAGATGTTGAAATTATTGGCCAGTTCTTCAAAGGTCGGCAGTGGTTCTTGATGTTCCTCACCGGAGCGGGGCAGCGGAAGAAAGTCGCCTGGGAAATGCTGTCCGGAAGTGAAAATTGGATTCTTTAATGCTCTTGAAGAGCAAATAAAGTTTCTAAGTATGAGAAGCAGCCCACGCAGCCTTTAGATGTGTTTGTACCCAAACAAACCCACGTTGTACCCAATGTCTTAATTTCTTTAGCACGTAAATTGCTCCAATTAAGCTGTTGGGTAAGGCTGGATGCAGGAAGGAAAAATCCAGGACAGGTTTGCCTTTCCCACAACACTGGCCTGATCTTGTGTCCATGATTGCGCTAGTTGGTCAGGAGGGTTATATCAGATAAGAATGTTATCATTAATTTGACTTGTATGTGTAGGACAGGGTGGCCTTGTTTTTCTTAAAAAAGCTCTTAAAATGGTCCAGTTCAAGCTAAGGGACCGTCTTCTTCCCCTTCCGTTCAACCCCGTAATTATATCCAAGGGTGTTTGAAGTTTCAGGATGTTTCTTGAAATTTTCTCTTTTGTTTCTTTTGTAAAGTCTGGATGCAGAAGCACCAGCCATTCATGGATGTAGCACACCCATGTCACTTTTAAAGCCTGTTATATTAACTTTCATCCCCTCTGGGCTGACCTCTGTCCACTGAGTATAACACACACCAGGGGTTTACATTACAGCCCTGTACTTCATCCCTGGCCTAGTGTGTAATTCAGTTGGGTGTAACACTTGGAGTTGTAGCGAATCTGGCTGATGAGAATAGATGGGGAAAAAGGTGCAGTAATTTCTTTCTCGATGCCAACCACCACTGTTTTAAGGTGTAATTTATGCTTCTGTCTGCACAAATCCATCTAGAGCTAAAGCATGACAAAGCAAGTTGCCCTTTGACGTTCTTTAGCTTCCGTTCTTTGCTGCTAGGAGACAACTTCCAGGGTGAGGCAGCTGCATTTACACTTATGGAGAAAAGTTGGAGTGGAAAGAGAAGCAAAATGACAACTGTGGTGCAAATTAAAATAATCCTAATGACTGAGGCAGCAGCTGGGTCTGCTCCTGCATGCCCAGACCACAGTGGGGAGATCTTACCCCTGCACCAGCCAAGGGAGCCTCAAGTCCACACAGGACAGGACAGGGCAGGCACGTGTTTTAGTGTGTTTGTTCTTCAAAAGGATCCTCAGGTGCTCTCCTGGCCTCCTGACAGGCCCAGCTCTTGCTTTGAATTGTTAGAATCATGGAACCATAAAATCATTTAGGTTGGAAAAACCCTCTAAGATCACTGAGTCCAACCATTCCCCCAGAACTGCCAAAGCCACCACTAAACCATGTCCCCAGGTGATGCATCTGCACAGCTTTTAAATCCCTTCAGGGATGGTCACTCGCTCCACCATTTCCCTGGGCACCCTGTGCCTGGGCTTGATAACCATTTTGGTGAAGAAATTTTTCCTAGCATCCAACCTAAACCTGCCCTGGCACAACTTGTGGCCGTTTCCTCTTGTTCTGTCACTTGTTATCTGGCAAAAGAGACTGATCCCCTGCTGGCTACAAGCTGCTTTCAGGGAGTTGTAGAGAGTGAGAAGGTCCTTCCTGAGGCTCCTTTTTCTCCAGGCTGAGCCCGCCCAGCTCCCTGAGCTGCTTCTCACCAGACCTGTGCTCCAGACCCTGCCCCAGCTCTGTTGCCCTTCTCTGGACAGGCGAAGATCACTTGGTACTGCTCCTTACCAGGGCTAAAAAAAGAGATGCAATAAAACCAATTTCTTGTTTAGATATCAATATTTACCCCTCTCATGTTACCATGATTCACCCAGTTTGGTTGAAAGCCGACAGAAGCCAACTAAGAAAAAAAAAGGAGAAGTAGAAATAGCAATTTCCCCTCCCTGGTTTTCATGGTGGAATCCGCGGGACATGGCATTGATGGGATTGACAGGGTATTGTGCATTGTTTGGGGAATGTCTTGAACAGTGTAAACCATTTATCAGATCTTCAGGACATATAAGTCAGCATAACTCCATCAGCTGAAACTCTGCTATAGAATATTCTGGTTCTTCAGTGCATGCTTTTAACAAACTCTCTGGCTAAATCTTGTGTCTTTCCGTAATTCATTCAAGACCCACACTATAAATCACCCTTGACTTTGATCCATGAAGGAAAACTAACTTGACAAATCCTTTTCTGTATTCATTTTTGTCAAAACATTGTTTATGACAATGGGTAGGTTGCTGATAGCTCTGGCTATTGTTGCCCAGGACCCTGTGGGCTTGATAAATGCTCAGCTGGAGTCCATGTGGATGTCTTTCCTCAGCTCTTTGTTTCTCATGTTAAGACTTGTGTCTTAGAGTGAAGAACCTGATTTAATAAAAACTACCATATAACATAGTAAGACAGATGTCAGCAATGTTAAATACCCCCATAAATTTTGCCTCTCTGGAGCAGATCAAGTGTGCAATTATCTGAGGCATGATGAAGGCATCCTGCATTGAGGCAATATTTTAGTAACCTGATAATGTGAGCAGTTCTTGCCATGTGCTTACAGAAATGAGGTTATGGGATTGCACTCTCTCTTCTCCCACAATAAATATTTCAACTTTATAGATATTTCCAACTTAACTTAACAGAGAGCTTGTACCTGATGGGTTACAGGTGACAACGCTGGGCACCTGTATCTGACTGATTTTTTCTGTGACATGGTGGAGATGTGAAGGTCTGATATTGGCTGTGTTGTGCACATGGCTGTTCACCTCCACAGGAGTTTAAGTAGAGCCTGTGGCTGTGCCTGGAGCTTTCCTTTAGAGAGATGGGGGATGCAGGCGCTAGAAACAGCCCTAAGGAATTTTTCTGCACGTATTTGTGCTTTCCTGCCCCTACAGAAGAATTCTCTTCTTCTATTCTCAGGGTGTCATCCACCGTATCTCTCTTTGCTTGTCTCCACCATGTCACTGCCAGGTTCTTGAAGCTCCTGGGGCTGTTCCCAGGCCACACAATTGCTGGGCTGGCAGCACAGAGTCTGGGGAAAAACCCAGCCTGGAGCACAGCCTGAGGCTGCAGCTTTCCATTCCCAGGTTGTGGCTCAATGTGGAAAATGTGTGCTGCTCACTTGTCTTGCTCTCTCTGCCTGTAGATTAGTAGTGCCAATTAACTTCCAAAAATAGGTGGAGTGTTAAGGACTTCAAAGGTTGTAACCTATTATATACATAAATATTCAATATAATTCAATCAGAATTAACATAAACCTTCCTTGTACAAGTAAGCATTTGTTTTATAAGACATAGGCTCACAATATTCTAATATTAATATTATTAGATTATTTGGATTATAGTAATAAAATTTAGATTGACTATTAGGAAAAATTTCTTCACCAAAAGGGTTGGAACAGGATGCCCAGGGCAGTGGTGCCGTCACCATCCCTTGAGGGATTTAAGAGACATGCAGATGTAGCACTTGGGGATGTGGCTCAGTGGGGGGTTGGCAGTGCTGGGTTAAGGGCTGGACTCAGTGGTCTTAGAGGGCTTTTCTAACCTAAATGATTCAATGAATGTATGATTAAACATGCATGCATGCATACATATATATATATATGTATTGCAGTTCTGTTCCAAAGCACATGTCTGGATTTCTTTCCCAGTGAAAAACAAGGTATGTGGGGACAAGGAAGCAAAGATGAAATGTTTATATCAGGGCTGAGAAGTGCTCCTGAGTCCTGTACTAGTGGGGACAAAGTCACACAATTGTTTTCTTTAAAAAATCCCATTGTGGATTTTTAAGGTTTTGAAATTGTTTAAGCAGGGTGAAATTTGCATAATAAGTGTAATAGCCTCAGTAAACATTTTGATCCTTTGGCATGCAGGGGTTACACACACTGTGTAACTGTGGGTTTGTCCCCATGAAATGCAGTAGCTGCAGCTCCTCTGTGCAGCTCTGTGAGGAGGCACCAGCCAAGGAAAAGCCTATTGAGGGTCAGCAGAGAGATGAGAGCCCCAGGGCTCAGTGGGTGCTGACAGCCATGATTTATCTCACTGTATTGTAGGGTGAGTGAAACTGGCCCCACACCTCTGTTTTCATGTCTCTAACACAGCCTCATCCAGCTTTTGCATTTTGTCCCACTGCCAAGTGCTGTGCGAGCCCCTGCCGTGCCTCCCTGCCATTAATCACCAGAGCCTTTCCCTGGGCTGCCCTGTGCTTCCTTAGAGACAAAACCCTCCTTTATCATTCACATATAATCTCGTTATAGCTTTATACCTGCTTGCATGATCCACTTATCAGCCCATAAATCTCAGCAAGACCAAACAGTGGATAACGGTGGATTTGCTGGTTCCTGGTATTGATTTCCCAGGCTTGGGCTGGGGCACTCAGGCAGTTTCTAAACAATCTATTTTTGCAGTGATGCTTAAAGCAAACACACCTCGCTCCAGTTCTCCCTGCCATGTTTATTCTCCCTGCCAGGTTTATTCTCCAGCCAGTACCACTTGCTGTTCTCACCTTGAGATGTTTCCTGTGCAGCCACCCTCATTCACATATTGTCCTGTGGGTAACAAACCTCTCTGCCCTCTCCCTGAGCCTGGGCATGGGCAGAGCAGTCAGAGCAACCTGAAACACAGATCTGTACTTCTGAACCTTCCCATTTTCTTTTGCCTTGATTTATTTTTGATGAATTTCAGGACAAGAGTAGGATTTTATGAGAAAGTTGAGTTTTTTCTATGGTTAAAAAAATCCATGTTGGGGGGGGGGTTCCATGACCTGGGTCAACATGCTCATGCTGAGGCATCAAAAAACCCTCTCCAAAACAATCAAAGCAGGAAAATTCAAGTCTGACAATTTTCTGTGAGTTGTAGGTGAGCCGGGAGCTAAGATTTAAGTGGCAGATGAAGGAGTTCATTGCAGTAGTTTTGAAATATGGACCTATAAATCTCCAATTTTCTACATGCACGGCCAAGCGTGTTCCTGTATATTTATTCTGTTGAATGTTAAGTGGTTTGGTTTTACTGTGGTTGCCTTGTTTTTTTTTCTCAGTGGAGTTTAATTCAACATAAGCCCTACTACTTAGTCATTTTGTTCATATTTCTTCATTTAGATGCTTGTGCAAGGAAAGGTTAGGAGCAATCAGAAAATACGGGAAGCAAAATAAATGTTCTCTAATCTCTCTTCAAGCCCAGACTGAAATGTTATTAGTACTTCTGGGCTTGTCTGGATTAGTTTCTTAAGAAGCTGAAGCTGAACAGATCTAACTAGATTATTAATTTAGTAAAACACAGCCTCTCCAGGGACTGAGCCAAACGAGTATCATGTTGCTCAGTACTCATGGCTTCTGTGGTGGATTTGTCCTTCTTTAAAACAGGGAATGATGTGAGCAAAGGACTGTGAACACCCATCTCGTGGGCATCACATGGCAGAAGAGGTGAAGGGCATCTTCAGCCTCTCCCCCTCCTCCTCACTGTGCTCCTTGCTGTGTGTTTGGGTTAAGAAATGTGGGCTGGAAACAGCTCATGACTTATTGCCTTTGCAACAATGTCAGCTTGAATCTTAGCTTATGGTGATGGATATTATTACCCTTTTCAACCAGAGTAATTCTTTCATTCCTGTGAAATCTGCTGTCTTATACTTTATCCAGTGAGGAGATACTGATATGGAAAAACAAGATGCTTTTCTGGAGTGGTTGAACATTACACACAGGGTTGCTCCTCTGGGCATCTGTGAGAAGGTCCAAAGGTTTCATGGTTGGGCTCCTGGGCTTGAGATGCTGCACCCTTCCCAAATCACCTGGGAGGAAGAAGGCTGAGCCAGGAGCAGTACAGGAGGAGTACAGAATTGTGTTTTGTAATACAGGGGCATGGGGCACACAATATCACGCTTCCTTTAAATGAAAAGATTTGTTTCAGCTTTGTACCTGGCACATAAATAACTGAGAGAAGTCGTGGGCACAGGGGTATAAATGGGCTGGAAATGGAGGTGTACTGGCCTGTGAAAATGGGGTTATTGGTTATCAGGGATGTTAGTCCTGAGTAAAGCTCCAGAAAGTGCCCAGTGAGGGATGTCTAGATGCTGGGACACCGTTGAACCGTGTTCTACCTGCCACTCCTCTCCCTTCCCAGGTCAGCACTGTCCCCTGCTGTGCCTGATGCCCAGGGAGCGGGTAAAAGGATGGGTTGCTCGGTGGGGTCATACGCAGTGATGCAGCCCCTGAGCAGTACTTAAACCCTTGGGGTTTAAATACATGTTGTAGCCTCACCTACTGCCTGAAGGAGGGCAGAGGAAACAGGGCATCACCCAGAGAAAGCAGGTGACGAGCAATGTCCCATTCTGCCAGGGTTTCCTGAACCTGAGCTATGTTTAAATTTTAAAAAAAGTCTTACAGTCGGGGCACTGAGAGTTAATAGTCAAATCTTTTATAAGCAAGGAAGGGATAGGACTTAATGGGTTTGGCTGCTGGTGGAGTCCATAAGAGCAAACTGGCTCAGTGGGCTCCCTCTTGCTGTAGGAGACAGGTGGGCAGCTCCTTCTCTGGCACCCTTGGTGCTGCTCCAGCATGGGCGGTGTCACCCAGAGTGCAAAGTGGCTCCAGTGTCCTCGGCCTGAGGAAAGCCAAACTGTGAGATGAGTTGGATCCTTCCCCCTATTCTCCGAGTGCGGTTGATTGCAGCATCTGGTTGTAAGTGTGAGAGTAATTCCTTGTGGGCTTCAGTATTGGTGGTAGGAAAAAGATTGTATTTTGTGAGGTTTCCATAAGTGACACCTGCATTTCAACAGCTGAAGTGCCCTGAGGCAGCTCGTGTCTCGTTACTGGAGGGTTTTTTTAACCCTTTCCACAAGGATGGCTCCTGTGGCTGATGCATGACGGCAATGTTTGGAACTTAGGGCTGTCCTCAGGTGGGAATGAAGAAGATAAGACTGAACTTATGTCCTGTTTCCCTCCTTCCCTCCCAAATAACTCATTTAGGATGGATCAGTTTTTGGAGGTGTCTCCTCTCATTTCCTGTTTAAGGATTGTGCAGAGATAGCTCAACTACCACCATGCTCTTGAGTGAAAAGTCTTATCTTTGGTTCCTCATGGAGCCAAAGTTCCCACTGAGCAACTATTCAGTATGTATAAACAGGTCAAAATCTCACGGGTTTGGGCCACTTAGTGGGAAAGAAAACCTGCTCACATTTAGGGACAAAATACGTTCACAATTGCAATGGATCTGCCAAAGAAAATACATTCAAGCTACTAAGGAAGAAATCAGAAATTTTCTTGCTGAGATCAGAACAGCAAAGCCTGGAAACATAAAGCAATTTGTCTCTTGTATAAGCCGTATCCAGAATCAGCAGCAATAAGTCAAAGTTTAAGCAAACAGTGAATTTTTCTCAGTTCTTTTTCTGTTTCCATAATTTGTGATAGGAAAATGGAGTTTACACATAACCCTGACACCGTTAGTTTCCTTCCAGCTGCTTTCTATTTGTGAAAGTGCGTGTGTCATATTTATCTTGTACTCTTTAAATAACCACAATTTTATTAGTAACTTCTTATAACCTCTCTAAACATAGCACTATTTTGGGAGGAACATGACAATTTTGCGTAAGAAAACATGAAGTGTTACATAAAATGTGAAAGGAAGGGAAGGCAATGATGATAAGTGGAGCTGAGCAGAATGTTTCTGGACAGTTTTGTGAAAGAGAATGTCCCTTTGCAAAATCAATATTTGCAATGGGCAAATTTCAGTGCTGTGAAGTATTTTTAATTTCCTTTTGGAAAAATTAAATTGATTTCCTAGCCTTACCGGAAAGGCACTTCTCAATTCTCTTTCTGGCAGGCAGCAATGTGGATAAAAGTCTTCTAAGCAAGCCTGTAAAACTACTAAAAACCCTCACCCTGAGTGCTCCTAAAATTGAATTGGATTATTACATATTTTTTATTCATGTTTTACTGCGTGTCCTAGCGTAGGATGAATATTTTTTAGACATTACATATTTTTGTGGGAAAGGACTTCCATGTTCTTGTGTTAAAATAAACAAATAAAGATGCACAATAATTTCCTACTTTTAATAATACTACCTCTGTGTGGTAACAGGGTTGGATTGCACACTGATCTGTCTAAGCATTTAATCATCTGTACAACTTTCAACATACAAATGAACTCAAAAATCTGTCTGTGCTTTGAGCATCACAAAGTACTTACATGGCTAATTTTGGCCCCAGTCAAAAGCTTTTCTGGTTCAGGCAAAAATTACCAACTTCATGTGTGGAAACAGTGGTTTGATTTTTGCTTCCCCGTAATATTTCTAGGCATGGTAATGAGGACATTGATACTATTTATGCTACAGAAACATTATTGTCCAATTTGAGACTTCTCAGATTTGTTTTTTCCTTTGATTTCTGAACAGACTTCCAGGAAAATACATTGACAATGCTGAAGGTATTGCTGTGATTCATGACTTCTTCTTCATTTTTTCCAGTTAAAAAGTGCTTAATCCACTTAAGCCCCATCAAATTAATTGGCACGTTTAGCAGTTTCCAGTAATAAATATTATTCCATCTGTTCCATTGTTTCCTGCTGAAAAGTTGTTTTGATTTTAATTTGTTTCTGATGGTTCCCCCCAGCCTCTGTTTGGGGAAATCATTCCCTTTTAATTCATTTTGTTCGGAGACCGAGTGCGCCGGCAGCGTTTCCCTGCGCTGGGGCTGCAGCTGCCTGCACCGCATCTGCAGGGATGGCAGGAAGTGCATCCACAGGAAAATGTGCCTTGGTGCAGTAACGTGATGGGATATGATCAAGAGATGAAGGGTCTGGAGCACAAGCCCTGTGGGAAGTGGCTGAGGGAGATGGGGTTGTTTAGTCTTGAGGAAAGGAAGGCTCATGGGAGACCCAGTTGTGCTCCAGAACTGCCAGAAAGGAGGTCATGGCCAGGTGGGAATCGGCCTCTTCTCCCAGGCAACCAGAGACAGGACAAGGGGAAATGGCCTCAAGTTGCACCAGGGGAGGTTCAGGTTGGATATTAGCAAAAGTTTCTTCACTGACAGAGTGTTTAAACACTGGAAGAGGCTGCTCAGGGAAGTAGTGAAATCACCATCCCTGGAAGTGTTCTAAAAATGAGTAAATGTTCACTTTGCAGTACGATTTAGTGGGCATGGAGGTATTCAGTCAAAGGTTGGATTTAATGATCTTGGAGGTCTTTTCCAGCCTTAATGATTCTATGATTCTTTGAGTTTCTGTTGGCAACAGCAGATCTGAGGCTTGCCATTAAAATTGGTAATTCTGGAGCAAAGAAGTTGTATGGTAATTTTCTGAACTTGTATGTGGCTCTGCTCACCTTCCATGCATTCCTAACTTCTGGGTTGGAGTATGGCCAACATCTACTACCCTGCTTGTGAAATATTCACAACTTTTCTTTAAATGACAGCCACAAGGTATTGCTGAGTGTTTTCCTTGTTAAAATATGGCACAGGTGAAAACAGGATGTGCTGTCCCTCACTGGTGACTGTGAGGTTTCTGATGGTGTAGAGGCATGCTCATAAATCCAGTAATTGGTGGGCACATTTCCGGTGTTGAGGATCACCACAAATCTCTTCCCAGAGAAAAAAAAAATCACTGGTTGGACACAGCTTTTAGTTCTGACAGCTGGGGTTTGATTACCTGAAGCTGTTCTTGATCTGTATTTTTCTCATTCATAAAAGTGTGTAGCAATAACAAAGTGACTTTGTAAGCATCTCCCTCCATGTGAAAGTTTGCAAACTTGAGTTACATATTGATTAACTGTGGTTCTGATTGATTTTATTTTCCTACTTTGGATCCCAGGGCTTTTCTCAACTCGCCTCTGGAGATCTTGGAGCTGTAGTAAAACACATGCTTGTATGGATGGTTTCCTCCTTCTGTGTTAACATTTAATTGCATTTCCCTTGAACACACCCTACTGTGGAGTTTATTTTCATCTCAGGATTTCTTGTGAAATTGTGGATTGCTGAGAATGTGCTTCAGGCTGGGAAGGTCCCCTCACTTTGCTGATGAGGAGCTTGGGGGGTGTGTGTGTGTGGGTGGGGGGGGGTCCAAGTATCAAGGCAGGCAAACATTTGCTCCCTGAACCAAGAGGAATCAGGTCTTCCACCCACCCTGCACTCCCAGTCTGAGCACTGCAGCTCTCACTGATGATTTATTTTAAGTCAATTCCTGCTGGTGGTGACAGGTGACTTTGGGTGATCTGTGTGCTTAATATAACAAGCAGAATCCATAGGGAATGTTATTTTTCTTGAGTTATAGATTGGTTAGTGACTCCTATGTCATGTGGTGCACAACCGGTATATAGATTTGAGCTAAACCACACACACATGTATTGTCAGCAATCCATCTCTAAGAATTTGCTCATATTATCTTTTCCCTTTACAAAGTGCCATACAGCTTAAGCTATCAACATAGCAAATAATTTGAAGCATCTGTTGAGGACTTTTTGGGGTTTTTTTTCTGGGATCCTTAGAAGAAATTAAAAGATAGTTTATGGGAAAGTGAATTGTGAATTACAGACTCCTACTCACCAGGATGACTGTTCAGCCAAATCTGCATGGCTGTCAGGGTTGTGCAGATGATGCCCTTGTGCATCTCCATCCCAGGACCAGCTGCACTGTCCCTGCTGGCTGCTCTTCATCCTCCTGTGGTCCAGGGGTGAGCCTTGGACACTGTGTTACAGAGGTGCAGTGTTAGTCTTTCCCAGTGAACATCTGGTCCTGCTTGCTATTCCTATCCTCCATCCAAATTTTGCAAATGTCCTTAGGTATTTTGGAGAGCTCGTGGCTGTGCAGGAGGACAAGCACCTTGATGAATAACACCATACACAGTGGAGCAGCAGAAAGGGCCAGTGGATGAGGCGAGGTTCAGTGGGGAGGACAGAAGCAATGTGGATGAGAACTTGGAGGAGTGGGATGCCTGCAGATGGGCCGGCCCCTGCCCAGCGCCGGGATAGCTCATTGCCCATGGACGAGCCGGCAGAGGTTTCTAGGACAACTGATGGGCTTTGGGAACACGGAAAGAATGGAGCCAAATCTTAAAGTCAGATGAGGAGAAAATGAGTAACATCTGCTGAGACGTGTGAAAGAGCCATTTGTGCTCACTGCAACCCGAAGCCTTTCTCCAGCAGCCACGGCAGCATGGGCCAGCTCGCTGTCCCCCACACAGGCTGGCTGGCTCAGGGGTCGTTAGGGATGATTTACGTGCTCATTACAGCCACAGCTCTGGACGCTGCCCTATGCCTCACTGGTGTATCCCCCAAAGCCTCAGCACCCACACAGGGGCATCAATTCACCCGTGTATTCATAGAGAAAAGCCTCTGTCCTGTCCCGAGGCTGCAGAGGGGTGAGGTCCTGGGGAAGCTGCTGCTGCACAATTGTTAGTTATGTTAATGGCTCATAAATAACAGGTTGCCGCCAATCTCTCGCTCCCGACACTGTGGGTCCACAGAGCTGCACATGCTCTGCATCTCCCTGCTCCCTCTCCCTGCTGATGTAAGGGTAAATTTCCCCTTGACTCTGATGGGGCAAATAACTCTCCCTGCTTCTCTAGCTGGTCCCTCTGCTATTTTAACAGATCAGCTTTTTGCCTCTAATTAGGCTATTTTCTGCAATGCAGAATGTGCCTGGAAATGCTTGAGCTGGAGGTAGCGAACAGTCCAGAAGGATTGCACCTGTGGTTGCTAATCAGCGGCCGCTTCAGCGAGCTGAAATTAGGAAAGCACACAAAAGAGCGAGCAATTTTGAAAATGAGGATGAGCATCCCGAAATTTTTAAGAACAATTATGTTTTCACAGCTGTGCTGGTTGCCCCAAATGCATAGAAATCAAGTCAAAAACCGAACTCCTTTAACTCAAAGAAAATTAACCTTCATAGTTAAACTCAATGAGAAGTAAACTTACTTTCCCTTCAAATGAATAATATAGTCTTGAAAAAACCTAGCAGCAAGTTATGCTCTAATTATGTTCTTTGAATTAAAGTTTTTCAGTCCAAGCAAAATAAATAGAAACACAGGCAGGGCAATAGATATATTATACTTGGAGTAAAACTTGGCCTTGGTATGTTGTTTTCATGCTAAAGCTATGCCAAAGTTAATCTACTGTAATTGTGTCTATTACCAGATTCTAGTATAAATAAAGGAGACAACCTGAGAGCTGTTGATATAATTCTTTCATTAACATCTTGATGCCACCATGGAAGGACTTGGCCAGATCTCAGTTGTCAGGAATCAGGCCAAGAGTTACTGAATTACCCAGCAACTGTACATTTTGCTTTGAAGGCACACACTGAATGTTTCCCTGTGGCTCCCACTCTGCCACTGCTGCTAAAGATCCGTGGGGAGGGGAACAGGAGAGCCCTTCCCTTTTTATCTGTGAGGAGCATTTGAGGTAGCCAATGGGTGCTGGTGGGCTGCAGCCAGGTGGGACAGGGATAAAGCTCTGAGTTTGCTCTGAGGGGATTATGGGGGGCTGGGGTGGTCCCCAGGAGTTAGGCTGAGCAGTGGCATCCAGTGGATGCAGTCCCTCTGCACCAAGGTTTGGCCTAGGCTGGAGCCGAGTTTAATTTGAGCTCTTCCCTTCCTCTAAGACCATCCTTTGAATAGCAATATTGAGGATTAGTATGTATTTGTGATAGAAAAACTCCCTACAGAATGATGTAAGGGGAGAGGGGGAGCTGTTTCTTACATGGGTGGGAATTAATCCTGTGGGTTTAACTTCCAAGCATGCTATGAGGGACTCCCTTTCCTTCCAGTTCTGCCCTGCTGCCTCTGACAGAAAGGAGGCAGTCTGTGGCTTGCTGCCATCCTGTTCAGTGCCTCCTTGGGTGACTTTCTCTGGAATACCCTCTGAAGACAGGCTTTTTGGTTGTCTTTAAGAAACATCAGCTTCTTTTTCTCTTTTGCTACCTTTGTGTGGGTTCCTGCTGTTCCTTTCCTTCCTACGTGCTGCTTTTGGATGCTCAAAGGTTTTCTCTGAACAAGTCTGCCAAATCCCACACTGGCAGCAGGGTTAGGAAGGGTCTCAAGACTGGTGATGCCTCAGATTTGGGGTATTATTCTGGCTTGAGGGTCTCAAGAGCTTTTCAAAGCATGACCTAATCCCGTGCCACTCAGTATACAACACTGTTTTGGGGGTGTCTCAAAATAAAGCTTGCCTGATGTTCATGCAGTTTAAAAGGATGCTGGGGAATGGGGCGAATGGAGCTCTGCAATCTACATGTGTCACTAACGTAACAGAAGTTGAGAAAGAAATAGTTTTACCCACATTCCTAAAGTTATTAAGCAGTAGAAGTGAAAAAAATCCTCTCCTATGTTTGATACAGTTTTCCCTAAGTGACTGTTACTTCTTTCTTTGCATCCAAAATAGGAAATTATCAAGGTTATGAAATCCAAAGAAAATAGAGAAAGTAAGTAGGTAGGACAGGGTACTGAAGAAAGGTTAAATCCTTTAGCAAACCTTGTCTCTTTACATATAATGTGAAATATTCCAGATTTGGTCATCTACAGCTTATTTTATGTTTTTTACAGTTCATTGTTTTCTCCACTGGAAAAAACTTTAATTTTTTTAGCCAGTCCCTATGTGAGATCAGATGTTCATCAGTGTTCTCCCCTCACTTTCCAAGGACTGAGTTCATTTGGCTGTTTCCTGGGAAATGTGTTCAGGGGAGACCCCTCCATTAAAAAGCACTGTGTTGTCATGAATGAAGGGTTAAAAAATATTCCCCTCTCCATTAATTTTGTATGTATTAAAGTCTAATTTCTTGATTCAGCTAATTCTCCAGGGCATTGTCCAGGTCACCCTGGCTGTGACTGTAGGCACATCCCTGTCCCCCCAGGACAGGCTGCTTCAACCCCTTACTTCAGCATGCACCCATGCCCTTTGCTTGGGGAGGTAAAGCTGGGATCTGCCAAAGCATCTTGCTGCACAAAAGATGAAAAATGTTGATGGTTCAAGGAACAATTGTCCATCTGTGGGTTGATCACTAATCCTCAGTCTCCCTCAGCTGGGTGATGGATGGCAGGCTGATTGTATCTGCTGCCCAGTCTCTTCTCCTTAAGGATCCTGGAAAAAAATCCCAACACAAATTTACTAAGCTCTCTATCTCACCAACAGACTGAGAAAAAGGGAGAGAAACCAACAGAGCCCACAGATAGCAGGAATTATTCTTGACTGTGTCGTTGGGGTGGTGCCCATTTCCTGATATCCCACTGATTGATCTCCAGCTCTGTCACAAATCTGGAATCAGAAGCTGGGTCCTCAGGCTTTTCCCTCCTGCTCTGCAGCAAAGGAAGGGAGGCAGCTTCACCCAAAATGCCGTGGCCTGAGGGAGAACTCATGGCACAAACCAGAGGGAACAGGATCCTGAGGAGCTGTGTTTACCCCAGAAGTTGGCTCCAGCAGCCAGGCCGTGCAATGCACATGGAAAATATGCAGGCTGGGAAGTGTCTGCTGGCTCTGGCTCCTTTTGTGTTCTGGACCATTATCTTCTGCATAAGCACCTCATGAAAATATCAGAAAGGGTACGGTTCTGCCAATGAAGATCTTTTGGTCTGCTCTGAAGCACTGTGATGTGAAGGTAGTGTAAACCAAAGAACAAGACTGGGTGAAGCTGGAGCTGTGCAGTCACATTTTGACTTAATATATGTACTGGGAGCCTTTAGTGCACTTAGTTGGCCACCACTGGGAATGGACCATGAGAGTTTTTGCTGCTAGCAAAGATGTGGAGTCCTTGAGTTCACTTCAGGAGAATCAAACTGGCTGGCTGGAACTAAACCAGGATTTGTCACTTCAAGAACAGATTTGCAGCTAACAAATGCTACATATGCACTTAAAAAAAATTCCTTAATTTTGAGTGCTTTGCTGTGCAGTAAACAAAGTTTTTGTGCCTGTTTTCCTATATAAATATTTATAACAAAGTTGGTGGCTACTGGTTGAATGTGAATGTTTGCTGTTCCCAGCATTTTTGGACATGATCTACCAAGGATTTACATGTGGTTCTAATACACAGTAACTTTCTACTGCTGGAAGGCATTGGATTAAGATCAGGTCCAGGAATTGCTTCTAGAAGAAGAGAGTTGTATGGACTTTTATGTGCAGAAGGTTGTTAATCAGAGGCTGTTTTGATAAAGATGCTTGTGAATAGAATCATAGGATGGCTTGGGTTGGAAAGGACCTTAAAGCTCACCTAGTTCCAACCCCCTGTCAGGTTGCACATGGGGGCATGACTGTAATGATTTCAGATTGGCTTGTGACTGTTCCCTTAGTGGGTGTAGCAGGGATAGATATAAATACACCAAATTTTCTGTAGATTTTGAAAAGGTTTGTGTCTCCCAGTCTCTCTCCCTTGCCCTGCCTGCCAAAGCTTTGTGCATCAGTGTTTTTCCTTTATGCAAACTGGATGAGCAGAAGTTATATTTGAAATGAATCAGCAGTAGCCAGCAATGTGTGTGGGCTACATGGCCAAATGCTGGATGCCAGATGAGGGGACACAGACTCCCCGCTCTCCTCAAGCAACAAGGAGATGGGAAGATACCATCATCCTTCAGGAATACGAGCAACCTCTCTCCATAAAGCCAGTTTACTTGAAATGCAAACAATTATAATTTGACAAACCCTGTTCTGCCAGGAAACGAAATAAAGAATTTTCCTGGATTTGCTAGTGAGAAAATGAGTATAATTTATTTTAATCTCTACCAGATTTCCCAAATTCTGGAAGAAGAGAGCGGAGCCTGTTGTGCAGAGGCTGGTGAGGGGCTTGGGGAGATGATGGCATGTTGGCATCTCGCTGCCAGGCTGGTGACACTGTGTATGACTTCTGGTGCCACCACTCCAGCCTGGCCTCTCCCTCTGCCACTGTGTGCAGGGTAGGAGATAAAGTGGACAGCAGCTTAAGCCAGGCTTGAGTACTGGCAGCAAACATAATGTTCAACTCTTTTTTCCCCTCCATTTAGTGGGAAAGTCACAGTCCTGACTTTCTCACAGCATTAACCTTCCCCGGGCATTTTGCGGGATGGCAAAGTTTGGCAATTTGTGTTTTAAGACCGTACAGCCTCACTTGAGGCATTTGAAGTCCCAGGACCCTGGCAAAGCTGCCATGTCATCAGCATTCGACTTCTGAGAAAGCCTGGAGAAGGGCAGAAGTCTGCAATACATGGAAGTGCAGTATGTGCATCACTATCCAAAAAGAGGGTGAAAGGGGGCCATAACTCAAGGTGAAACATGGCCTTGATCTCACTGCTGTCACAGACAAGAACCCTCATTATGTTCAAAGAAAACCAACTCATCTCTAGTGCATTTGTTCCTCCTTCCCCACACCTACACTCAGTTGCTTTTTACAACTGCAGCTTTAGGACACTCTGTAACGTGTGTGATATCCTCCTTGTGTGGCACCTCCTCAGTCCTCCTTTCAGGCTGTGACAGACATAATCCTGCCACCAGCAGAATGCAACAGGTAATAAATTACACTGTGTATAGAAGCAGTTCTTGCAGTTTCCATAACTTGTTTGGGCTTGTTCTGATTGTCCACAGCCTCTAAAGGACATTGGCATGCATGGAAAATACCTGTTGTGTTTTCAAAGGAGTGTCTGGAGACGAGAAACGAGCAATGTGGAGATGGGATTTAATTCATCATGTGTAAACTGGTATTTTTTGCTTTCTTTGTTTTTCTATTTGTTAATGGACCAAAAAAGTACCCTTGACAACAGATGGAAAATGAGTCCCAGTATTACCAGGGGCTCCAGTGAAGATCACGGCCCATTGCACAGGAAGGATGCATTCACTTCCAGAAGATCTTACAGTCTAATTTAAGACAGAAAACAGAAGGAAGGTAGATGAGGAGAAGGAGTGTGGGGGAAGAAGAGATAATGCCTCCAGGAAAGTCATTAAGGAACACATGCCTTCCTGACTTTATGTCTTTTAAAAGTATATTTTCTCTCTCCTGTTGGGCTTTGAACCTTTCTGAGTTTATTTAAGCTATAGCAAACTTGCTGACTTAGGGAGCAAATAAGCCTTAGGGATCAAAGCAGCTGGTACTGTCGGAGGTATTGAGGGTGAAATAACACATTAGCAGAAGGAGAGCTGAGAATAAAAAGAGAAAGAAAATCCATCTTGATTATTTTGTTCTCTTTTGCTTTTAGCCTCCATCCTAGCTTGATCCTTTTCATTTGAACAGGTAATAATTTTCTTTGTGTTTATTCCATCAGTATAAATATTTAATGGTTCTAGATTACAGAGTTGAAGCATGAGATTAGTTCCAACCTTAAAGATTTGTGCAGGGTCTCTTCCTCACTTTTGGATGACTCCCACATTGCAGGGAGGAACATCTCCCATCTCTGCAGGAGGAGCATCTCAAGCTCTATTTTGAGTTCATTTTCTTTTTTTGGTCTTGTTTGAGGCTCAGAAGACATAAACACCTCGCCCACTCCCAGTCGTTCCATTGCTATTTTATGGTGACACGCTGTGACAGAGCAGTAGCTCTGGGTTATCAGGGGGACTGGGGCAAGCAGGTTCATGAGCCTGAATGCTCTTTCCTACCTGCAGCAAGCAGGCTCTGGGCTTGGGAGCTGTGCAGAGCATTAGGCATGGAAAAATCCATGCAAAGGTGGTAAGTGTGGGTTATGTGTGCAATGTGGAAGGATCAGTGCAGATATGGTGAAGTTACTTGCACTGGTTTTTGTTATGCAAGTAGACAGATATTTCCTTTCTCAATTGCTTTCACAAATAAGACAAGAGAGAAATACAGAGTAAGGAGTATTGGCCACTCACTTTCAGAGTATTAAAGTGAAAAGTAATGGAGATTGCAGTACTTAGGCCTCTGAAAATCAGGCCATGCCTTTAAAAGCCCATATATCAATTTAGGTGCCTAATTTCAAGCCCACAAAGTGGGGGAAAAAAAATGAAGGAGCTTAATTATGATGCTGTAAAATGGCATAACAGTTGATAAAATGAGAGATTGAAGCCAAAGCCTGTGAGATGTCAGAGAGAGTCTCTCCTTTGGGGACAATGCAGGTTTACCAAGGCAATCAGCAATGCTGTGGGAGAGGCCATCTCCAAGATCCATACAAGGCTCTCCTACCTCTCGGTACATCAATGGATCAGAGGAATTATGAAAAACAGTCAAAATTCAGACACCCAGACAGCCTGGTCCACTGCTCATGGCCAGAGCAGCACAACTCAGTCACATCTCACAACAACAGAGCTGCATCTGACATGAAGCTGACAGCACTTAAGTGGATTAATTAATTAAATACATCAAAATGTAGAACAACAAAAAGCACTTCAGACAAAATGCAAAGCGAGAGATGATCTAAAGAAGAGACTTGCATTAACTCTTAAGCTCGACCTATGGAAACAGCAGGTTTTGCAGGACTTTAGAACTCATGTAATTAGAGGGTTTTGCTGAGCACGACAGCTCAAGTGATGTCAGAGCCCGTCAGGATCCCCAGCTTGCCTTTTAAATCCATTTCTGCCCTGGGAATGAGTGCTACAAAAGGAGCTTAAAATATTCATTACCAAAACTCATAATTCCAGCCCAAAATGTTCATGGTGATTTTCTCTGTTGGTTTCACTGGGGTTTGGGAAGTTGCCAGCTGTATTATGTGATAAGCCACAGCCAGTCACTATTGACAGAGGAGTCACAAATGAAAGTGTAAAGGGCTGTCCATTTTCCTTATCCTTCAGCCAAAAAAAAGCCTTCAAAACTTATGTGCTCTGCTCTAAAATCCTTTTAACCAAATAACATTTAAATCTGTGTCTCACAAGTGTGATTTCACAGCATTAATATGACACTGCCATTAGCATGTGGAAGTGCATGTGACATTCCGGTGCACATATTTATAGCAAAAATGGGACAGATTCACAGCTTGTGCAAACCACCAAGTCCCTTTTTATGGGTCTCTGATTTATGCAACCTGAGATTTTGAGGCAAACTCAGTAGCCTGTTCTTCAGCCACTTTTTAAAATTATGGTATCAAAGTACATTCTCTAGAGAGTCAGAGTGACGATATAGCAACTTTTAGCTGGAAGTTCTAAAACATTGCTGAAAAAATTCATTTCAAATGATTAGGCTTTTTTTTTTCCCTTTGCAAAAGGCAAGAAAAAGAAGTATTTATTTATTTCACTTAAACCCTTAAACTATTTCTTTAGGAAATGCTGAAAAAAAATACATAGGCGATTTTGGAAATACTCATACTTCTTCTTAGAAATACTGCCAAGTGAACATTAATATGTTATTTAAACATATTAATCTATTTTTGAGACACCATTTTAGAAAAGTCTGAGAAAAAATATCCCCACTGTTAATGAGAAGTTATTTACTGGCTGTTTCAGATCACTTTGGGTTGAATTCTGTATATGTTTGTTGTTTGGATTTACTCGGTGTTTTAATTAATTCATCTCACCTCAAATAGGGCCAAAGTGCAGTTTTCAGCAAAGTCATTTCATTGTGTCTCAACAGACAGGGCATTAATTACTTTTGTAATTAGAAATAGAAGTGTGTGGGGAGTAAATATGCCTTCACCTCTTTTGGATGCTTAAAAATACCTTCTTTTAAGAGGTGTTGGAAAAGCTCAGAGCTGTGAGGGACGTGACTGAGGAGGTCCCTGCATCCCTGGGATCCTGACTGCACAGGAGCGATGCTGCTGCCCCACACACGGCATCACCCAGGATGCGGCCTCAGCATGTGGGAATTGCAATTGGTTTTTTAAAAATCCAGGCATTCATGGCAGCATTAAGAAACCCTTTGAGGGCAAGATAGCCCAGTGGATCAGTTTTATTCACATCAGTGTGTTCTGCAAATATGTATTTGCTTTCGTCTATAAATAAAGACAGTAGGAGCCAGTGATCCATGAATTTCTCTTCTCTTTTGTCCTGGTAGCAAAACAAATCATTAATATTAGAAATTGAGGAGTCTTGCCCTAACTGTCATAAGATGGGTTTAATAACTGTGAAAGTAAATGAAGAAGTTGGTTGTCTATTGATTTTGAGCCATCAGGCTGAGGAAGTCTAGATTTCCACTGTACAACCAAAAGGGTTTGAGAACACAGGATCTAGTGTAACCTCATTACTCCAGATTGAGAAATTAAAAACAACTGTAACAGACTGCAATTGGACCAGGATCCAGTGAAGCAATGAAGATTCCTACAAGTAAGGAGCATCTTCTGGGATTGCTTACAGTGCTCATCGTTGGACTCCTTTCCATCTTGCCTACACAGGCAAATGAGAGAAGCAAACCGATGCCAGTTTTCATTTCTGTAATTTAAGATAAAAACATTGCAGGCACTTGCCATGGCTTTGGTGGCAGGTCAAAACACCTCGTCCCCATCAGGATGGTCCATCTAAGAGGTATCAGCAGCGAGGTGATGGAACAAAAAGAGCTTGAACCTCTGCATTTGTACTCAACATCTTTCTAGACAGATGTGGTAGAAATTTCATCTTTAACCAATCTCAACCTGATCCACTTTCTGTCCTGCGAGAGGAAAGGAGCCTGCCTGACCCTTGGCTTCCTCCTTCCCTGGAGTATGGCCTAGGCTTGACTTGAGGAGCTATTGGCAATTTCTGTCCTGGTCATTTACTCCTTTTTGCAGAGTCTGACTCCACAGTACAGATGCTAAGGCACAGCTGTTTACCATTTTTTGCTGGTCAATCATGTGAATTGTCCCCTGGTAGGTTGCCTTTTCTGTTGTTGTTTTAGGTCTAACATCTTCTGGCAAAATCTGTGAATTTTTTTTTTTTTTTAATTCTCATAATTAGTCACAGTGCCTGAGAAAAGACATGGAATGCTCCAGCAGAAAGATGTACGTGTCAGCTGTGGATTCCTCCCTGTCACCTTCGCAGCGAGGAGGCGTCTCAGCAGCTGTGCTACAAGCACGGGCTTCTCTGCTGTGTGGTCCCACTGCTCTGTCCCATGTCCCCACATGGACCTGCCCCCAGCCTGGCTCCTCCCCTGGGCTCACCCTGCTCATGCAAAGAGGTACGAGAGCTCAGCATCCTGTGCTGCCCGTGCTGAAGCCAGAGAGCACTGTCAGAACATGAGAGGTGGGAGTGGGAGTTTCTCCAGGCTTTTGAGACCATTTGGGAATCATCATTTTCCAGGAAATATGTTTCAAATGTGGTCCTTCCGCCAATGCGCCTCCTCTGACAGCCGGGGCTGCCGGCTCCCTGAAGCCGTGGGGAGATCCTGGTGCCTTGTAGACGGGACAAGGAGCTGTGTTGTGGGTTATGGACTAAGCCAACTAACCCTGGTCATTGAGGAGACGTCACAGTCCTGGCAGGGGTTCTTGTGCTGGTCTCCACACGTTTCAGAGATCCCTTTGATATGGGCAGGCTGCAGTGTCCTCCCTTCCCTCAGATTTCCTTGTCTTCTTCTGGGATGCGTTTCCTAGAAATGGAGCTGTGGGAACAGCACTGCCTCTTCCCTGCACCCAGCAGCTCAGGGACACCTTCCACTAAACCACATTGACCCAAGCCCCATCCAGCCTGGCCTTGGACAGTTTCAGGGACGGGGCAGCCACAGCTTCTCTGAGTAACCTGGGCCAGAGCCTCTCCACCCTCAGAGAGAAGAATTTCCTCCTAACATCTAATCTAAATCTCCCCTCTTTTAGTTTAAAATTGTTCCCCCTTGTCCTATCACTATTTGTCTGTGTAAATAAAGCTCATTCATGCAAAGAATTTTTCTTTCTCCAACAGTTTAGGTACAGAGAATCAGATTTACATCAGCTTGGCAGAGAGTAGAAATTTGGCTGCTATTCTCCATAACATATCTGCATAATATAATATATGCCTGAGATTTCTATGTAGGCTGATACAGTTTTATGTAAGCCTCTGATAGTAGCCACACCAAAAAAGAGAAAGGTTTTGAAAGGCTTTTTTTTTGTGCCCTTTTTTCTTGCACCCCTTAAATGAAAATGAGCAGATAAAATCAAACAGATGATGTTTGCACAGTCTTCCTGACGCCGGGAGTGGGGTCTGGGCAGTGAAGATTATCTCCTGATCCCAAGTGCTCTAATGGTTTGCAGGGATGCTGGCCATGGAAGCTGCTTCTGTGGCTGTGCTGAGAGCGGCTGACTTCAAAGCAGGGCTGGGAATTGGTTCCTGTTCCATATAAACTAATTTCTCCCTCCACAGTGGGCTCTGTGTAAGTGCAAAAGGGTTCACGACACAGTGAGGATTCACTGAAATGGATTAAAGGAGACTATGAACAAATTTCTGCGTTCTACTGAGGCATGTCTTCACAATTCCTCATTTCCTACCATTTTAGCAGGTTCCCAAACATTTACTCATCTTTATAGAGTGTTAATCTCCTGTTGCCAGCTTTTCAAGTGTTTGTAACTGCAATGTATTTGTAAACTGCCCCTCTTAAGCAATGACAGCCCTGACCAAAAAGTGACATAAAAATAATTTCTTGATTAAAAAAATGTTGTGTCAGACAGATGATAAACAGGTGGTAAGTGGAGTTCACTAAGTCCTTCCTAAACCAAAGTCTGGTTTACCAGTAACAAATAAAATAGTTCCAGCAATCCGATGAAATCCTATGACAATGTTGGGGTTGACCAGGGCACCAAGATAAGGGTTGAGGTATTAGATTATTTTTTAAGGAGTAAATGGGATTGTCCTTTCTGTTCCATGAGACAGGTGAGGATGGGATTTAGGAGAGTCAATTACTTCATTTAAATGAAAGGACACAAGAGGTCCTGGCTGTAACACCAGGCTTCCCTCATCTGCTTCTGCTTCTCTTGGTTGCTTTTGCTCCCCACAGCTCTTGTTTGTGAGGCTGAGGTAAATTTGGGCATCCTTATGGTGCCTGAATATGGCACTGCTGACGCACACATTGTAGTCATAGGGGTGAAACCTGTCTAGGGTTGTCCCAGATATTTATCCTACATTTTATAACTTCTCTGCAGAACAGCTGGAAGTTTCTGTCCCTGCCCAGCTCAGCGTGCTTCAACCATGCTGGGTCCCCAGAGAGAGCAGTCAGCTCCCCCTCTACAGCAGCTCCTCTGTGTGTCCTTCCTCCTGACTGAGTCGTCCTGGGTGGTGCTCGGCCACTCTGTGTGTCCCCATGGCTACAGATGAGCCTCTTTGTTCAATCTTGGGTAATTTTCCACTTTCCAGACCCTCCTCTGTGCAATAAATTAAGCCAGTGTGGCTTCCCAGCTCAGCCCTCTGTTGGCATAGGGACTGTGTTACTGCACCCTGCTCCCAGCCCCTACCCAGGGCTGAACGCCCTCTCCAGCGTAGGGGATCTGTATGCCCACACCAGGAACATGCCACGTTTCCCTCTGCTAAAAACACAACCAGAAATCGTGACTTGTATGTCACCCCAGTCCACTGATTTTCACACCAGTTTGTCTTTTCTTTTTAAGAGAGGAACATCAGACATCCCAAATGTGGCACCTCCAAACTGCCAAGGAATCATAAAGTCACTCTCTGTTATGTGCAGTGCCTTATAGCAAAGAAATTGCTAATAATATCAACCATTTAGCTCTTACTCCTTTGTTTGCCGCTCTATTTTAGTTCTAATCTCCAGTCTAAAATCCCTGCCTAATCCAACCTGGCTGGAAATTTTGGGAACTGCAGAAACCACCAAAGTTGTTTGTCCCACGGAATACAGGGCATGTTCCTGGGAAGAGCAAAACAGGGAAACACTGTGGACACACAAAGGAAGAAAAATCCTGGGAAAGATTATGTCAGTGAGCAAATCTTCTGGTATCCATTAAAAGGTAATAATTCTAACCAAAGGAAGGGGGATTTTCCCAATGTGAAATGAAATAAACATCCAGAAATGATTTGTGCGTGTGTTCAAATTTAAATTTAGAATTTTATTAAGTACGTTGTTCGAAGGCCCTTTTCTTCCCAGGGTAGTTTGGCTATGATCTTCTCTTGAGAAAGAAAATCCCTGCACAGAACATGGCTTCACTTTGCTCAGCCCTCACCGTGCAGAAGCCACCATGCTGGGATAGTAGGCAGCAGACCTTTCCCTATTTTAATTATTGCTGTGGTCCTGGTAGATGCACAGCATCCCAGAGTTGAATTGGAGGATTTCTGTGCTAGGTTTGTGCTGAAAATAAATCTGGATAGTCATGGGACAGGTAAGAGGTGAGGGAGATCCCTGCCTGATGTGCTGCCATGGAGCTGGGGGATTTCCAGGTTGGAGAGTGCTCAGTATCCAAATTTCAGACCAGTTTTCCATTGGAAATGATGCTTCAGCTCTCCCAGCTTTGTCGTTTTGAGGCTGTTTTAAGTCTTCAGAACGTGTGTAAGTCCCCAGGCTGCATCCCACCATCACAAGCTGACACCAGCCTGCCTTGACCTGGCTCTGGGGTGCTCAGGCTGTCACTGTTCTTTGATGAAGTTTTCACTCTAAACCATATTGTTGTAAATGAAGTGCCCAAGGGCTTTTCATTTAAGTCGAAATCCAAAAACTTCTGTGACCTATTCCTCTTAGAAGGTCGGGTTTCAGACAAAGCTGTCTGTATGGCAGCATTTAGGTTGGATACAGGTTTTTGAAATTGCTGCAGCATTTTTTGTGCAATTATACTCAAGAAACTATTACAAAGCAGCTATTTATGAAAGGCAAGCTGGCTCATGGTTGAGGGTTTTTATTTCACTCACTTCTTGATTAAAAAAGGGACTTTTGTGCATCTTGAAATACTTTCCTGAGTAGAGAGGAGCTTACACTGAAATGTGTGTGCCGTGCTCCAAGGTAGTAAGGCTGATTAAATTAAAAAAAGGTATTGCTTGTTAAAATGTTTGTGTTTGCTGAGCAGGATGAAGACTCTGTGCTCTTATTAAAGTCACAAAAATAATCATTAATTTTATCCTGGCCCTGCTTCAAGAGTAAAAATCAGCTCAGGTCTGTGTCATTAACTCAGTGTGGTATCTGAGTAATTGCTGGGATCTCAGGTGCTTTTTTCCTACCCTGCATGAGTTTTGATATTCACATACATTCAACTGCCCGATGTCCCTGTCTGTGGTCCCATATTACAGTGTGCCCACTGGAGACCTCCTTCACTGGACAACACAATATTTTAACCATGCACGACCCTTCATCTTATCATTTATCTCTGTTAATAATGCAGTTTCTCCCTTTAGTTCTTCCATGGATTCCCCGTGGTGGGCAGGAAGAGTCTAAGTTGCCTTTGCCTACAAACCCCTTTGGCACGTGGGCACGCATCGAGTTCACTGGTGTGGAATTCCCCTGGCAATTCCAACTGGGAGGACTGGCAGTGTAATTATGGTCCCAGGCCTCTGCAGACAACCATCTTGTGTTGTCTGAAATATAACTTAACCTGAGAAATAAACATGTGGCCCCACTGATCAGGATCCAGATGGATAAATTCAAGCTGGGAGCCCAGTTTTGACCCACATCTGATTTAAATGCAAAGTATCGTAAATCATTTTCAGCCGTTCCTGCGTGCGTTCAGGCTCACCCCTGCGAGCACTCTCATTGAAGTCAATTATGAACAATGGCATTTCTTTCTTCTTTATTCACTGCTGATTTCTGGTACAGGGTGTAAATGACTCTTTTATTGCCTTTGACACGAAAATCCCTTAGCCACTACAGGGACATCACACTAATTGATAAATGCTGCTTGATTGGGGTGGCTTTTAATTTTATAATCCTATTAAGAATGATAGATATGTCAAATATTCGTGCCTGCTGGACAGAACATATTATTCTCCTCTAAGCTTTCCAGTTTAATTTTTTTTGAGCAATTGGGCAGAACCACTGCTGTAAGACAAACAGATGCTCTTCAGCTGTACTTTTCCATAAATGATTTTGTTCTGTGGGTTTTTGTTCCCCTACCAGGCATATCAAGTTCAAAAGAAAATGTTGCCTCTCACTAATGAGAAGATTAATCTCATTCATATAAGCAGCAGACTTTGTCAACTCTGTTGAAAGTTTGATGACCTTTAAGAGACAAAGTTTTAGTGTGCCCAAAATAAATAATTCATCCTTCACAGATTTGCCCTGTGTATCCGTCTGCTTAAATCCGAAGCGTGCTGATTAAAGCTTCTGAGTGCAATTATCTTCCTATTTCATTGAGATAAAAATCTCTATTTTCTTACTGCACTTCAAAGCACAATTGCTCCTTTAAGGATATCACCAATCTGATGTACATGGGGTCCATTTTTGCTCTGACTTATGCTCTCCACAGCCTTCTTCAAAATCTCACAAAAAGGCCTGAATTTCCTTTTCCAGCACTGAAAGCTGAAATGTGTAACTAATCCTCCTGTAAAATCTTTGAAATGGTTGTCTTCAGACACAACCAGAAAATTCATTTCTGTTCTCATGTACGGGGAGAAAAATGTCATGTAGGCAAGTGGCAAGATGTGATTTACTTTGATTACTGCAATTACTGCCACTGCTGGGCTCCTTCCACCTCTGAAGGCTGCAGGCAGCAAATTGCCAAGAGAACCCATTGCTCCCATCTCTCCCCTGTGCAATGCCCACTTGGCTGATTTCTTGCCTCACCTGTTGCCCTTCTGGCTTTCAGCCAGACTTTTGCACATAATGATGCGTGTAAATAACATCAGCTTGGAGTGCAGCCAAAGGGGCTGCTCATGGGGGCACACTCAGGGGCAGACCTAGGAATTACAGAAACATAGAATCGGGAGGGACCCACAAGGATCATCGAAGTCCAACTCCTGACCCTGCATAGGACACCCCAAGAACCCACCAGGTGCCTGGTCTCTGCCCCAAAAAACGTGCAGCCATCGCAGCTTCCCTCCAGCCATGGGCATCAGGGGGCAGGTTTGAAGCCTCCTGCAGTGCCCACATGCAGATAAATAAGCTGATTATAAAATAGCCAAGCAGATGGTCTCTTTTGTTGCTACCTGTGAGAATAAGCACAGTCCTCCTATTTCCCTGGGAGGAAGGAAACAGCTCTGCGGACATCACGCAGCTCTCAGTTTATTTAGGACACTGTCTGAAAGAAATGCTGAATGAATATTGCAGCCATTTCAATGAATCCTTCCTGGCCCCACATGAAATTAGACCAAACTGGCACCATGTCACCTTGTTACTAGAGAGAACAAATATTCCCTCTGGCAAAAATCCTGCTTCAGTCTTGAAAAAATGTTGGGATTTTTTTCATGCAGAAATTGAAATTTTTCTTAAATGCTCTCTGGATTGAATGTTGCTTGTCATAGATGAAACAATGAAAACAAAAGGGGAAATAACAAGGGATTGCTGGGTTTTTAAAGGTGATTTACAGAAGAAAGGAAATCCTAGAGATTAGGAAGTTGTTTAAATACCAGTGACAGTCAAATATGGAAATATTCCAAAGTCAGAGATTAGGAAAAAAAAAAAAGAAAAATATAGGAATTGCAAAAAAAAAAGCCACAAGGAGGGGAAAGTATATTCAAAAAGAAAAGAGTATGCCTGGAAAGAAAAACAAAAAGCCTCTTAAAATCAGAAACAAGGCACCTGCTTTTCTGGCAGTTACCAGCAACACGGAAGACTCCACCTGCCAACCCAAATTTTTAACATCAGTAAATCACCACACGGGTAAAATAACAGGATGTTGGAAAGGAAACAATTGACACTAATTAGCGGATCAGATACCACTCCCACACACTCACTGCTCGCAGCACGGAGCCAGAGCTCAGGATGTGATCCCACTTGGTGGGGATAACCCTCTTCCCATCCACATGTGCACATTCCTTCACCTGGAGGTTATGAGGTGGGGTTGGCTCCATGGTGAGGGAGGGGGATGCAGTTGCCCATGAGCCAGCGTGATCCTCTGGGACCCTCCACCCCAGGAGCCAGCTGAGGAACCAGTGAAACAGGGAAAGTTGGGTGTGAAAAAGGATCTTGAGATGCTGAAGCCAATCTCTTCTTGGCAATGAAAAGGAAGTTTTAAATACTGGAGAAGGAGTAATCAAATCTGTTGAAAAAAGGAAGAGCAGCTTGGTTGTATGAAGATCATCCCCATTAGCATGTCACATATGCTCATACTCCAAAATACTCAACAGCTCAACCCAGAGTGTGTATGAAACAGAAAAACAGCAGCACATGAATGGAACTATGGGATGGGGAATATAAATCACAAAATAAATCACCTAAATTGAAAGCTGACTTTTGAGCCTCTGGACCAACATAAAGCCTGTGATGTAGGTGGAGAGTCAGTCTCATGTCGTTTGTTCAATTTAATGGGAGTGTTATAGCTGGAATCCCTCACATTGCACTCTGTGTATCAAGGCTGCCCTTCGTAGAAACTGTTGATGGCCAGTGATTTTGATTTTATCTTATGCTATTGTGACTTAATACTCTCATGAGCACCTCTGACCTGTGGTGTTTGCTTGGCGAAGAACGGACTGAGATGTGGGTAATACTAACATGGAGAAACTGCCCAGAGGCTATGGCCATGTCAGGATTTCAGAAGGAGGGTAGGAGACCACTTAGTTTTGCAATATTTGAGTATCTGAATTGTTTGCCAGCATTGAATTCATTTGTGAAAATCAAGAAAAGATTAAATAATTACCAAATCATAGTTACATACTAAAGTTCATGCAAATTTGATGAAGGTGCCCAGTGAGAATCACAACTGAAAATCTCTGGTTAAGTTGTCCTTCAAATAAGTGCATAAAAAAAGAAGTAGATCTCAAAGGTGTGTTTAAGGGAATGGTATTTTTGGATATTTTCTCTGCCAGTCCATATTGGGTTGAACCAGGCACACAGCCAAGCTTTTTTGCTTTTTGTGATCAGTAATGGTCCTGCTCCAGTGAACTCCCGAACAGTGAACATCAAAACTTGATGTTTTAATTGGCTGGTCAGAAAGAAGCCTGGGAAAGGTGTCAAGGGCCCTCCACCTCTTTGATCAGTGATCAGAATCCCCTCAACGTATCTCATTCATCCATATCTTCAAAGCCATGGTAGAGACCACATGAAAATTACAGCCCTGTTAATACATATTAAATAGTGTTTCTTTAACAGATGGGAAACCACAAACAGTTTCCTAAGATGCATAAACAAATTAAAGAAAACTTCCAGCTTTGACATCTTAATAGGCTGTGATGAGTAATTTGGCATCACGACGACATCTCTGCCAAGATAAGGAGCCTTGGGATGAAATTGCTCTTTGAAAGAGTTATTTAGTAGCTTTCCTATCTGAGCACAGATTATCTGGTTTATGGAGGACAGTGGAAGGTCTTGCTAGGGAAGTTTATCTGACTTGGCTCTTGGGGCTTTATCCTGTCACCAAGATCATTACCATGATACCTTTCATGTGAATCAGCTCTGTTCCTCTATTTTTCTTAAAAAAAACAGTGTCTGACTCATATCCCACAAATGAGATTGGTACCACAGGGGAAGGGCTTAGTCAATTGTTGAAAGAAAAAACTATTAGCCTCTTTTACTATGGTTAGGTTATTTTCTGTAATAACAATTTACCAAAGTAAATGTTACTACCTGGGGGAAAAAAAAAAAAAAGGCAGTCGTAGTTGCCACTATTCACCAATAATTTATTAAAACCAGTGGCAAGAATAAATCCTCAAAAATAAGTCTTCACATATGTACATGTTTCAGTTGCAGACTGCAACTGAAATAAGCAGTGATTCATGGCAAATGAAGTTGGAATTAATTAGAGAATCCCTGGCCTGTGACAGCCACCCTGTTTTCTCTGGACACTCGATGGTTTTGGGAAGATAATGGTTATTGGCACACACAGTGGTGCAATAGACCCATAACCAGGTTTTTCCACTTTCTCCAGAGACGAACACTGTGTTGCAACAGTGCAGGGCATTGTAATATGGAGAAGCCCCAGGAATGTGGATGGGATGTTTTTCATAATGCAGTTTCCATCCCGCCATCTCTTGGTCATTAATTGCAGTTTTCAGTGCAAACAGAGATATATCTAGACCAAGGCTTGGCACAGCTTGGCTGCTCACATCTTCTATCTCAGCAAACTGAAAATGCTCCAAGGCCCAGCTAGCTCAGTGGGGCTGCAGCTGAAGGGAGTAGCAAAGGGAATCCTGACAGAGGCCATATAGATGTCCATGTGTGGAGGTGGTGCTTGGGAACATGGGCCAGTGGTGGACTTGGCAGTGCTGGGGGGAACAGCTGGACTCAATGATCTTTGAGGTCTTTTCCAACCACAGTTAAGGCCAGTGGCCTTAGTCACGTGTGATCAGAGCTCAGACCCTGCCCATACCCTGCTCCTCCAGGTAACATTGAGCAGATAAAGTCCCTTCTGGGAAAGGGAAAGCAGCAAACCTGAAATAGTTGTGCAGCTCCGCTTTTAGGTGCCATTTCCCTGTGCATCCCTAATAATCCCTGAAGCTGCTGTCTTGGTAATAATCTAGCAATTAAGAGAAAATATTGGTATTTAATTAAAATTGTCAATCAACCAGGAATGAGTTTTCCTTATCAAGAGGAGCTGGATTTGATTTTGCCACTTAGAAACTAATGTTAAAGACTCTTGTAGAATAAAACTTTAATTAGGAAAGGAGATTTGGATTAACATGTAAGGCAGAGAGAGAATGAAAGGTCCTCGAAAATCATCTGAGTATGATTCACAGGAAGAGAGGAACCTAAATATGGGAACAGATTTTTTTTTTTTTTATAGAAAAGAGCAGCTATATGGTGCTAAAGCTCATGGGTAGAAGAGGCACAAGAGGGATTTTGATGAGGCTAGGATGTCTCCATTCCATCTACTTCCCTGCTCTTAATATTTAGTTATTTCAGATATTCAAAGTCTGGTCAGAATGTACACACATACACTGTGGGACATTAGAAAATCCTCAGGATTTGAATGCCTGACTCTCATAGATTTAGATATCAGAGGAGCAAATGTCTCTTCTGAGAGATTTGAAAAAGGTACATTTTTTTGTCACTTTCTGGTGGTGTTGGTGACATGGAGGGTGCTGCCCACCTGCACCTCATTCCTAAGCCCACAGAGCCCTGGTCCTGCCCTGGCATATCCATACCAGGATCTGCCTCAGGTGCCAGTGATTGTACCCTGGTAATCCCAATGTGCTAAACTCAGTACTCAGCTCTACATTTTTTTCAGACTTGTTCCCAAGAAATATTGAATTTCATGGCATTGAGTGCTGATCCTTGGATGGCTTCTTCATCCCTTCCCAGGTATGTCTGCAAAGGTTGGTGCCTCAGGGATTCATAGTAAAATCACTTGCATTTTTATTTTCTTTTGGGCACTTTATTTTATTTTGGGTTTCATGGGAAACAGGAAAAAGCTGAAAACACACTCAGAGAAATCAGAATTCATGAAAGTCTGCTCTGCTCTGCACATTGACTCAGAACAAGGCTGGATGCAGGGAGGTGTTGCCTGGAGCATAGCAGTGCTGCTTACTGTGTAGACTGGAAAACAGCTCTGCTGTCACTCCAAGATTCTTTCAACTGGGGGATGTCGAAATCCATATTTTGAATTCTTGGGTATTACTACAATATGCCCAAAAATACAGTTTTCCACGGAGCAAACTGGCAAATATCACAAGGCAAGATGAAATCTCATAAGAATGTACTGAATGGCCGATGTCAATGGAAATGTACTTCATACATTGCCAGAGATATTTTCAGGCAGAAACAAAAACCAGCCCAAACCTCCCAAACAAATGATTTCCTGTCCACTTATAGTTCTTTAGCACTTCCCTCTGAAAAATTTGAAAGAATCAGACCCAAAAGATGTAATTAATCCCATATTAGCAATCTGGGAGGATGTTGCGGGAGCAGGGAAGGGGTAGGTGTTCCACCAGCACAGTGACCAGCGTGAAACTGGGCTGGAAGGTTTCTGCCATGTTAAGGACTTGCTTTTAAACTTTCTTCTTGAAGTATTCTTCTGCTCAGTCATTGGTTTCTCCATTGAGTACATTACCCCCCCAAAATCATGTGTTTTTCTAATCTGTCTGCCTGGACATGTTTCTGGATATTTGTATTCTATCACCCGTGATCAGTATAGAATTTGTCTGCCAAAAAACTACAGGAAATATTCAGCTTTATAGCTGAGAAAAAATGTTTGTCACTTGTGTGATCTAACCTGAAAGAAAGAATTTTTCCCTTCAGAAATTTTGCTTTAAAGTCTGTAAAAATATTTTAATGTATTAGTGGAGACCTTATCTCAGGGCTGCCTCAGCCTTCACAGTAGGAGAAACAGGCGGCTCCTTACATACCTCTGGACAGAGAGCTCTGATTTGAGGAATGGAGGCTTTGGTTTTTTCTCATTTTAGTTGTGGTGCTCGGAATTCACCCCTCTGCTGGGAGCTGTTCAATGCACCAAGATGCAGGAGAGCTCTGGGGTTGGCTTTTTGAAGGTTCATGCAATTCTCTGTGGTTCATCAGCCAACAGAACGGGGATGGGAAGAAGCTCTCCTCAGCCACAGGGAGCAGCAGCTCCTCTCTGTTCTCATCTGGAAAAGCAACACCCAGCACTCTCTCCATGGCCACTCGAACCTTCAGCTTACAGAATCACAGAATCATAAAATTCCCTCGAAAAGCCCTCGAAGATCATCGAATCCAGCCATTAACCCAGCACTGCCAAGGCCACCACTAAACCATGTCCCCAAGTGCCACATCTACATATTTTTTGAACACTTCCATGGACAGTGATTCCACCACTTCCCTGATCAGGACGTTCCAATGCTTGACCGCTCTTTCCACAAAGAAATTTTCCCTAATATCCAATCTAAATGTCTCCTGGTGCAACTTGAGTCCATTTTATCTTGTTCTATCTCTCATTACGTGGGAGAAGAGCCCAATTCCCACCTGGCTGCACCCTCCTGTCAGGGAGCTGTGGAGAGCTGGAAGGTCCCCCTTGAGCCTCCTTTTCTCCAGGCTGAGCCCCCTCAGTTCCCTCAGCTGCTCCTCATCAGACCTGTGCTCCAGCCCCTTTCCCAGCTCCATTGCCCTTCTCTGGACACACTCACATTCCTATTGCTAGATGTTGCTTCTTCATATGCAAAGCTTGGAATTTAATCCCACAGCCTGGACAAGACAGCCATTAATCTGCAGGCACTTATAGACTTTCCTTCTTGCCTCACATTTGTTTTCCTTTGATGGTTGTTTTAGATGCATCTGTGTTTGCTTTAGGACTCAGACCAGAGCTATGTACTCTTCAGCAGACACTGGGGCTTATCCTGAGGTCTTCCATGTGTTGTTTTCATTAGAATCCTGGTTGCATCCTGCAGAAAAGAAATTCAGTATTGGAAATACCATTTGGCCAACAGGATCACACATTCATATTATACAACCCAGCAGTGGGGTTCCCTTTTTCTGGGAATTCTGTGTTCTGGAGAAGTAGTGCCAAGGCAGCGAGAGTGATTTATATCACCAATAGAAACCAAACACTCATTGCAACATTTCACAAACAGCAAACAGCTCCAAGGGCCTTGGTATGGAGGTGACTAATGCTGCTCTCCCTGAGCCCCACAGCTCCCTCCTGTTGCCACCAGACAGAGTGAACAAAGTCTGGACATGCTGTGCTATCCTGCATGGGTGTAGGTGCCAGCTGGGCTGCTCATCCCACCTGCAAGTCTCCCCTTTGAGAGTGTTGGTGAATGAAATGATCCAAGATATTTTTAGGAAGCAGAAGAACACAACAGATTAAGGGATGTAGGGTTTTTAAATAAAACAGTTTTTAAAAACCCAGCTTGTAATCTGAGAAAGTAAACTGGGGGCACACACTCACCTTGTTCCTGCAGTCAGGTCTATGGTCCTCAGATGTGATGTTGGCTGCAGCTGACCACAGGCTCCCAGGGTAGTTAAATACTCAGTGCCCCATTGTAGCCTTTCTTGCATTTTTACATTGATCCATTTGTCTTACTGCCAAGATGAAATACATTTTCCCCGTCCTGATTTTCCTCATCCTGGCTGTCCCACCCTCAGACTGTTTTAATCCCCCTCTTAGTCCCTATGTTCTTTACCTACATGATGGGACTCATGCAAGGCTTTTAGTATTATTGCCTCCTACTATCTACCCCAGTCCACATGCCTGGGAAAAGCCCTCTGCAAATCCAATGTGTCTGGACATGTATTGCAGAAAATGGCTCTGCAGCACCAGCGAGGATCAGATCAAAGTGCACATCCCGGTCCAGGGCTCCCTCCCAAAGTGCTGCTTGTGAATTAATGCACCATGTACAGACACTGAGCTCTACCTAACTCGGTCAAGATGTGGTGCCTGCATCCTGCACCTCTGAGAACACCACATATGTTCATTGTATTTAATACAATCACATCTTAACTTATAATACTAGGGGTCAAAACACTTTAGGTGATCCTGGAGCAGCACAAGGAAGCTGTTTACTCCCGGGTTTCCGTTCCCTCTGAGGAGCAGTGTCTGTTGTGTGGCCAGGTCTGACATCCGCGGCCCCCAGAGCCCCGGATCCACAGATGGAGGGGGCGGGCAGGGCTGCCGGATCCCGGCGCCGGCCGGATCAAAGCCCTGTGCACATCTGCTGGGGGGGCAGTGCATCCCTCCTCCACCAGGCACTGGGGGCTGCCTGCCCTCGGCCACGATAGAAGGTAACCACAACCCAGCTGCACCTCTCCGGCATCAGGAAGCTATTCTTGGGATGACAAATGAAGGATTTAAGTAACAGGTGTTGACTGGGGAAGCATTATACAAGCAAAACTTCAGAACACAGAGAAGCACCTTTCCTCTGTTGGTACTTATCTTTTGAGATCTGAAATTCCTGCAAGGTTTTCTACTTGAAACACAAAAAGGTAAAAGAACAGCACCTAAACAATCATTTTGTTTGCTTTGCTTGTGCTGACACAGAGGTCAAGGAAGTGTTATAACGTGATCTAATTCACTGGCTGGCGTGACTTCCACAGCTACAATAAATATCCTATAATGCCAGAAGTGGATGTAAGCTATTAACCATGCTGAGGTAGGAAATCCAGGGATCAGGAGTTAAGTGACTATATTAAACTTTTTATTTGAGATTCAGATGTCTCATGAAAGAATACAGAGCCTTGAAATGAGATCCAGACCAGCTGATGCTCGGATGGGGCCAGGTTGGATGGAGCTCTGGGCAATCCGATCTAGTGGGTCCCATCCCTGCCCACAGCAGGGGGTTCGATCTTTAAGGTCCTTTCCAACCCAAACCGTTCTGTGGTTCTGTGTAGACACCAGTTTGCACATCACTGGAACTACTCTGATGGCTCTAACAGGGAATGTAGCACTTGCAGGTGTGGTTGCAGGAAAGGAAAATAACTGTTGCAAGAGATGCATATTCAGCATTTCTGATCAGAACAGAGTGAAAAGAACAGATTTCCTCTCACACACCAACCAGAAGAGAACAAAGTGTCTTTTGCACAATGCTCACCAAGAAGTCTGCAGAGAGAAATCCAGCTCAAGAGAAATTCCACAGAGGAAAATCATGACCCATTAAAGGCAAAGGGATGGTAAAAGGAAGGTGTGTTTGAGCAGTGTTCACAAGTAATGGGACCGACAGTGTTGCACACTCATGTGCCAGAGGCTTTTCTTCCCTTCTGAGGCAGCAAAAGAATAGTTTTAGCATATTCTGACATTAATTGAAAATGCATTAGTGGCTGAGAGCAAACATTAGCTCTTGGTCTTGAGAAATTTCCTTTGTCGCAAGCATAATTGTAATAAAAACTGAAACACCAAAATAAATGTTAGAACATTTAAAAATCATAAAGCCTTCCCTGTTTCCACTTTTCTTCTGCAATAAATTAAAAGCATGAGAAATTTCCCCTGAAGACACAAACATTAAGAAATCATTCGGCAAATGACTTTTTTCAAGCCTGGCATCTCTTGCCTGGGGAGAGCTTTGGAAAGGTCACAAGAATTTGTCCCATGAACGGCCTCTCTTCAAGCCTGGGGGGGTAAATCTGTGGATCTGGGGCACCGTGATGTTGGCCTGGCAAGGATGAGATGGCAGATTGTGAGAATGTTGCCTGTTCTTTGCCAGGGGAGTTGTGTCACCTCCTCACCTTTATCATGTGCATAGATACCTTTGCTCCAGGAGGCACCTGAGTGTGTATTTAAGGCTCACTTCAAAGGAATGCAAGTCCTTTCCTAGAGATCTTTCCTGAACAGCAGCCAGGAGCGATGACATAAGTTGTTGTGCTGCCTTGGGCAGAGACAGGAGCACCCCGTGAGTGCCAGGATGCCTGATACTGCCAGCAAGTCTGGACCCACAGGCTCCTGTGCCCTGAGGATGGACAGACTCTGCTCAGCAGGTCAGGAGGAGGCAGCAGGTTTCACACGCTGCCTTCTCAGCACACAGCCCACAGATCACAGCATCAGCCTTGGCACATTCCACTTCACTAGGAAAAAATGGGATATGCAGGACCGCCAACAACGAAGACATTCAAAGCTCACATTTGACATGCTACCTGCAGATCATGGAGCTCATCTTCAGGTGCCTGAGTTTAAAAACCCCAGCATCTCTGTGTGTACAATAATTTCTTCTGACAATGAAGTCCCTCCTGTTTCAGTCTGTGTGCTCTGTGTCAGAGGGACCTGTGCAGATTCTGCATCTCGGTGCCTCTAAACTGTTTCTCTCTCACAATAAATGTGGGGATATGCAGACACTTTTTTATCTTTACTTCTTATGGGTGCTAAGCTAAGGACCCAAGAGTGCTGTGTTTCATGCAAGACCAAGTGTTGCAGTGTGAGAAACAAAATACCCAGCCCTAAGACACTGCTCATTGCACCCTGCTTGTGGCTGGCTCTTTGTTATTGCTGCCATAATTTAAAATGCTGTGGTGTTTCTACCCTATTCAGGATTGGTGTCCCTCAGAGTCCTAAAGGCATGCGGAGTTCCCTCTGTAAAGTGAATTTTTACGGGGAAAGTATTAAGAAGAATTTTTATGTGTCCAGCCACCAGAAAGAATATTCTATGTCCAGAAGGAAAAAGAAGGGATGTTTCAAAGAAATAATTACAAACTTCTTATCATCCATAAACCCACACATTCTCCATGGGATGAGGGTGGAACTGTAATCCCCGAGAGTGACACGTGTGGCCTTCCCCTAGCCAGCAAACATGGGTCCAGGTTTCCTGAAAGTCATCTGTTTTGTCATTTATGACTTAGTGTGAGCTAGAAAAACTTGCAACAAGCTGTTGTCATCTCTGGGGACAACACCTTGCTCCTGCCATGTGGTTAGGGAGGGTGTCAGGCTGGGAGCCAGGGGAGTGGCACCACGTCTCCCAGAGATGGCCACCAAGCAAAGCAGCAAGGTGGAATATCTTCCCATAACTGCCAAGTTTTGGGATTCTTTCTCATTTACCTGCCAGGCAGGAGCTGTAATCTCAGCATGTCACACTGGGGTAACATTTGGAAATCTCCTCCCCAGCAGAGAAGGTCCCGGGTGATTCAGTCCGGGTGTGATGTGGACTTTGAAGCCTCCTGGCTTAGGAGGACCTCCCTTCTTGCCTAAACAGGAGAACAAAATGGAGCAAAACTAAAAACCCCAGTCCCCACTGCAGGAAGAGGGGAAGTGTCACAGACCCATGAGACATCGCAGAAAATGGGTAAATAAATAAAAGGTCCAAAGATGCCTTTTATTTTCTGGTGGAGCAAGACAGAATCAAGTGTCTCTGCAACCAGAGTGAAATGATATTTGAGCAAAAGCTAGTTTTATATCCACTCACACTAAAGAAAGGATTTAAGTTCAGCCAAGGTCTTCTTCTGGCTCTCTAACAGTGCTGATTTCCACTCAGGGAGAACAAATAGATCTTTGCTCATGTAACAATATCTTGGTCTTTTCTTGAGCGACTTTGCTGCAAATTAGCCAGAGGGAGAGAGCTAAAGCTTGTGATAGAAATAACTCTCATTAGGAACAAGTGCTCAAGGGGCTTAGAAATGTGATTTTATTAACTTTCTGTCAGTTTTCAGTGCAGGATAAACGTCCACTTGAGAGCATTAGCAATGCATTCCCTCAGAAGAGACATTTGCAGGACCTCACTCTTCCCAAACTTCTCACCAGCTGCTCGACTTGCTTTGGAAGGGTGAAAGAACGAGCAGTTGGAAAGGCTGGGACAGGATGGAAGTGGAGGCAACCTGCACCAAACCTGTCCAAGGCTGCATTTCTGCTCCTTTGGCACCAAGTCTTCAGCAGCTGATGCTCGGAGCAGGAAGGGGAGCAGCAGTCAGGGCAAGGAGGGGCTGTGAGAAGTCCCAGTGACAAACAGGTACTCACCTTACAGTTCCAGCTGTTTGTTTTGAGGAGGAAGCAGGAGCCTTGTTTGCACGCAGCATCTCACACACAAGAGTGCAGGCTAGCACAGCGCAGACAGAGGTGGCTCCCACCCACAGGAACAAGAGTCAGATGTGATGAAAAAATGCTTTTAACAGGCTAAGGTTAACACTGCTGAGTTAGAGCATGTGTCAAAGCTCACTGAGAGCCTGAACACTGGTAGACAGTCTGTTCATTTATTATGCAGTTAATTGATTTGTTTCCTGGCTGAAGATAGAACAAAATGGGACCTGAACCCCACTTGGGGCTCCTGGGTACTGGGACTGACCTCAACATTCAGGACTGTCCGCTTGTAAACTGTGACATCAGTCTGTAAAATTTACATTTAATTCAGTTTAACTCTCCCCACTTTGGCCAGCCAAAAGGACAAGTTGGCGCCCCAGGAGCAAGGGTGAAATGTCTCCTCACAGCATCTTTGGAAGCAGGATCTGGAAGAAAATGTCAATGCACCTGGTGCCTCCTGTCCCACAGTCAGGAGATCTTCTCTTGGCACTGACTCCATGTCCCCATCTACTCTCAACAGCAGAGGTTTTGTATTCCTAGATTCCCATCTAGGAAATCCATCTTTGCTAAATTTCCAGAGTATCCAGCAGACAACAAGGAATATCACTGGTTCCTAACGCCAGTGCACAGAGAAACATGGGAGCGTGCTGTGCCCAGACATGGAATCTGTTAAGATCCTGACAGAGCTTTCAAAAAAATATAGCAGAAGTGAATGTCCATGAGCTCACTGTGATGGGAGCACAAGGGCTCTGGGGAGAGCATGGTCCATGACAGGTCTCCATACAGGGACCACAGAGGGAAGGGAGAGCTGTAACCCCCCCAAATTCCCTTCTCCCTAGTAAAACACCCTGTTTTTGAAATACTCTTCTGACATTCAAACCCCTTCATCTGTTTGTTTTTAACAGCTAACATTTTCTAAACTTAAATGTCATCTCAGCTGTATTCCCAGAGCTTAAAGCATTCTGGTCCTATAACCATCCTTTTATGCTTATAGCATATATTTTGAATTAGCTAAATTAGATTTCACTCTGTTGTCAGTGGCTGTCAGTTGTGATGCTTTTGACTTTCAGTTGCAAAATGTGTGGAGGTTCAAGAGGCAGCAGAGTAAGCAGATATTCAAAGCATGAATTAGACTTTTAATAGACAAAAAAAAGCAAGGAAGATGGAACTCATAAATTACTTTAGATATGCGGCCATAATTATTACATGCATTTGGTTTCTGTATACATACATAGGGATTTTTAGGAGGCTGGTTGCTATGGAAACTTCTTTACTTCATGGTCCATATGTTGCTTCTGAAATTCTTTTTCCTCAGTGGAAAATTACACCCATGGACATGGATGGCATTTGTAAATCTCCTAAAAAAGCGGTAATTTTCCTTTTCTTCCTAAATGTCATCGACTGTGTAATGGAAGTCTTTGAAGTTCAATTCTCCTTCTTGTCAGTTCACCAAGCAAGAGACGTGAACTGCATCCAAATCTTCCCTCTCTGCCTCCAAACCTTTGCCTTGCCTTGCTGGAAGTCTGACAGATAGCAAATGCCCTGACTTTGGCATGGGTGAGTGTGAACTCACTTCTGTGGATATGAGTGGTTTTGGACTGGAGCTCCTCTGCTCTGCAGACAGGATGAGAGATGGAGGTGTTCAGCCTGGAGAAGAGAAGGCTCCAGGGAGACCTGAGAGCCTCATCCAGTGCCCAAATGGGCTCCAAGAGAGCTGGGGAAGGGTTTTGGACAAGGGCATGGAGTGCCAGGACAAGGCAGAATGGCTTCCCACTGCCAGAGGGCAGGGTTAGATGGGGTATTAGGAAGAAATGCTTCCATGTGAGAGTGGTGAGGCACTGGGACAAGGCTGTCCAGAGAAGCTGTGGCTGCCCCATTCCTGCAAGTGTTCAAGGCCAGGTTGGACAGGGCTTGGAGCAACCTGGGATAGTGGGAGGTGTCCCTGACCATGGTGGGGAGGTTGGAACAAGATTATTTTTAAGGTCCCTGTCTACCCAAACCCTTCTGTGATTCTATGAAAGGAAATCAGTATTTCTGACTGCAGAATGAAAACTGGTTCTAAATGTTGCTGTGGAGCAGAATTATTGTCTTCCATGTAGCTCAGGATGTCACTGCTGTACAAAGCCAATGAGCTGGAGATCAGAATCAGCTCAGCTCCAGGTGCATGCACAGCTGGGAACACCGTGTGCCTTTGGAAGCTGCACTGTGCTCTGCTCACAGGGTGGACAAGGCAGCAAATTAGAGCCATCCACAGGCACACTGGCACTTTTTTGGTGTGTTTTTTGTTGGCTCTGAACCTTCAAACAGTTCTTCTAAGGTTGTAGCATTTCTCTATTCATCTACTGGGGTTAGGGAAAAAAAACCCACACCCAAATACCTGCACTGTTGCAATCAATTGCTTTGCCTGGTCTGGTTTTGAAGTTTAAACCAAGGGATTAGGAATCCACAATAGAAAACTCCAGCACTGAGGCTGAAGGAGCAATTCCCTGAGCCAAGAGCCAGACTGGCCTGTCTGATGTGTCCACGCTCAGGCTGTGCATTTCATTGCTGCCATCAGCCATGAACACAAGCACATCTGTACAATATGGATTGCAGTGAGAATGGATTAGGGGTGGATTTAACTTTGTGTATCTGAAGTTTACCAAAAACCCAGAGACATTTAAATGTTTTTTTAACCTTATTTTTCACAGCAATTCTGGTTAATGACTGTGGCTTGGAAGCTACCACCTTTATACATCTAAAGAGTCTGTGAATGTTGGCTTTGCAGAAACCTTCCTCGGCGCCTTACACAGCTGCACTTCTGTTTTACATTGGAAAGGTTTGACACCTCAGCAGTATAAAGTTATAGGTTTTATCCCTAAAACTTCCCAAATGCAGTTTCCATTATTAACACAATTGTGACAGCTATAGTTTGTTTATATTGCTTCACCTGGGGCACATAAACTTAAAGGACTGAAAATACCTCCATGTAATAAAAGAATTTTATATAATTGCTACCTCTTGCTGTAAGGGACAGCTGGCCTTTGA
Source organism: Edolisoma coerulescens (assembly GCA_013397115.1). Classification (NCBI taxonomy): domain Eukaryota; kingdom Metazoa; phylum Chordata; class Aves; order Passeriformes; family Campephagidae; genus Edolisoma; species Edolisoma coerulescens. The sequence goes on along the minus strand of VWZW01000318.1, from coordinate 2,628,765 downwards.
AAGTTGGGAACTCATTTACGTCATTGAAGTAAAATGTAAGCCTGGGGTTTAAATGACTGTAATTTATGTTTCTGAAGCTCAAAACAAAAATATGGCTGTCCAAAGGGCAAATACCTTTCCAAACAAACTAATACTCATAATTCATCTTGGGGAGTGTATATGTCTACAATCTCCTTATAGAAGGCTTTCAATGGCAGTTGTTGTTTTCTTTTGATATTTATTTTCTTATTACCTCTGGTTTGCTATCCCCAATGTTAAAATTTCTATTGACACCTTCCTAATTCAGCTGTTTTTAATGTTTCCTAATCTGCTGTGCAAGGCTGTGCCACATCCCTGTACAGTGACCAGGGATACATCCCAAAGTTGTCACAGGGGGCTCTGACCAGTGCAGCCCAGGTAGATGTGGAAACGCCTGCGTCACCAATGCCTCTTGGGAGCACTGAAAATGACTTATTTCTTGTGGCTGGACAAAAACAGTGCCCTGTGAGCAGAATAGCTATAAATGACCCTCAGCTCTTGTGCTGAGCGTTTTCTTGTCACTGTCTCTTAGCATGTGTCTGAACATCATTTATACATTTCGGGTTTAGGGCCCCATTCCAAACAGCTGTTGCTTGTTTAGCTTTAAATTTTTTTTCCCCCTTGTTTTTAATTTATAATACTGAAAATCTCTCTGGCATGGGCTGACACCAAAAATGTTTGTTATAGTCGTTGGATGAAAACACCCACCCATGGTCCCTGCTTTTATGATTTACAAATTCACTAACATTTATTATGGCATTGCAAAACAACTGTGACAATAAGAAATTCAACCACAGCTCCCTCACAGCAAATTCCAGGCCCAGAGCTCCTCTGCGATCTTGCAAGCCCATCGTCAAGGGGGAGCCTGCATCCATTTAGATGGTTTATTTCCAACTCTCATTTGGGGTGTGATCATGCTCTGCCTTGGCTCCATCCCACATTTGTCATTTGCTTTTAATACATGTTCAGATATACCCATGACTTAAAAATAATTAATCTAATTTTCCTACTTTTAAAGAGTTTGGTTGTGCTGCCCAGTATAGCTCAGTAGAGAAGAACAAATGGCAGATTTTGTCAGTCTTGGGTTGTATAAGTGTGAACACTGAAATCAGGTTTCTAGAGCAAGAAGGTCATGGCACGTGAATCCAAATTTCATCTGGGCATTGTGCAGGTGAACTCAATTCCTTCCCTAAAAACACCTTTTTGGGCAAAAGTAAGCAAAACTGGAGGCAAAGTATATCCAGTTAAAATGAGGCTGGATATTCAGGTCCTGCTCTACCTGTCCTCATCACATGAGGAATGTGACCATGAACCTGCTGAGAAGGAGAGGACACAGCCAGACATCGGCTCCTTTACCTTGTGTGGGCTGGGACCATGGCGAGGCTGCACCTGGCAGCATCCTCCTTGCAAGTCAGCTTTATTGAAGCTTTATTTAATGTGCTTGCCTGGTGTTTGGGAATGCTGTGGCTCACTGGGGACCCCATGTTAGCTGCTGTGGGACAAAATGCCCCTTTTCCACAGAGGTTTTCCCCTGACGTGGGGAGATGTGGGTGCACACACACAAGTGACGCAGGTGGGATCCTGGCTGTGACACAGATGCTCAGCAGTTTGCAGGCTGACCCTTGATGATGGATTATTTTCCCTTCAGAATCACAGTGGAAGTATTGAGGTGGGAGTTTGGGAAAAACACAGAAGTAGCTTTAGAAAATGTGTTCAAAACCTGCTCCCAAGTGAGAAGGGGAGCCTGAATGCAAGCCCAGTCCTTCCCTCCCAGCACAAGTGCAGCCCCTGGGCCCCTGGGATGTGCCGTCATATCCTGGGAATGTATTTCCTGGACATGCTGCATCCATCTCCCTCAGCTCTCTGTCCTGGTCCTGCTGGGACCATCCTCCCTTGCTCTGCTGGCTGACCCTGCTCCGAGGGGACACCTCGTGCTGGGGATAGGGGAATCGCAGAAGGACCAGGACCAGGACTTGTTTTTTGGAGGAGCCCAGCTGCCTACAGCTGCTGCTGTGGTAAATTGTGAGTATGGATGGGTCACCCGAGTCAAAACGCCTCAGCCTGACTGATCTGAGACTGCCCCGAGGGCAGGAGTGGACCCAGTTCCCAGCTGCACCATCCAAACTTTGCCAGAGGCAAAAGGAGTGAAGGAGTGAAACCAGATTGCTGCTGCACCCATGGATTGTTCCCTGAAGGAAACAGTCACAGATGCCAAATCACAGAATCCCAGAACAGTTTGGGTTGGACCAAAGTTTAAAGCTCACCTTGTTCTAACCCCCTGCCATGGACATGGACACCTTCCACTAGGCCAGCTTGCTCAGTGAAGAATATATTCCTAAAATAAATTGAATGGTGAACAGAACATCAAATACGGTCACTGCCATGTGTGCACAGAGGTGGTGATGGAGCTGGCAACCCTAAGAGCAATTTCCTTTCTTACTCCCCTTCCAGGGCTGGATGTCACAGGATGCAGTGGAAGTTTAATGTTTCTATGAGGACACTATAATGAGGAGGATTTCTGCCAAGCAGGAGCTTGTCCCTTCCCAGGGACTAACTGGCGGATGTGACTGCCATGATCAGGGACTGCTATTCAGGTCTGGACAATTTTTTCCAATCCTCCCTCTGTGTCACTGGCACCTTTTCTTCTCTACCTGCTCAGAAACAGCTTCAGATGCTGAGAATTTAAAGCGTAGCCCTTAAGATCTAACGTAGTTGAAATGTCTATAAACACCTTGAGTCTCTTTAGAGAGCTCTGTGCCTGCCAGACTGTTCAGCTTAGTAGGATGTCTCATTATTTGTGGTGCTTCCCCCCTCCTGCAGCCCATGATTATGTGAGAACTGCAGGAAAAGTACCTTTAAAGACTTCATACATCCTCAATGCCTAAACTGAAAAAGTAGTCAAGAAAACTAACTTAATTAAAAAGTTGAAAACCTTAAATATTATTTAAGATGACCTCAAGACTTGGAGCATGTCTGCAGTTTTTTTTCCAGCATTGGTAGGTAACAATATTGAAATATTATCAGTATTTTTTCCTTATTGCTTTGTGTTAATAACCCAAGAACACAGATTGCTCAGATGAAATCTGTTGGACATTAACCACCAGATTCTGTTTTATGGCTGAAATAAATCTGATTAGAAAACAGAAAAAACCCCTAGTAAAACTAGTGGCATGATTCACCATGATGGAAATTCACTGATGGAAATAGGTTGCTTATAGAAGTCAAATTTTGGTTTAGAGTAGAAGTACACATTGCACAGCTGACCAGGGATCAACTGAAATGGATCCTAAAATGGAGGCTCTTAATCAGCAGTTATCTTCTCTGTATATGTGTATGTTAAGAGGATGACAAGATGCTTGATATAGAAGAGCTCCAAGGATGTACAAGAGGTAATATTTTCTTGGATATTGATTAAAACAGAAATTTCATTTTCTCTTCCTTCTCAGGGCTGGGTCTCCCCACGGTATGGTTTGGGGGCTGCAGAGCTGCATAGCATCATCCATCACAGGAATGTCCTCCCAACAGGTAGGTGCTGTACCCAGCTATATCTACGTAACGTTTGTCGTTAGGATCAGAATTTGGAAGCAAATTTCCCAACCATCTCCCCTCAGGGCAATTTGTTTGGTTTGTGCCATGGTGTGGAGCTGCAGCACACGAACTGCATGGGTCACTAAAAACCCCTCAGAAGTGGGACCAAGCCCCGAAACACCCAGCATGGGCATTGGTAAGAGCAATGCTGATGTAGCCACCCCGCTCTGCCCACAAACGTGTCAGGCAGCAGCAATCATCCCCCAGCTCATGAGTGAGGTTATTGCTGTCAATACCAAACGAGATTTTAGGGACTTTCCACCATTTATCTTCTCATTGCCTCTCTCCTCCCCACAGGTGTACTCCTGATACAGTCACTTTTCTCCAGGGGAAGAACCTGTTTCCCTGGTGGACAGGAATGATGACCCGCTTGCCTTCTGCTTCAAGCATCCGTCAAACCCAGCCTCTGTGTCCCCTGGAGTCTTAATTTTCCTCTTGACAGCAAAGACAAATGACTCCCCCAGGGCTGTTTGCTCATGTCTACTCAAGGTTTCTGTGACATTTCTTGAAGATGATCTGTTTTTTAAACACACAATGAGTTTTCTTTCCACTGCCACCTACCACTGCGAAGGTAGAGACAGATTTGCTTTTATAAAACCTAATGGTGGCAAATCTCTGACACATCCTCCCTCTCTGCTTTCTGCTTTAGGCGTCTTCTTGTTCCCAGATGTTGCCAGCTGTAATTTTTTCCTGTATTTGGGGTTGTCCTATACAGATAAAATAATATTTCTTTGAGGTGCACCAACCACAAGAGAATATACTTTAACTTTTTTTTTTTTTCAATCCAAGTTTTCCCAAACTCACTCTGAAATCTGCCTTTTGGGTCCCCAAACACCAAATGGTGGGGAGTATTCCTGTGGGGAATATTCTCCTGTCTCTAGGATTATCCCACTCTCTCTGATCTCTTCTGTGTCCACAACACGAGAAGCTGGGAGCTGTTGTTCGAGTCACCAAACCAAAGGAAAGGGGTGTTTTGTGTGTTGTTCAGGACAATGGTTCAACTTGCATCGCCTGAGTGTTGCAGGTGATGCAAGCAAACATTACATGGGGAACATTTGCTGTTAAGACAGCACATAGTAATCACAAACTTTGCCAAAAGACAGTTGGATGGTTAATCTCCCTCATATATATTACTTTTAGGCTTTTAATAGGTTTTAAGACTTTTTTTTTTTTTGGTTTTTTATTTATAAGATATTTCTGGAAATGACAGCCATGTCTGTAAGTGTCTCAAAGACAATTTCTTTCCCCTGGGAACAGAGTAAAGCAATGGCCACCCACCTGCCAGACCCTCCCCTGCTCACAGGTAGTTTATCCTCTGCAAAGCTGTGCCTTGGACACAACTCTCCTTCTCTCCAGCCACATGGAAGGAACCTGACCTCTGCATGCCACCCAGGGGAGGCAGGCAGGCAACACAAGGAATCAGGAGCTGGTTTTGTTATTGATATTTTCATGATGAGGCATGCAGAGAAATAGGGAAAAAACACCTTCAATTCCCCCATTTTCTCATTTTGGAGAACTTGTCTTTGCAATATAGCTCTTTAATGTCATCCTTGGTAAAAATGTCCTTCCCTTTATTTCCCTCTTTCCATAGAAACCGTCCTGCAGTATCATACACAGGATAGCCAGATCTTGCACTGGAAATACCAAACACCCAGATCTGCAAGGAACACTGCCAGCCCTGGCTATGATTAAACCCCATAAAAAATGAAGGGACTCTCTGGCCAGATCCGTCCGGATGTTGAAAGAGAGAAGAATGTGATTGCCACTTTCCAGTTTCCCTTGGCACAAGGAATTTCCAATCATCCAGCACATCCTGAGGATGGGAAACGGTGCCGGACCACCTGCGTGCTGGCTGTGCTCAGCGGCCGGCACATCCCTCCAAGCATCAGCATTTCCAAACACAGCCCTGAGGTTACACAAAGTCTTTTTGATCCCACCTCAGTGACCCCAAGGCTACAAATGCTGCCATGGGACCTTCCTTGCATTGGAAGGAGCTCCTTGTTCCCATAAATCATAGAATCATAGAATAGTTTGGGTTGGAAGGGACCTTTAAAGGTCATCTAATCCAACCCCCAAATGGAAACACTGCAATTTGGGCACTCTACCATGTAAACTCTCCTGGATAGCTGTTGAATGCAATAATCACACCCTGGATAGCTGTGAGTTACTGTGCAAGGGGAAAAGGCCTCTCTCAAACCCTCTGCTTTGTCCTTTTAACATTTGTGGAAGTGGCTGCTTAATATATATTGAATAATTTAAACAATCCACATGCCATAACATGCCCCCCAATGTTTAGTTGAGTGTTCCCAAATTTGTTTTGCATGTTTATCCTTCCATTCGTTAGGAACGTAAATGTTCTTTGACTTCACCCTGTGCCTTTCAGCATTATTTTATGGAAATTCCGATTTCCTGCACTGAAAGAAACCCTGATGATAATGAGAGGCTTGAAGCGTTTCAAACAAAGAAAAAGCAGATTGAGTCAATTCTTCATTTTGTTCTTAATCAAACCTAGTTGTGTGCATTTGCATCGACAATGAGCTCAGCACACAATGCTCCATATGGGCTTGGCTGCTGGCATTCAGGGAATGGCAGAAGCCACTGAAAAAGCTCCCTGGTTTTCAAAGATTTAGGGATGACCTTGTAAAAGTGTCATTTGTCACTGCCTTCCTTGTCCAGAATCGCTAGGAAAATCCCTGGAAACAGGCTATGGAATTGCAGAGCCCAGTTCTCACAGGCCAAAGCAGCACAGCAGCATTTGCCTACAGAGAAACAGTGGGCAATGAGAAACTGGGAGCTTTTAATGGAGCCCCAAGAGATTCTTTTTCATGATTCATTATCTGGATACTGGTCTTCTACCTCAGATGTTACTAATTTTTCAGGCACACTATTATACCAAGTCTACCATAAATATGAATGCAAACGAGCTACGGTCCATTAATCCAGACACCTATTTGCAATTCCAAAGTGTCTAAAACGCTTGGAAACAACCCACAAACTTTTACTGCTCCCCAGTTCAGACCTGATCTTGCAGAACCCCCTTCATGCTAATTCCAGTAGAGTTACACCCAGGAGATATCCACATACATGCCATTTTAGGGCCAGGTCCTCATTTTTGGGCACATTAACAGCACCCAGCAGGGCTGTGGTGCACAGACTATGCAGGTCTGTTCTGCAGAGCATGAACAATTAGGAGAAAGAGGGATGGCGAGTCACACAGGCATCCCCAGTTGTGCTGTCGTGAGTGGCTGGACAAGTTCTGCTCAGGAAGGATTTATTTCCACTCATTTTGGTCTTGTGGCTGTGAGAGGCTTGCAAAACCTTTCACCTTCTTTCCCTGGAGTCATGTATATTTTATGAGAAATTTAAGAATTACCTCTTATTAAAATGGGGATAGTGTAATTACCAATAAAAAGCAGATGTTATGGCATGACTAATGCTTGAAAATGTGTGTATAGCAAGTACAACATACGAGTACATCCAGACTTTTCACTGAGATAATAAAAATTGTCTTTGTTGAAACAAACTGGCCAAGTCACAGAGGTCTGAAGTCACAGGGAAATCATTGCAGAAAACACTGAAAGGCTCCACAAAAGCGCAGCTTTGCTCCCACTGATGTCAGCAGCAACATGTAACTGCAGGAGGCTGAGACAGAGAACCCCCATCGCTGCTCACCTTGCCCATGTCAGGAGGTGTTTGGAAAGGTGTCCTGTTAAAGCACCAAAACTCACCATGCTGAGAACATCCTTCCCCTCCATGCTGTAATGAGCCATAATTAGTGAGCTCCCTGACACCTCCAGCACCTCTCAAGGGTCCACAACCCACCTGCAACAGTCAAGATCATTCCCTTGGATCACTCCCAAGTATTTTGGCAAGGCGTATCAGGAGCAATCCGTGTAGGCTGACTTTTGAAACAGGAATGTGCAAATAGCATGTAAATGGAGTTGTTCAACAAATCTGTTCAGGCAGTCCCAGGGTTTAGCAATTTCTGCTGAGCTCAAAACTTCTCCCTTCCTTTCCTGAAAATTGCGCTTATTGCTCTCTACAGATACCTGAAGGGAGGTTGTGGCAAGGGGAGGGTAGGCCTCTTCTCCTGGGGAACTAGAGATAAGACAAGGGGAAATGGCCTCAAGTAGCACCAGGGGAGGTTCACATTGGATATTATGAAAAATTTATTCACTGGAAGAGTGGTTAAATATTGGAAGAGGCTGCCCAGGGAAATGGTGAAGTCACCATCCCTGGAAGTGTTGAAAAAATGAGTAAACATGGCACTTTGCAGTATGGTTTTGTAGTTATTCAGTCCAAGGTTGGACTTGATTATCCTGAAAGTCTTTTCCAACCTTAATGATTCAATAATTCTATTGCTTTTTGCCATAAAAGAATCTTTAAAGATACATTCATTTTGCAAAACAGCCTTTGCAGCTCAGGACGTGTGTGGACGTCAGCCTGTGGGTATAAATTTGGGGGCACAGGAGGATCTGTGCTTTGGCCAGGGGAGGCTGCAAGGGCAGTGGGAGCTGGAGGTGGGAGCTCAGCATCCACGGGTGCGGGAGGGCCTGGAACACCACAGCAGCCATGGGCTGGTGCTCACCCCTGCCCACTCGTCTCCAAATCCCAAGTCTGAGTATTTGAGTTGTTCTCTGTCCCAAAGCCTGTGCCCTGCCCAAAGCCCAGTGATTCAGGGTGCACTGGAGGCAGCAGAGACCTCCCCATTTTTTCCCCTAAATCCCTCCCATATTCAGTCGTTATTTCTTCTGCACACAAATTCCATATTTCAATTTAAAGGGAAAAAAGCACATCCAAATCCTCAGACTATTCGTGGCCCTGACAGTGTCAACTCACTGGAGGAACCTCCAGCACCGTGCTGGGGTGTGCTGCAGGCTGGAGGGGTTTGTTCCTGTTGGTTTGTACCAGCATTAGCTCTGTCATTCTGTGAAATGAAACTAAGACGTGCATAAGCAGCCTTGACAGCAATTAGTTCTGGCAGAATCTTCGTGGTAATGAATTTCAATGATGCTGGGTTTTTGGGTGCCTGAACACTTCATTAGCTGCCGGTATATCATACTGATGCAGCTGAGAAATCACATTATAATAAACCACTTTTTACTGCAGGCAGCAACCAGGATAATATATGGGATGAATAATAATAGTCCATTCAAAATCGTTCCTGTGCTCTAGAGCTCTGGAATTTCAGTAAATAGATCAAATACTATGCAGGAATGAATTTTATTCAGAATTTCTCCATTACCCAGGTATTTATGAGCATTTTTTAATGTATTGTCAGAGGAGTTGCTCCACTCTATTACACTTGCCAGCTAAACTCTGAAATACATACATGTTGATGCAGTAATAAGAAAAATCATCTATAACGTAGCAAAATGTATTTTAGGTTTAAATGGAGAAAAATTCATGATAACTATTTCAGTGTGAAATATCATTAAGCCTGTCTGTTTCTATATATTTACAGGATATATTCTTTTTTTAAAACATGGAAATAAATTACTTAGAAATACCTTAAAAGTTACAACTGAGGCTTTCTCGTGCTTTCTTCTATGTTTATAAACCAGAAATGCATTATAATAAGGGCAGATACTGGGAGAGCAGCTTCATGCACAGGCCAATAGTGCTAGGACAAGGGGGAAAGGTTTTAAACTAAAAATGGAGAGATTTAGATTAGAAATTAGGAAGAAGATTTTACTCAGAGAGTGGTGCGACCCTGGCACAGGTTGCCCAGAGAAGCTGTGGCTGCCCCATCCCTGGGAGTGTTCATGGCCAGTTTAGATGGGGCTTTGACAACCTGGTCTACTGGAAGGTGTCCCTGGCCATGGCAGGGGGATGGAACAGGACAAGCTTTAAGGTTCCTTCAAACCCAAACCACTCTGTGATTCCATGATTATGTCGCAATAAAATGGAACGTTACTTATCACTGTCTTGGCAACAATTAGCATGAAAATGAAAAAAAAAATGCATTAATCTGATTCTATTTCTATTAAAATTCATCCTTTTGAACGAGTCATTTTGGCTGCTGGTCACATGGTTGGAAATCCATCAAATATTCTCTCCCACACCAGAGAAGAAGGAGGTGGAGGAAAGTGATCTCTTGCTTATCAGGGCTTGTCTCAGCTCATTATCTCACTGGCAGGGATAAAGGCAACTGATGCTTCTTTAGAAAGTGGCCAGGCCATCTGCAAACTTCCCAGTAAAGCCAGGATGCCCACAAGTCTGCATTGGGGAGGAGGAAAGGGACAGCTCTGCCAGCAGGAAGCTGGGGTGGGTGGGGTGTTCTCCCTTTGTGATGCTCCCCGGAACCCCATCACCATGGCAGCCAGAGATGCAGGAGGATGATGCTCTCCCTGCTGGCTTTCCCTTTCTTGGATTCTTCTTGAGCACATGGTAACTATGAAACTATCCTTTGTCTCACCCTGGTGAACAGGTGGGTGGCAGTTACGTTACCCAATGTGTAGGTTCAGGCCCATTTGAATGAGATATTTATCCTTAAAATGCAAAAAACCTTAGAGACAGGGCTTTAGATAAGAAAAAGCAGGAGAAACTCAGTGTGGATGGGGAAATAACAGCACCAGAGCAGCAAATAGCCAAGAAGCAGGCAGATTTTCTAGTGCAAAAATGTGTTTACCTGTAACACCAAGATGGCCTTTTTTTTCCCAGTGAAATAGTGTCTTATAATAGCAGTGATCGGTTAAATTAGCTTTTCAAATAAAGACAGAGATATGACAAGAATTGATTTGAAACTCTTTTAAAGGCCTGAATTGCATTTGCCCATTTTGGTTGTCCAGAAAACTCAAAAAGAATATCTGGAGGAGTGGAGGATTCTTCAATATTTTTTTCAGGCTCTAGCCAAATTTCAATGTTCTTCCATTTCCAGAATGCTCATAAACACTGCTGATCGACAAAGATTTTCAGGAGACCATAAATCACCCTAAATAGCCCAAGCCTGTGGGAGTCCTCTTCTTTGGCTTGGCATCTTCTAAGGCAGCTCATGAAATCTGATGTAAGTTTAACCTCAAATGAGGTAAAAACACTCTCTCTGCCACGGTTTCACACAGTGTTGAATGGTAGCCTGTGAAAAATCAGGTAGTGAGACTGGGGGTTTGTTTTTTGAGCTTCATTATTGTTCTTCTTAATCAACAAGGAGCAAACATCAAATTACATATTTTCCCTGTTTGAACTACGAAAGACCGCTTGAGAGCATAGGAACTAACCTGGTATTTAAATTTAATTGAAAACACTACATGAGAAAACATTTCAAGACTCAAAAAGAAAGAGCTGAAAGACAATGCAAAATCCTTACAATCCTCAGTTTTTACCTGGCCTGACTCTCTCTCAGCTGTGGCCAAAATACCATGGCCTGGGTGTACAGCAGGACAGATCAACACTGGGGACTGACTTTGCTTGTAGCTCTTGCCCATTGATACCATAATTTTATCATGTTTGATCAAATACGAATTTATTTCAGGATGTGGAGACAGAACAAAACCACATCCCTGTCATCCTGCCCAGGAGTCTTGGAAAATATCCCACTGACCAGAAACAGTGCTGAAGACTTGAATCCCAACCTCCTGCTTTGCAATGAGCAGCCTGGCCCAGATTCCCAGGAGTTGGACATTGAGTACCTGCCCTACTATAGAACATCCCACATCTGTCACTGCCCAGCAACTCACATCTGCACAGAAAGAGGAAAAAGCTCCAATGAAGGCAAGGCTAGCACTAAGCAGCATGAGAAAGTGAGTTATTCAGCCACCTCCACAGGATATTTTCCACACTGTGGGACATCTGAAGAGCTTCTTGGCCAACCAGTCACATATGGATTACATATATGGTTAAACTGGGTTAGATGCCTGCAAATTAGGTTCGAGTGAACTCACCTTTAATGTTTCTAAAAGGGGTAGGAAGGGAAGAAGAGAGGTAGGTACATCTTACACCAAGTTGTTACTCAAAATTAGGCCTTTAGGAACAAAATGATGGCTTGTGCTCGGAAAACACAATGCAGGAGCAGAGCTATCTGCAAGGAGGAGGTACCTGAGGCAGCCCTTGCAAGGTCCCTCTCCTTGAAACAGCCTGTGGACCCCAGACTCCTGCTGTGTGGGACACTGTTGGCTCTGGGTGGGACCTGTCCCACAGCTGCAGGGGCCTGCTGTGTTCCCAGAGGCAGCGTTGCCCCCAACATCCCATCGTTTGACACCTCAACTCTTGGTTCTGTACATGTTTTTTTCAGAGCATCCTGCCAAGTCTGGAGCTGAGCAAGAGGACAATTTCTTCTACAAGCAAGGAAGAGCCCCCAGCCCAGCAGCTCCTGGGAGCCAGCAGCTCTGCACTCTGCCTGCCCCTGGCCTCCGTCCCCAGCGAGCTCCCACACTTGAACCAGCCCCTTCCCTCCAGTGGGTACTTCCCTTACTACAGGACAGAGTCAGGGATTTGCACTGGCCTGGCTCCAAGAAAAGGGTCCTTCACCGGGATAGATGGTCTGGAGACCAAAGAGGGAGGACACAGGGGAGGATCACATGTTTGGAATCTCCGTGGCAGCTGCTTGGTGTCCTGAGAAGAAAGCAGGGGGTTTGTGAATGCAGATGTGAAGGAGAAACTCTTGAAGCCTATGACAACATGAAAATCTGCATGAATTTGAATAAAATAAAAATATTCATTCTCTCAAACAAAACAACAAGTGATATCCTAGACTGCATAATGAAAGCAGAAAGAAGTAGAGCAGGAACTGGGGAAATCCAATAAACTTTCTCTAGAGGTGAGGAAGAGAACTGTGCTTCTCTGTAGCTAATCCCAAAGGCGAGATGCTCACTAGAGGGAGGCGCAGCTATGGGAAATGGCCAATAGGAAAAAAAACCCAATTATTCAAATCTAAGATGCTTGGAGGGATTAAACAGAGACAGAACTTCCAGTTGGGATTGGGAAATACATTTCCTTTCCCCCTCACTACAATCCTTCCATTGTATTACTGGCATCTGTTAGACCTGGTTACTGTGCACAACAGCCATACACAGGAGAAAAAAAAACCCATTTTTATTTAAATTCTTTGTCAATATGATTTTTTGAACACATTTCCATTATGTCTGTCTTCATTTCACTTACACAGGCAGTAATGAAAATACTCTTGATTACTTTAATATGTGCAACTAGGAGCTTCTATAAACATCAGTTTTGATGCTGGAAAACTAGGAAACAGCATCCAGAAATATTTTGGCATTGGTGAATCTTGACTGATTTACACCAGATGAGGATCTCACCAAAAAAGGGTCAGCTCAGTATTTTCTTCGCAGTTGTGAAATCTTGCAACATCCTCTCCTTACTGCCAACTATGTCACCTCCTCGAGACACCGCACGAGCTGATGAAACACGGCTCTTTCCCGTCCCCGCACTGTGCACAGACCATTTCTGCTCAAAATGGATGAGTTTACTCCAACCACTTAGTAGATCTTCAAGTGTTTCTGTAATGATTACACACTGGTTATGACAGTGTATTGACAGGCTGTGTCTAAATGTACCAGTGTTACCTATTTTAAGGATTGAAGGAGAAAAACACATCACATTTCACTATTTCACATCTCCATAGGTAGACCAGTTTTCCCTGTGGTAAGTGTGACACTGAGACCAGGAATGCTACAGCCATGCAAGGTATATGATGGTTTTATTAATAATTTCTGCTTACACCACACTTGGTAGTTTTTGACCAGTTGGGAAGGGATTTTGGTTGGATGCTGGAAACCAGCAGAGCTCCCAGACAGGAGCTTTGATCCCAGTCTTTCTTCTAGGCACTGCTCAGGATGAAGTGGTGCCTCACCTCCAGGTTTTTAAAAATGTTAAAAAACGTGGAGTCAGCCAGACTGGTGAAAATTCATCCCAATCTCCTCACGCAGCTGCCCCAGCTGGAATCAGGAATGCAGGTACAGCAACCAGCATGCCTTCTGCATCCGTGTGTTCCCAGGGGCACCTCAGTACCATCCTGCTACCTTCCCACTGAAAAACAAGGTAAATCAGATTCCAGATGAACTAAGTCAGACTTTATGAAACAGCTTCTGGTTTTAAGCACAAAGAAGGCTGACGTCTGGGGTACGTTGAAAGAAAGCCATGCAAAATAGAGTGAGATTATCCAAACTCAAGGGATCAGGCAGAGGAGGGAAGGAATTCTGTCTGAAAAGCAGGTGTGGATTGTTCTGAGAATATTAAATTCAGCATTTCCATAAATTTGGCATATTAAAATACTTGGAACTATGTAGTATCAAATCCATAAACCTGCCTGATTTTTACTAGATAGAAATTAGCTGCTTTCTATTGGCTGTACTTGATAATTTATGGGAACAGTGAACATCCAAAATCAAGGATTTGGGAGATGAGAATATTACAAGCTTTATGCTTATATCAGAGAAGCTGAATTTTAATCAAAAGCTGGCAAATATCATATCATATGTTGCCATCTTGAAACTGCAGATGAGCAAAACTCATGATTATAATGTATTTTCCATACAATCTTGCTCAGAGGTAAAAAGGAAAGGATGGAGGGTGGTGCTGGAAGCTTCTGTGTTTCTCTCTAAGGTTTATGCTATTTTATTACTTTTCCACATAGTTAACATCCTGTACACAGGCAGCAAATGATTCTTCTCAAACTGCTCCATGGATCAGATTCCTACCTTAGTGAGGACATCATGTGCCTTCACCCCAGGAGTGGTCCCAGCCACACAGTTTGGTTCATCCTTGTGTACTGATAATGTATTTCCTTTCATCTCTCTATCTGAAAAATTCATAATTACTGCCCTAAACCTTCAGTACTTCAACACTTGCAGTCCTCTGGAGTTTGAAAAACAATCCCCAATTACTTTGATGCATGCTGTGTAGTCTTCATTGATCCCATTTAAGCTTTTAATCTCATGAATTCACAAAGTTAATTCATAAAACAAACCAAACAAACCACTGCAAAATATGCCCTTTATTAACAAAAGTGGTGATGATCATAGATGTCTTTGGGGATTTCTGATAACGCAGATTCTTCTTTCTCAACAGTTGATGTCAGATTTCATTTGGAAAGGGGTGAAAGGACTCTAGCCACAATATTTGTTAATCTGTGTACCTCTTGGGAAAAACCTACTTCAAAGTCAATAAAAAGACCCACAGAGACACGGTAGGACATGGAATTTGTCTCAGAAGTCAGGTACAAGAGACTTTTTTTAGTAAAACACTGCAGGCCTTACTAGACCCAGAGATTCCGAAAATCAACTAGAGAACTCCATCAGCCTCAGTAAGGTGGAGCTTGGGTCTCCAGTCTCCCCACGTGGAACAGAACAGCACATTTCTTATATAAACTTGAACCCCACTAAATGCTATTTTAGGGAGAAAATTAGCTCCCCAACATTTAAATGTATTGGTGTGCACCCTACCCCAAGGACTGGGGTTAGCTGGGCTCTCCTTTCTCTCCCAAATCTGGATTGTGTCAATGTACATGACTTAATAACTTTATTTTGAACTGTGCTAGAAAGGAAGCTTTTGGCAAGTAGCATTTATCACAGAAGAGCAGAACTCAGCATGAAACAAAGAAGCTTCAACAGGTCCCTGCCCAGCAACGTGATGGGAAGGAACGGAAGTGAGTCATTAATAGGAAATAACTTGGCTTCCTTTCAGAACTGTATTTGTGGTGAGTGACCAGAGAATACCTTGAATACACACCTCTGTGCAAATACCAGAACATGCACATCACTGGGTAAGCCCAGGGATGGGGGAACAGCACAGCTCTCCTGCTAGGACAGCCTAATCCAGGATCCAGTGTTTTGCCAATGCAATTTAGGAACCACATCAGAGATGAGGAACTGTGTTCTGCAGAGCAGGGACAGGTGGAAGGTAGTGCCTGAGGGCTGTGCTCGATGCTGATCATCAGCAGGAACACATGGAAACAGGAAGGAATGAAGAAGCAAGGGATGAGAGGTCTGGTTATCCACAGGGAAGCTGATGCAACAGGAGGGGAAGCAGCTGTGCTTCTGCCACACCTGGACCCTGGAATGGATTCCATTAGTCTGTCCTGACACACAGACGCGTTTCTGTGTCTGCCTAGAGCTGTATCCTAAATCTCACCAGAACGAGTGTGTTTGGACCCAAGTGAGGTACCTGCCCAGAGCAACTGCTCCCCAAAACATGAAAAGGTGGGCTGGGGTGAAGGCACAGGCTGGCCCTGTCTGCAACCCTTTCTCGGTTAATGATGTAGGTGGGAAGGGATGATGAAAAAGCAAACAGCCCACTGACCTACATAATCCCCCATAAATCTATTTGTCCCTACCCCAGTGCTACCAGTCCCCATTAACCCCTCCCAGGCTCCTGGGGACACTTTTGCCTTTCCCAGGAACACAAGTTGATGGGATTTGCAGGTGTGGGCAAGGCAGAAATGCCAGCACCTGATCCAAATTATGTAGTCCTTGACGTCTGCAGCAATCATTAGAGTTTCACATATGGAAAAATGCATGTACTATGTACTTTAGTTTGCAGCCTTTTGTCAAGGCTGGTGTCCTTGGGCTAATTTCTGCTACTGGTAAATATAAATGGAGAAATACATCCCCAGAGATAGCTGAACATCAGGATCACCTGAGCTGTGGACTCCTCCAAACTCGTGTTTGAAATATATCCACTGAGCAGGGGAATGATTGTGCTCTGCTTTTCTGAGCACCTACCTCTGTGCATGAGGAAGAACTTCTATACTGGGAGGGTGACTGAGCACTGGCACAGAGAGGCTCTGGAGTCTCCTTCTCTGGAGGTATCAAAGGTTACCTGCACACAATCCTGAGTAATGCAGTCTAGGGGATCCTGCTTGAGCAGGGAGGTTGGAGTGGATGAGTTCCAGTGGTCCCTTCCAATCGGAGCCATTCTCAGACTCCTGAGCATCAGGAACTGCGGGGGCACAGCCGCCTGCCTGGCCACTGCCTGCGGTCTGGGGGGAAACTGGACCACCTCCTCATGTTTTTAGCTGAGAAAAGATAATGCCAAAGCCTAGAGGTGGCACAGAGCTGCTGTTGCAATTACACCAAGGAGTAAGCACATTCCACACTGGTGGCTTTACTGACCAAAATTATCAAAGGCAAACAGATAAATTGGAAATTCTTACAGGAGCAAGACCTGAAGGAAACTGGCAACACAAGCAATGCAAAGGGGGCGTGGTGGAGAGCAAGGAGTTAAGCGTTGCCTGGCTGACCAGAGCTGTGAAAATAGACACCAACCTGCCTGGGAGGAGGCGCTGAACTCTTTCCCACTCCAAAGCTCTGCAATGGCTGAGACATCAAAACCCCAACACAATATAAACCTAACAATAGGGTCTGACAGCTGCAGAGCGTTTGAACAACGCCTCAGATGGGGAAGCTTGTGAAATCCTCTGTATCCCACCAGAGCATGGGAGCTGCAGCTTTTCCTGGTTTCTCTGGCTGTATTTTGCTTAAAGCAGAGACTGTGCCCCTGGTCCCACCACATCCTTTCGAGGACCTAACTCACACCCACAGCCACCAAGCTTTGTATTTACTCCCTCCATACATTTTCTCTGGCAGCAGAGTGCTGATCCCTTCCTTTGAAGAGCTCATTCTCTTCTGGCATCCTCATGAATGGGTGCTCTGGGTGAACATGAGAGGGTCTCACTCCAAGCAGCTGCCCCGTTAGCACCTGATGATGGCTAATAATAATGATTAATGAATCTTAATCTTCCTGTCACAATTCCCTTTCATTAATATTTATATCTGGCAGATGTACCCCCAAGGGATAACTTGAGCTGCTAAGTATTAGTCTGCTATGTACAGCTGGTATTTCCTCCAGAAACTTCGAGGACATTCTTTGAAAGAGCATATTATGTGCAATTTTATTTTCAATTGTTAACGCTGTCACGTGTCAGCATAGAGAAGAATGTTTATTTTAGGCCTCCTCATCTGATGAAGTAAAAAAAAACCTCACTTAGATACCAACATTTTCATGAAAAAAAGGATCTGATGTAAAGGAATGATTACACACTTAAACAACTGGCATTATCACAGAGGTCAAGCTCAGCTATGGATACACCACTAAGCCTCCTAATTACAACAGGGTGTAATTTAAGGCATCTTTAGCTGTCAGTGATTTAAACGTGTGCCATTTTCCAGTTAGATGTATGTGTTCAGCTGCTAAAAAAAAGTCTTGTGAAGCACTTTTGGAAGCATAAACATTCAATTAAATGATCTAGTTGAGTCCTCATAATTGGGCTGAAGTCTGTTTATAACTAATTCATGACACAACATAATTAGCCAAATGATTAATTGGTAATTACTCTATGAAAACAAATTAATCACTGTGTTTCCCAAATCAAGATCCTCTCTCTACACCATTGCAAAACATTTGGCTCTGGTCTGTGACAGTCTTGATTTATTTCTAGTTATCCATCTAAGTCCTGGATATGAAATTTGGAGGATTCTCCTCCCGGCTCTCAGCAATGCATTGTCAGCTGCAGCAACAGGCAGCATCAAAAACACTTTCCGTTTTTTAACATTTTATTATCCTCCCCAGACATGCCTGAACCGTGGCTGGCTGGATATTGCTTCTTGGACTGTGCTCTTACTTGAAAATAGGAAGGAGAATCTTGCAATTATGTTCATATAAAGACTAAGACAATGAGAGGATGAGGATGTGAAATACAGTCCGCCTTTGTGTCTGAAACAATCCTCAGCCCACAGGGGCTTCAACCCTAAAGTTTCCAAAATGAGTTGTTAAACCATGTTGGCACAGGGAAAGAATGAACAGGTTATATATAAAAAAAAAAGCTGCTTGCACAGTTGTGAGTTTTCTTCAGGAGCTGATGGGAATGCCCTAGCCTTTGGGAAATGTGGTTCACCAGGTCCAGCCCAGAGAGGGACACCTGAGCTCACCCATCAGAGGGGTCTGGGGACAGCAATGGGCATGGAAGGAGCTTCACAGTCAAAACACCCCCAAAATAGAATCACAGAGTAATTTATGCAAAAGCCCTCTGAGATCATCGAGTCCAACCATTAACCCAGCACTGCCAAATCCACCACTAACCCACGTCTCTAAGTGCCACATCTGCATGTCTTTTAAATCCCTGCAGGGATGATGACTCCATCACCTCCCTAGGAAGCCTGTTCCATTGCTTGACAACCCTTCTGGTGAAGAAATTTTCCTTAACAGCCAACCTAAACCTCCCCTGTGCAACCTGAGGCTGCTTCCTCTTGTCCTAGAAGATTACAAAAATGGAAAAATAAATCTTCAAGTGGCTGATAAACACTTTTATCTTTGCTTGCTCTCAGAAAGAGAAGGAAAATCTGAAATGCTTTAAGAGAAAGTACACTGGCAGAAAGGGGAGGTGAGCTCTCAGGGGACATGCTGGTCATCTGGAGGAGAAAAGAGACCATGCATCAGCAGGGAGCACAAAAATCTTGAAACTCACCAAAACTGAAGGTTGTTCAGAATTTCCTGAGGAAAGATTTCAAAGGATATGCTTAAACAAGTAGGGCAGACAGATGGGGAATAAAACCACCCATGGGGGGTGGCTGGATCTCATGACTCGAGTGCAATGGAGATGTATCCTGCTGGTCCCACACTGAGCTGGCAGCCCCTGCAAAGCACTGTGCTGACTTCAGATGTGCAGCCAAGATTAACCACAAAGCCCCCTGCTGTCTGATGGGCCACTTGCCAAATAGTGCCTGAGTAACCAAAATCAGACCTACCTGAAGCCCCTTGACAACAAGTCAGATTTCTAGTCTCAGTTTGTTCCAGCTTTTGAGAAACTACGGAGTGAAGCAGTCAGGAACTGGGTATGGTGGTGACTCTGGGTGGTGACGCCGTGACAGCGCTCACCAAGTAATCTTTATTTAAAAGGACGCAGACACTGGTAGGTGACACAGAAGACATCAGTTTCTTCATGCTCTAGGTATGATTCATAGCAGTTCCAGTATTTTAGCAGGGTAAGTAGCTTCAGTGACGTGCTAGAAATAAGAGTTGAGCCTGTGTTTCAGCTCGAGTGCCCCAGGGACCTCGTGCCGATTGCCAGATTGCTTCCTGGATGAGAGTATAACTCGGCCATCAAACATTTTTTTACCCTTTGCATTCAGCTTTATGTACCCAAAGCTGTTCCTGATGGGGTGCAGATGTTTCTCAGACTGAGTTATCACACAAAATGGGCAGGGGAAGGAACTACTGAAAACTTCAGAGGAAACGAAGGGAAATCGCGGCACTCGTGAATCACCAACAATGTTGGGGAGAAAAAGCACAAACAACCTTTTTTGTTTTTTCACTAGTCATTGCTGCTGTCTCATGAGGGAAAGGTGGGACAGAGACAAGGACAACTGGAACTCTGAAAGTTAATAAAACATAAAAACTCACAGAAGGACAAGAAAAGGAGACAACAGAGGCTGCGGGTCTGTGCTGGGGTGAGCTGCAGTGAGAGCAGCAGCTTGGGTAGCTCAATCCTGGCCCCAGCGCTGCTAATTGCATTAATTGCACTGACTGTGAGACTTTGGGGATAGCAGCAAGCAGCCACAGCACTACCTGCTGCAGCTATTTCCCTCCGGGCTCCCTGGGATCTGCTGATGAAGCCGGGATGCCTGAGAAGTGCCAAGGGTGAAGTCACAGCACATCCAGGCGCGGTGCCTACAGCTCTGAGATTTGGGTCACACCAACCAAAGAAAACTCCATGCAGCAGCAAGCAGCTGTGGGGTAATAAAACAAGCTGAAAGTTTCTGCTTGCCTTCATGTACAGCAGGCCTGGACTAGTTTTATTTAGATGATTTTTCCACTGAGCAGCAGCAGCAGCAATGGATGGAATGAAATGATCTTGGGATAATTTGAGAACGAGTCTTCTGACGCTTCTTCTAAGCCCCTCACTGAGAACATTTTTCTCCCTCCTGTCTTTTTTTTTCTGCCTTTTTACAAGCAAAATGTTGTGATTTGAGAGGCAGGGCTGATGGGCTGGTTACCACATGCCCTGTTGAGGGGGATGCTGAGGCTGGAAACAGGAGCTTTCTGCCTCCTCCCTGCACAGTCCCAGCCTGCCCTTGGGAGGACCCTCACTCTCCAGTGCCTATTCCTCACCACATGCTCACACAGCAGCATAGTAACAAAAATTCAATCAGCTTTGGACTGACTCCTCTGACATTACTCCTCCTGACAGGGACAGGCAGAAAGCTGGAAAAACAATGCTGAAATTATTATTAAAAAAACCCAATCACAAATAAAAACAAACCCAGAAAACCTGAGAGGTAAAAATATTCCATCTGTAAAAATGTCACAGTCACAACTTGAAAGGTCACCATCACCTTTGGCCCATTCAGACCAGTCTGTTGGCTGCATCTGTTAGCTGGCACGAGTGTGTATCCACTGAACGGAAAATAATTGCATAGGTGATGAGCCAAATGCTGAAAATCACGGTCCTCAAGGTGGTCTGGAGGAGTGGGAGAGCTGCAGCCACCTTTGCTAGAGAGGCACGATTACAGGAAACCCAAGAGCAACCAGGAGCAAAACCATGGCAGGAATTTTAAGGGAAGAAAACAGCTTTTTAAACCATTGTGGAGTTGATGATGAGGAAGGAAAATGCATTTAATGCTGAAATGAAATGGATTTAAAAGCCATTGTGAAAAAATGATCTCAGCTGCTGAGTTCTGTAAAAGCTCCTCAGGATGTCCCATGGCTGGAGAGCTGGAGCTCCTCAGGATGTCCCATGGCTCATGGTCCCCACCATCACCTGCCACCTGTGTCCGTGTCCTCATCCCTGCCCCATCCTGGTATCCCCTGAAAGCACCACAATGAAACCTGTGTCATGCTGCTCTGAATTAGAGAATATCAAGGAAAAGGGCAGGAAGCAGCATTTGGTAGTAGGAGCACAGCCTGGTTTTATCATTATTTAGGGGAAGAAGCTGCCCTTGAAAACAGAAGATGAAGTTTTGAATCATACCAAAGGAGTGAATTACTGACTCCTGAGATGTGATGCTGCAGGAGAGTTCCAGCTCTCAGCCCCGAGGGTAGGACTGACACAGCCTAACTGCACCTGGACCATTCCTCAGGAACAAATGGCACATTTTCAGGTTGGTAAAACAAATAACAGCTCGTGCTGTCAAATGCTGGGAAGGGACAAAGATCTTTAGGACGGTGATAAAAGACTATTTCTCTACTTCATCAGTGCAGGGAGGCCAAGCCATGGTTTCCTCATCATCAGATTAAAAAGAAATAGGGATCTACATCCTTCCCCCACAGCAAGGAAAGCACAGCTTGTGCAAAGCTCATTGATCATTCCTGCTCTGCTCCAAGCAACTAGCCTGGTCTCACTGAACCCCCTTCTTTGGTGGTTTCTCCCTCAAACACACCAGTCTGGGGACACTCAGGGTGTGCTGAGACCCAGCAAGAGCTGCAAGATCCTGCTATGCTACACATCCAAATTGACAGTGTTTTTTCCAAATCAAGGCACCTGGGTGGGATGTGCCAACAGGACCCAGCTTTTCTCTGTCATATTCAATTAAAGTCTTCAGACGCAGCTGTAGCATTCAGGTCTGGGCAGAGCCTGAACGGACATCCTAGCAGGAAAATTCTTTCACATCCCCCTGAAAGACAGGGGTCTCTCCTGCTGTGCGGAGTCCATCTCGGCGCTGGTGAGCGCAGGTTAAGAGCACCCTCTGCAGCCACCCTGACTGCCAAAGCTGGGAAAAGACAGCCTCGGAGAAGCATTTTAATCCCTCTTCCCCTCTAAATGGAGACCATGAATTCTCGTTAAACTAAGATAAACTTCCAGTTGTGATATCAGCTTAATGTAAAGCCCATCAGATAGGCTTACTTTAGCAAAGTCAGCTATGGCAATGGATGCTTTAAAGATCTGGGCAAACTCTAATATGTTTAATTTATTGTCATAGTGCCTGCTTGGAAACAAAATGATAAAAGTATTCCAGTTAACCACAAGCAAATAAAATGTTATTTTACAGGATATGGGGAATATGTTTTCCAAAACAGAGAATAAAATTTCTCCACGTGCTGCAGTTTAGCATTCAAGCAATTTTATGTGATTGTATAGAGTCGGAAATATCTTCAGCTGCTAAAGAGAGACTCTCCCGACTAAATCAAAAATTTCTCTTCGCCGGTCCCTCAGGAGGGCTGTGTGTGTTTCTTATAGAGACAGATGTACGGAAGAAGGGGTAAAGCAGAGATCTGGAGGCAGAAACTGCTCCAAAAACACTGTCAGGAGGCATTTCTAGGATGGGTAGTTTATCCCATTTCCATTTGGTGGCACTGTCGGCCCAAATATTATCAATCATCAGGTCCCGGTCCTTGGGGGTCTGGCGTCCTCCAGGTACCAAATTCTGGCTCTTGGTGCTGTGGGAAATAAATACATTGCAGCAAATTTTTTCTGTTGCTTTCATAGGTTTTGGAGGCAAAGTGTTGATATATGCAATGAGGTAATTAGTCAGCATTGCATCTGTGGCAAATACCCAGGCTGGACCTGAAGTTTTTGTGCATAACTTCCTTTTGGTAGTAGTCACACTGATGGTGTCTCTGGAATGACAGCAAGGATGCACAGGAATGAGCCACTGGCAAATATAATACATTTTGAAGAATAAAGATTTCCTTGAGCTTTGGACAGACACCACAAGAGCACCACTCAGACCAGATGTGGGCTCTGATCCACTGACTTCTAGTGAAAAGCTCTAGAATTTGCACCCAAGGACACAGCTCCTGCTGTAGAGCCCAGCAGCCTGAGCTATGTGGAGCCCAGCGTGGGGACGTGGGTGCTGAGACATCCCCGAGTCCCATGGCAACACGAAAATCAGTGGGAGATGTTGTCGTGCAGGGAGGTGACCCTTCACAGCACAAGCACTGTGAGATGGGAATGCGACCATGTGAGATGAGCAACTGCTTTTGCCAGCATTTCACTGACTGGGTTTTGTCCTTTGCAATACTTTGTCACAGCCTCCCTCTGCTAAAGCCCAGCAGAAGGCCTGGCTCTTTGCTCCAGACTATTTGCTTTCCCTGCTTGTCCAGGAGATGGGCAACTCTTAACCACACAAACCCTCAATGATTTCCAGGGCAGGTCACACACATGTCCAAGGGAAAGGAGCCACGAGCAGGCATCTGTTCTTGAGGCATTCCTCATCTTCAGCAGCTCCTGGAGCCAAAATGCACAAGGACACATCCAGCCCCAGCTGAAGGTGCAGCACTCCTCCCTGCCTTACTGGACTTCAAGGAACCTCCAGAGGGACCTTCCTGGAGTCCTGTTTATTATGTCAGATAATTGCCATGGAGAGATTTGCTAAGGGTGAACAGGATTTCTCCAGCAGACCCAAGGCTGTGCTCCCCATTTTCCCATCTTCACCCTGCTGATTTTTCCTACCTAAGTCCTTCTCAGCTTGATGCTGTCTTGATTTTTCCTTTCACTACAGTGATGCTGCAAGACCTTCCAGGAAGGATGAACACAAATTCTTCCTATAGATGCCACAGTGAATTAATGGAGCTTAAACAGGACATTGTGATCAGGGAATCAGTGAAACTGAACACAAACAAAGGATGCTTCTCCATTAACACAAATGAAACTGTCTCACTGTGCCCGTTCAATCAAAGCATTGCCCACAAAGCAGTGGTGTTTGCTTCTCTCATGTAAATTTTCCTGCAGCTTTTAAGCACCATGATTGGTATTTGCAACTTTGAAATCTCCTGTGTTGTTTGCCATTCCTCTTCCTGGTGTTATTGATTGCAGAGATGTTTCCATGCAAATCGGGTTTTCACTGTAAAATTAGCCTGTTCCTCGTCCCCCCATGATGAGTTTCTACCCCAGCCCAGCTGGGCCTGGCAACCTACACAAAATCCCTTTCCTGCCATGGAATAATAGAAAAAAAGGTGGAATAATGTTTGGAGGAGTAAACACAGAGGAAACTTTTTCACTGAAGACAATCATAAACACACACACACCCCTCACAATATTAATATTTAATTTTAGAACTGAATATTTTAATTACTCACAATTATGGAGAATTTCAAGGCAATCTGCAAAAGCCAAGGTCCAATTCGCCATTTATTTTTCTAGAGAGTCAGACATCTATCTTCCACAAGCTGAAAAGAAGGGTTTATTCTAATTTACAATTGCCAGTGGGGTTTGTCTGAGATACTGGGCATTTACCTGCTGGTATTCCAGATGTGGTATTTAGCAAATGCATGTCAGCAGAAGGGGTTTGACCACATGAAGCTGGAGCTCAAACTGAACTCATCTCACCTGAAGGGTCTCTGCTTGGTGTCTGACTTGACACAAGACCTGAAAAACAAAAGTGGAGATTATTTTACCTAAATGTGGATGTCTGCAGTGGGAATGTGTACACCTGACCTTAGGTTCCCACTGGATCATGAGCCACAGCTCATCTTAGATGCCCAAGGGGGCTGCCACGACCAGCTCAGGCAGAGAACTGGGAAGGGAAACGTAAAGCTCAAAGGAGTAAATCCTGTCTCAGGTGTTGAGAAGATTCCTCCTGGCCACCAGCCCTTTTCCCGAGACCTTCTCATTCTTTACTGTGAGGTTGCAACACGTTGCCCAGAGAAGCTGTGGATGTCCCATCCTTGGGAGTGTTCAAGGCCAGGTTGGATGGAACCCCGAGCAATCTGGTCTAGGGGAAGGTGTCCCTGCCCATGGCAGGAGGGTGGAATGAGAGGATCTTTAAGGTCCCTTCCAACCCAAGCCATTCTGTGGTTCTATGACACTACCATGAAGTATGGTGGGGCTGAGCTGAGCGCCACAAGCTGCTGATGGAACAGTCAAAGCTTGGAAACCTGTTCATGGCATTGGGCAAAGTGCTCCCCTCAGGCTCATTAGCAGTACAACCACACTGCCTGCCCAGCTGCCTCTGCCAGGGAAACTTCCTGCTCTTTCCGGGTCTTATCAACAGCTGCTGTGTGGAAAATGAACCTGGGCAATGCAGCAGGGAGCATGGGTCACAGCTGGCTGTCTCCTCCTGCCAGGATAGAGAAGAACACCCTTCTGCCATACTGTACCTGGCTTTTACAGCGCTGCTCTGCTCTCAGCTTCAAGCATGTCCTGCTGAGCTGGCTCATCTCAGCCAAAACCTCCTGGGCTTGTGGGGCAGTCAGCCTTACCTGGGTGGGAGTGTGGCTGCACCTCACCAGGCTCCAGATACTGCTGCTTCTCCTGCTCTCCAGAAATTGTGGCAGAGGAAGAGCTCAGTACAGTGGACAGGGCTGCTCATCACTCTCAAAAAAAGATGTTGGATGGTGTTTGAGAGCTGCCCATGGAGTGTCTGCCTGACTGCTGGCTGGTGCTCAGCCAGGCTGGGATCTGGGGGGATATGTTAGATATGTTAGATATGTTAGATGCCTGGTGCTGAAGGCTGAGGGCAGGCAGTCCCAGGAGGTCTGTGCAGCACCATGGAGCTGCATCAGCTGAGTCTTGCCTGTAGGTCTGGAGACAGATTTTCTCATGAGATATCAGCTACTTCAGGCATTTGTCAGAAGAGTTCCTTATATAAAAATAGATAGATAGGTAGATAGATAGATAGATATGATATAGATATAGATGATATAGATACAGGTGATGAAAAGACCAGAGGATTCCCTTCGCTGTCTAATTCTTCCTGGAATGCTTCTCCTCCAGTAAACCCTACCCCAAGTCCTGGGCAAAGAAGGGCAGAGAGGAGCTTTGCAGCTGTTCACAGTGGGGCCCTCCATGCCTATTTCTGGTGTGTTTGTAGCCTCTAATTCATCTGCCATGCACATTCCTGCAGAGCAAGCACTCATGTTTTGCTGCCTACAGAAACAGGCTTGTTTGGTAGCTCCTGGAAGGGAAAACTATTTCTGCTATGTGCCCCCTGACATGTCTTCCCACAGCCTGGATCTGTCTGGTTGCTATATCCATGAGGTTGTCCTCCTATCACCATTTACACATTGCTTCAGGCTGTTTGTACATTGCTTTTTAATTTACTGGGCTCTGCTCATGCAACTCAGCCCCTCAAAGAGACACCAAGCATTAGAATCTGGTATCAGTGACTCTGGCTGCAGCAGTGAGGTTTAATGTCATTTTACTTGTATCTTATCCAGCAGCTTAAGCCATTTCTTGTTACTAACAGGTTAATATTTTAAAGGAATTTAAAGGGAATATTTAAAGGAAATTTGAAAGTGAATTTACAGTGGAATGCATCCTAGCCCAGAAATTGTTTACAGATGGATAAGAAATTAATAACTCCTATCTAACATACTCTGTCCCTGCTGAGTTGATTCTTTAATTCCAAGAGCAGTTAAGTGTGAATCTACCACAAGTTCCTGAGTCTGTCCCAGTTCCTTTACTGCAGTGCTCTCCCAGAGAAAATACACAGCTCCAGGTAAGACAGTGGGAAATTCCTTCCCTTTTATCAGTACCATTAAAAACCTGCAGTGGAAAGGATGTCAACTGGTCAAAAGAGTGTGGTACTGTAAAAAAAAAAGGGTTTGTGGTTGAGGAGGAGAACATCCAGAGTGTTCAGGATGACACAATCTCCCTGTTCCCCCTCTTGGCAAGAGGAAGAGAATTCCTCATCCCTAATCAAACCCACACTTATCTCCCTCTGACCAGCATTTGTGAGTGGCTACAAGCCCAGGCTGGGACTCAGCACAGCAGAAAGGATGGATCCCTTCCCAGTTTTCCATATGTCACTGCTGCCTGTTACCAGTAAAAGGAGATGTCCTGCCAGCTGGGAGATGGAGGTGTGTACACAGGTCTCAACAAACAGCACTGTATTTGAAAGTGCCAGGTGGAGATAAGAGCCCCGAGCCTCTCAGCCCATGGGCAGGACATGGCAGCACGCTGGAAAGTACTTCTGAGTGCAAAGATGCCCCTGCCAGTTCCACTGCCCAAAAGTAGCTCTGCTTTAGTGGTCCCAGCTCAGTCCAGTTTGGTAAAAATCACAGAATCATAGAATCCTAGAACAGTTTGGGTTGGATGGGACATTAAAACTCAACTGGTTCAACCTGCCTGGCGTGGGCAGGGACACCTTCCCCAAGGCCAGGGTGCTCAAAGCAGCAGGAGGAGCAGCAGCAGCAGCACAGGTTCACCTGTGCATAACCAGAGAGGTGCCTCAGCCTGGCTGGGAGTGACTCACCTGCTCCCAATCCATAGCTGGCACAAAGGATAAACTCTTTTTGAGTGGCAGCCACTATACTTTAGGGGCAAACACCCCCTCACAACCCACAGAGGAGCAGGGCACTGAGGGGCTGAGCAAACATGGACTGTCCAAGCCTGCATACAGGTCCCTGCCCGCGCTGGGATCATCCGTGGGTTTGTGGGCACTGCCGTCAGCAAGAGCCACGAGTGTCCTGCACCCCTGGGTGTGCCCACAGGTACAGCTGCAAGGGCATCTCTCTTCAGCCCGTCCCAGCCTCCCTGCCTCCCTCCTCCAGCCAGGAGTTGTTTATAGTAAACTCTCCATAACGCGTGGATTCAGCTCCAGGTTCAGTGCTGCACAAAGACCATGTCCAGCATTCTCCCTGAGTTTGCAGATGTTCTGAATTTGGCATGGAAATGTGTTACTCCCAGTTAAAGAGAATTCATATGATTAATGATTAATCTGCTCTCTGAATAATTACCTCATTCAGCCAGCTTTTCTTCTGGCTCTGCAAGAAAACGTGCATGAAAAATGAAGACAAACCCCTTTTTCTGTGTTAGTGTGTATGTGGAATAATATTTCTTCCAAAAAGAAGAAAGCAAGTTTGAGAAAACAAATTACTGACACGTTTCCACAGTGCTTGTGCACACATGTTCTCTCCAACATTTATCTGGGACCACAGTCCCCCTCAAAATCCATTAGAGACCTGGTGCTTGAGGAAAACCTTCCTCATGAAGAAGGAGCATTGTTATATGCATTGAAAAATCTAAAGTTTCAGGTGTAGATTATCTGAGCTGATAACCATGCACACAATATTAAATTTCTATAAGCAATTTCTAGACAAAAGCCCCCTTCAGCCAACTCAGTGATAAGGTTTCCTGTGTATATGTGCATGCGCATAAGGGAACATTGTTTTAAGGTCTTTTTGGGGAATATATTAATTTATCAACAGAAATGAAAATACCAATTTTTTAAGAAAAAAGTTTAAATATTTATATTTTCAGCCAGTATTTTGGCATTCAGGATTTCTTGCTCAGGAACTATTTTCTGCAGTTACCAGAACATGTAGACAAAATACATTTCAAGAAAATCCAATCTTGGATCTCAGGAAGGCAATGTAGCAAACCTGATGCCAATCTTGTCAGAAAGCCTCCAAAACTGACTCAAGGAACTGCTATCTGCAGAAATCTAGCCTAGACAGAATAAAATTTGCTGTAATATAAACCTCAGCAAGATGTATGGGCCAAGGGCCAAGACATCCTTTTCAGAGCAGTCATGCCCCTGAAGTCCAAGAGGACATTTCTGATGGAGATGGTGAGCTCAAGGAGAACTGGTTCAAGATCGTGAGGATGTCCTGCATTGAGTGGCCAGGTGCTGTTCAGGTGTAAGACATTAGATTTACTGTTTGGAAGTGTCACAGAGGAGGCACAGCAGCCAGGTTGGGCTCAAGATCAGGTATTCACGATTCAAGAAAGGCAGCCTAGCCTTCAGCCCCAATCAGAAAGGCATGTCAGGAATTCCCAGAAAAGGGTTTGAGATCAAAACAGAAAATACCTTTATTCTGCTGAGTGATTCTTTCCTATCACTTGTGGTTCTGGCTGCACAGCTCAAAGACTGTAAACAAAAACGATTGAGGAGGGTGAAAAGGAGTGTCTTGCCTGAAAGGGGAATAAATCTGGAATCTTGACTCTGGGAAAGACTGGACAGATGGAGAAGCATGTAATAGATGTATAAGAAAATTGTGACTACTACACAGAAGGAATGGTGTAGGGGGGCAATTGTTCACTGCTTGCCAAAATACAGAAATCGGGGTTATCTCCTGGAAAGATAATACAGAAATTGGGGATATCTCCTGAAACAGTGAGGCAGTGATTTCAATGAAGGGAACGGAGATGTTTTTCAATTGATTAAAGGTGCAATACTCTTTATCTCTGTACTTACATCTTCAATTTGCGAGTGTACACGACCTTCCCCAAATCCCTATCTTTTTCTCGCTTCACGCTGCGCCTCGTCCTCCGTCGCCTGCCCGGGGAGCGATGCTGCTCCTCCCGCTCCTGGCTGCCACCAGCCCCGGGGTGATGCGCAGCCCTCTCTGCCCCCCATCCCCGACGGACGAACCCCGGCGCTGCCGCCGCCGTCACGCCCGCCCGGGCCGCGACCCTCCCCGCCCCGGCCGGGCGGTGTCTCCGCGGCCCCTGCGCCGCCTTTAAGCCGCGGTGCGTGATGTCACAGCGCCTGGAAGCCGCGGGCGCGGAACGCGGAGCGCGGAGCGCAGGGACCCCGCACCGCTGCCCGCGGGGCCCCGCAGCCCGCCGGGGACCCCCAGCCCCGCGGGACGGGCTCGGCGGCGCAGCATGGGAAGCGTCCAGCTGCAGGACTTCGTGGCGGGCTTGGTGGGCGGTGAGTGATGCCGTGAGCGCGGGTGGGGAGGCGGCGACGGGGGCACGGCGGAGGTGCCGGGGATAAAATCCTCCGCGTCACCCACGGTCTGTGCCTCCGCCCGGCGTCTCCCACGGTGTGCTTCGCTTTGGCTCACAAGTGCCGTTTAATCCCACTTCCACGGGCGGGATACTTAAAATTCAGGTTTAGAACATGTGATGCTGCAGTGCGGGGCCGACTTCCAGAGGCTCCCGCATGGCCCCAGCTCCCGCCGGCTCTCCCGTCCTTGCCCCCGTGGCTGGAAGCGCCGCCGGGCTCGGAGGGGGCTGGCAGCGGTCAGCCCGGGGTTCCCCGTGTCTCCTTCCCCGGGAGAGGCACTGCCGGACTCTGACCCCGCTGTCCCACCGCGGCCACTGGGACAATGCCCAGGGCAGGGATTGATCCTGTCTGCTGGGAATTCCGAAGGCAAACACCGGGAAACAGGTATCAGAAAGAAAAGGAAGCCAAACCGGCAGAGGCGCCAGTAATGGGACAAGGTTTAGAGAACTGAGAGATGTCCACTGGGTTTGCCAGCTGAGAGGGTGACCAGCTCTGCTGCCCCCAGGGCTGCTGCAGGACAGAGGATCCACTGTGGCACCAGCCACCGCAGAGCAAATCTCTGCCCAGGTGACACTTCAGACCCCACACAGAACCAGGGTGTGAGGTGGCTCACAGGTGTCCTGCCAGAAGTGGTTAATAAGTTAGCTGACTAAAAACCCAAAACCTCTGCCAAAAGTTTGCCTGAGTAGCTGATTTTTGGATCTCTGTAGCCTGTGGTTGCTCTCTCTGCCCACTGCCCTGTGCCGTTGCTGCACACCCCGGCCACGGGACAGGAGGTCCCGGGAAGTGAACAGCCACCAGCGCTCAGCAGCAGTGGCAGCTGAGAGTTTTCATGCATAGCACTAGACCATGGGTGGTCTCAGGTCCAGGAGGAGAGTGGACATTTATTAACACACTTAGAAAAGTCATAATGTGTCGACCAAGGACATGATGCTCTTTTCAGTACTAACCCACTACGAGTGACAAATCACATGTCATCCCCAAAGCACCTGTGGGCACTGGTTTGCGCAGAGACTTGCTGGTGAGGACACATCACAAATTACCCACCCTCCAAAAACCCTAAAACCTGCCAGTGTTGTTTGCAACAAACACACAAAACCATATCCTGGCACACCGGTGTTCCATTCTCCCGGAGAAGAGGGAAACCAAACTGTGCTCCATCCTGCCATGAGAGCTCCTGGCAGTGAGCTGTGTGAGTAGATGGGTGGATGGTATGAGAATACAGGCCAGTTTCTCCCCAGAGAACCATGGGGAAAAAGGCGGGATGGCACTGTAAAGATCTATA
Source organism: Edolisoma coerulescens (assembly GCA_013397115.1). Taxonomy (NCBI): domain Eukaryota; kingdom Metazoa; phylum Chordata; class Aves; order Passeriformes; family Campephagidae; genus Edolisoma; species Edolisoma coerulescens. Next base: position 2,597,310 of record VWZW01000318.1, on the reverse strand, counting down.
GAGAGCAGGATCTGTATCTGAATCCTCTCTGACAGGTATCTCTATAAACTGCTCTTAAAACAGCAAAGGATGAGGAGTTCACAGGTCCCATTAGCAGTCAGCTAGGACATCACTCTAAGCCAGGAGAAAGCATTGCCTTGTGTCTAACAGGAATCTCACCATTCTGAGGCTAAAAATTTGTGTGAGCTTAGAGGAGCGCAAAAGGGGTTGGTCCTGGACAAGACATACAAACATGACTTCTCCTTCTCCGGTGCCTTTGAGATGTGAAGCTGAAGGAGTCCAGGACAGTGTACGCAAAAAGTGTTTAAGCTCAGCTTTTAGCTGCTGTCAGGGACAGGGGCACCGTGCTGGTCATTGCTCTGGCTAGGCCCCTTACAACCGCTCCTATGGAATCTCTTCTCTCCTCTAAACCCATTGCATCCTGTCCTGTCACAAAAGCTTCAATGTTTTGCATAATACTTTGTTTTCATCCCCAGGAATTGCCAGCGTGGTTGCGGGCCATCCCCTGGACACGGTCAAGGTAAAACACTTTGAATTGTGTTCACATGTTACCACCCAAACCCCCACCAATTCAGACCTTCTCTCTAGGGGATGCTTCAAAGGACCTTCACTTATCCCAAGGGCGAATTTGGAATGTTTTCACAGACTTTCTTCCTCTCCAATGCTCATTTTGAATGAGAAACTAAAAGAACTGACTGATACGTGCAAGTTCCTCTGTGGAGAATTAATGCTGAAAATTAACCTGGCCTTACTGTGTGGTTCACTGAACAGTTCTGCCAATGTTTTATTGAACTTTGCCACAGACTAGTATTCAAAGGGCAATGAGGGAACTGTATTTGTTTTGCTGCAGGCACATTTTTATGTGTTTTCCTAGCACTGGAAATGCTGGAAGGGCAGAGTGCTGAAACTGTTATCCCAGGGCTGTGACACACAGTGTTTATGATTTCCGCAAGATAATTATTCCTCCAATGGGAGGATTTAGAGAAGTAAGAAGGTATTTGTCTGCGTGATGCAGACAAGCCCATGCACACATTGATGCATCCTGACTCAACCAAGCTGACCATGCCTACTGATGCAGAGATACGGAGGAGGATCCTATTCCTTTCTTTTTTTTTGAACAGGCATTTCTGGGCAGCTTTCATCACTTTTGCTTCTCTGCCCTTGTTGGGGTTGTTCAGCCTGAAGAATAGAAGGCTCCAAAGAAATCTTTTTGTGGCCTTCCTGTACTTGAATGGGGCCTAAAATAAAGACAGAATTTTTAGCAGGGCCCATTGCGATAGGACAAGGCGTAGTGGTTTTAAACGGAAAGAGAATAGGCTTAGATTAGCTATAAGGAAGTCTTGTACAAAAAGGTGGTAAAACACTGGCACAGGCTGCCCAGAGAGGTGGGGGGGATGCCCCATCCCTGAAAACATTCAAAGGCAGGATGGATGGGGCTCTGAGCAACCTGGTCTAGTTGGAGATGGCCCTGCTCACTGCTGGGAGGTTGAACAAGATGACCTTAAAAGATCCCTTTCAAATCAAGCTATTCTACAGTTCTGTGACTCCGTGTTCCCTGCTCTGGCTCAAGCCTGGCTCTGGCACCAGGCAGGGCTGCCAGCTGTGGCAAACCCAGAAGCCACTGGTCATGTTTGCACCTTAAAGACCTTTGGAGGGTGACGCCGAGGAGGCAGGGCCCAGCACGGCCCACACCCCATCCCTGCCCCAGCCATCACAGCCATCCCCTTGCACGCAGCAGGCTCTCCTGAGATCAGGAGATGCCCGGCCAGCCCTATCCTTTCTGAGCTGCTAAAGTGACAGCAGCCCCAAGGGCATCCCTGTGCCAAGGTGGGTGCAGACCCCCCGCGGGAGGAGCCACAAGGCTGCCCACGCCACCCAGCCATGGGCAGGGCGCAGGCAGCAAAGGCAGGCTCTGCCCAGCGTTGCCAAGGCAATCCCCATCTCAGGTCATGGCATCGTTGCCTGGTTTGGGGGAGTTTGGAAAGGAGAATCCTGCTGGGAAACATCGAGTTTCTGGATGCCAAGAAAGAGCAAGCCCATCCTTCAGTGCTTATAAAGACAACTGTCAGGCTGCCCCCTCTGCTGCTCTCGGCTTTGGGCAAGGCTTTGCCTTGGGAATACCAAGCAGGCAGACTTGTTATCCTTCTAAATTCAGGAGCAGGAAAGTGGAAAAGAGAGTTTTTACACAGCACTAGGCCAGCAAAGGGGCAGCTCAGCAGCATCTGCAGCTTCTCGGGGATCAGGGGTCTTTGCCCATCTGGGGGAAGAGGCAGGACTGAGTATAAGGCTCTGTGGGGTAAGTGCCATCTACACCACAGTTCCCATCAAGCCACCTCTTCCCATCATTGCAGCTTCCATCAAACACCAGCAGCTGTTTTTTCCTACGTGCTCACAAAACTTTAAAAGTTGTGCCTTTACTCACTTTTCATCCTCCCCACTGCATTCATTTCCCCAGAACTTTCTTCAGCTTCTGGCTGTCACCCAAGAGCCCTGTCTAATCAAATCATAACAAAAAGGAGAACTTTCCAGAGGAATATCCATACTGGTAGAAGCTGACTTTGTCAGAGATGCCAGCAGGGATTTCAGTGCCAGGTGTTAACAGATTAGCTAAGGGACATGTGTGCGAGAACCAGATTGTGAGAACGCTCAGTTGCCCTCAGTTACTCACAAAATATATTAACTTGAACCTCTAAATACCTGGTTACTGGGTAAAAGAAAAAAAACAAGCCCATGGAGGCAAAGTGGAAATGTCTGGGCTAAGATGAAGCCAGGAGGGAACTCAGGGCTGAACACTGAGGTCACCTTGTCCTGGGTCACTCGGGGTGCAGCCACCTCCCCCTGGTCCCCCCCAGCCCCGTTATGCCCAGTGTGAGTCACGGTGTGCCTCGTCTGCACCCGTGGCCTGGACCTGCCCACGTTGCACAACATGTGCTGCTTGAGCCATGGCAGCATCTTCATGTACTGGCTTGTTCTGAGGGCTCAGTAAATATTCTGCTTTTGCTGCTGCTTCTCTGTGGCCTCTGGCCAGGCCTGGAGCAGAGCAGGGATGCTGCATGTGTGCAAACAGCTGGAGCCACCCCAGGGTGAGGGGGCAGCCTGGGCTGAGGGATGAGCACAGACTTTGGTCCCTCCTGCTCCTGCCAGGGTCCCACTGCGGCACTGGCAGCATCTTGCAGGGCTCTGGGCCAAATGATTGTGCCATCCAACCTGCTGTTTGTCATCCAAAAGCTCCCACCAGTCATGAACTCTGGTGGACACACATTCCTTTGGGCTTTAAATTCCCAAAAAATTTCGTGCTTCACCCTGGTGTAAATCAGGGCGGAACCAGCGGAGGGGATTGGACACTGTCCCTCCAGCGCAGGTTGGCACTGTCCCTTCAGACTTCACTGCTAGCAGCAGTGCTGATAAATATGGTCAGAAATGCTGTCCCCATTCCCTAAAGATGTTCCTGATGGAGCATGTGTGTCTTCCTATAAAAAATGAGCTCTGGCCTCAGCCAGGATGAAGCCCCAGGTGCTGTGGAGTGAACAGTGTTTCCATTTCCTTGCACACCGCTAAGCCCAGAAAATGCATCCCTTGTTAGGATGTTTCTAGAGCAACCTCGTGAGCAGCTTGAATGAAAGATGATCTAAATACATACATGAGAAGGAGAATGTATGCTGAATCCTATTGGCTTTGTTGTGACTTACGTGCCATTTCTTACATCTGTTGGAAGGTGTATTACCAAATTGCTTTCCAGAAATGAAATGTCTTTTTTTGAAGTTACGTGAAAATGTGTTTTTGAGTGAAGCATGGAGAATTTCTGAGATGGCTATGAATTATTTTAACTCCAATTAGTATCTCTATGTCATAAAATCCACCTTGTAGCAGAAGGGCCGCAGAAGTCTCCCAGGGGAGCTCACCTCTCCTCTCTTTGCAACACATCCCAGCCTTCCCTGAGAGTCTCCAAATGGAGACGACCACAAACTCTTCAATTTCCACATAAACCACGCCCTTGCCAATGACAGCACTGCACACCAGCAGCCTGCTGTGCTGGGTCAGGGTAGCTGATCCAGACTGGAGAGCAATTTGATAGTCATCGATTCCAGATGTTGCAGAGAGCTTCAGGCTGTGAGATCCCGCTTAGCCTTGCTTCTGGCAAAGTTCAAGAGGGTGGATGCACATATATCTTATTTTATTGCTCAGTTCTCTTTACGACTAAGGAAGGACTTGTTCTCAAAGCAAAGTACACATTGTTTACGTAGCATGAGCTTTCATTGGGCTGGAAGCATAGGATTTTAATCACGTTTTACAAATGTCTTTTGCAGACTCGTCTGCAAGCTGGACAAGGATATGGAAATACGCTCAAGTGTGTTCTCACTGTGTATAGAAATGAGTCTGTAAGTACTCCATCATACTTTAAATGTGCTGGTAGAAAGTGCAAGTCAATAAATAGATAAATGCATAAAGCAATTGTACAAAACGTTGCTGACACCAGCAGTTATATAAAGACCAATAAAGTTGATTGATTGCAATTGAACCTGCAAATCCCTACAGCCTTCTCGTGCTTTACTCTAAGGTAACCCTCTTGGTGACTCCTCTTGAGAAAGGAGAGATCCCTGGCATGGAATGATCAGTGTCTCCACATGGGGTAGGGTGTTGCATCCACAGTGACTCTTTTGACTGATCCTACTGGCAAAGGTCGCCCAGAGGGATTTTGCTGACTTTGGTGAAGCCAGAACAAACACTGTCTATACGAGGAACTTCTACATGGGTTCCTGTGCTTTCAACCATATCCTGTATTCTGCACAATCCTTATAAGCCTTTAGCAGCATGAACCAATTTCCTCTGCTCAGCATGTGCAAACAGTTGGTTCCAGGAGACATCTGCTACTTGGATTTGTATTTCATCCCTGACTGTGGCAGGGGGTTGGAACGAGATGACTTTCAAAGTCCTTTTCAATCCAAACCATTCAGTGATTTATAACCTGATGGACAAGTTGGGGTTTACACTTCTCAGTCCTGCTCAGTCTCCTAAGGCCTGCTCCCTTCCCTGGGTAGGTGACCGGCTTCTTCAAGGGCATGTCCTTCCCCCTGGCCAGCATCGGCATCTACAGCTCCATGGTGTTCGGTGTCTACAGCAACACGCTGCGGTTCCTCAGCCAGCTCCACCACAGGGACCCGGCCGCCGCGCCGTCGCTCACCGACATGACTGTGGCCAGCCTCGTGGCAGGGGTCCTCTCTGTGGGCATTGGCACCCCCGTGGAACTGGTCAAGATAAGGCTACAGATGCAAACACAGCCATACACCAAAGGTAGGAAGCAAGAGTTGCTTCTGCCTGTCTCTGCCAGTCCTTGGTGCATACGCAGAGCTTTACAACAATTTTTTTCAAGGCTGGGCTCTCTGCTGCCTTGTGCTGCTGCAGTTGGGCTAAAAATTCCCCCTTTTGCCTGAAGACGGGCCCCATCCTGCTCAGCTCAAGGGGAGGGTTTTTATCAACGGCATTTCCAGCCAGTTGGGATCTATAAGGAACATGAGGCAGGTCTGCCCAAGACCAGAAGCTGCAGGAACTGTGAGTCCCTGAGCTATGAGGTCCCCTGGAGATCCCAGCAGCAGCACCATGGCTGCCAGCAGCAATGCCAGCTCCCCACCTCCCTCTGCATGCTCTCAGTCCCACATATATTTGCCCATAAACCTCTTTCTGTTATTCCACCCTTCTCTGTTCAAAAGCAGTTTTCCATTTGCATTTAAAAACCACTGACTTATTTCACACAGGGTGCCAGGTAGTCCGGGTGTGGGCAGGATGGGTCAGGAGGGGACACCAGCAGGATGGCAGTGGGTGCCTGTTCCCTGTCCACAAGCTGCAGGCAGAAGGAGCTGCTTCAGCTCTAGACAGCAGCTGAATTCCATTGCAGGCTGCCAGCATGGAGCAAACCCCACCAGAGCACACGCACAGTCGGATGAAGACACGGAGCAGCTTCAGAGCTGAACAGCTTGGATTTCAGCATTTCAGCTTTCTCACAATTACAGTCATGGTGTTTAACTGTGAAATGCTGGCATTTTTCTGTTGCTTTGATAAAACAATATTATGTCCATTTTTAAAGCCTCCGTGTGGCTTAGCAACCTAATGCCTTTTACAAAAACAACTTGGTCTGCATGGGAAGGGCCAGACTCTGAAGATGTTAAGGCTTTCAAAGATGTGACTTGGCATAAGTTGAAGTTAAAATTCAATTATTTAGAAATCTCACTGGGCACATACCTATTGGGAGGTATGCCATGCATCTAAGAAAAATCTCTCTTGAAGTGTCTAAATGTCTTCTGAAAATGGACCTAAGTACTCTCTCCTGAAACTTTTTTCCCATGCTATCTGTTGACCCCAGCAGAAGAAACTGGATGGCAGTGACTTCTAATCGATGGCAGTGGGCTTTGGAGAGGAGTTCTGTGGCAATATATCTATTTTAACAGTTGGTTTTTTGATTTTTTTTTTTTTTTTTTTGTAGAAAGCGTTAAACTAAAATCCACAGTTCCTGGATCTGCTGTGTACCGAGGCCCAATTCACTGCTTTAGGACAATCCTACAGAAAGAGGGGATAGCAGGAATATACCGAGGCAACGTAGCAATGCTCCTGAGGGATGTTCCTGGGTACTACGCCTATTTCATCCCTTACGCAATGTTCTGTGACTGGATAACTCCTGATGGAAGCATTTCTCCTAATCCCTTCTCTATCTGGGTGGCAGGGGGTGTAGCAGGTAAGCACCTTTACTTCCTCACAGCACTGGCCAAACAAGGACAAAAAGGTTCTCAGGGCAGATTATGAGGGTGACTCAATCCGCATCCTCCTGAACACCAGGAGAGGACATGGGACTGAATGACCTTCCTCCCCCAGGGCCAGGCTCCCTGGCACCACAGCTGCACTTTATGACTTGAAAAACTTTATGGAAGTCATGTTATCAGACCTTCATTGGGCTCAATGTCAGTGAAGAGGAGAACAGCCTTCATCTCCCTGGATGCCTCAGGGCAGCCTGCCAATCACATTGCCAGGGATACATGGCAGCCAAGATGCCTCCAGAAGAGGACTTCAACCTGTTGGCTGCCCACCAGGAGGGTGTGCACCTACCCACACCTAGCAGAAGCCAAGTTGACTGTTTCTGATCTTCTTTCTTCCATGTGTACGCTTGCCAGTAAGACTGGCATGTGCATCCCCCACCACGTGAAAGGTCACCCCTACACCCACTCCCCACTTCTTGGCCATTTCTAAATTGCAGATCCATAAAGGCAAGTCAATCCTTAGCTCAGGCAATGATAACAAAATGCCTTCTCCATTTCTCCTCAAATAAAGAGGCCCCTGATGCCTCTGGACAGCTTTTTTAGTGTGCCGCAACACTCATGTAGGTCCAGACATTCTTGTCTGTCCAGCTGGGCCATGGATTGCAGTCGTGTGCTGATCTTTGTAGAGGCAAAGCATCCCACTCAGTTGCAGGCTGATCAATGGAAATAGGTGTTTCTCTAGAGGAATGACAGAGTATCTCACTGCGTGGAGCCTAATCCTGGCAGCCTGAGATGCACCTACCTCTTGTTTGTATCCTCAGATCAAACTTTGCTTTACAATGCAATTATCAGAAGACTCAGTTTTTTCTGAAATCATCCCAAGCGACAGCTCGGGCTCTTCCCTTGGCATGTCCGTGTTCCACCAGAAGCAGCAGAAGATGTATTTGCACCTGAGAAGCCCCTCTTGGGTTGCCTGCATCTGATCAGCAGCATAACCTCCAAAATCTGAACGCTTCTTCCAGAAACAGGGAACTTTCTCCCAGAAAGACTGTTTCTGTGCCTGAGCAGGGTAAATACCCTGACATGAAAATTGCATGAATATGATGTGATAGATGAGAGGTGAATTTCTGAGTTCACTGACCTGCGGCCAAGAAGGTATAGAGAAGGAATTATTCAAATACTTCTGCATTTTTCCAGGAGCCGTTTCCTGGGCAGTATGTACTCCAATGGATGTTGTGAAAAGTCGACTTCAGGCAGACGGAGTTTATTTAAACCAGTACAAAGGGACCCTTGACTGCATGTTGCAGAGCTACCAGAACGAGGGCGTAAAAGTAAGTGACATTTGAAGTAAAATCTGGTTATTAGGTATTTAATTGTCAATTGGAAAATACAGTGGCTGTTAAAAACCTATCTGCAGGGTTGAGAGACAGCTAAAGCCAGTTAGTGCTAAATTATTACAATGGCAGTAGGTAATTATAGTGTAGATTCCTTCTAAATCAAAATAGTGAGAGTAATAATACACATTACACAATGCAGAAATGAATGACTGGGGGTCACACACTGCTGGTGTAATTAACTTCAAACAACATTTCATGTTAGTGCACTTAATCATGGATATAATTTGACTTACCATAAATCAGAAGTAGAAAGTCTTACCTCTGTGCTTGCTTCTACAAAATGAAGAGGTCAAATATTTCCCACTGACTTTGGTGTCAATGAACCGATTCCAGTGGGACTGCCCTGGCACTCTGGGTGTGTCTGGTCACCTCGGGCAATGCTTTGGTGGAACCAATGCTGCTTTTGCACTGCTTGTCCTCATTTTGCACCCAGATAGAGTTGACTGTCAGCATTCTTAAATCAGAGTTGCTTTAGTTTCAAACATGAAGAAGGGCTGCGTGCCAAAAAACTTATCTCCCTTTTCTGACTTTGTCTGTTAGTGTAATAAAAGATATTTGTTCTACCTACAAACTTTGCCTCAGTTAAATGTGAATGGCAGAGAACAAGGGTTTGCAGCTTTATTGCGTTGCCAAGGCATGGCAGTGGAAGTAACGTCGTCTGATACTGAAATAAATCTGTATTTATCATCCGAACAGCACGTCGGCTTTTAGCTCCAAAGTGTTAATTTTCACATTCTGAGAGAACTGTAACAAGTTACAAACAGGAAAATAACCTGCAAAATCACACGTCGGTGTGATTTCAATATTTGCCAACATGTCACTACGTTTTGCCAGCTGTCACCAGAGCCTGTGGTGCGGTTCAGTTTTTGCTACTGAGTGAAGAAAGGCACATTCATGTGAAGCACAAGCACCTGGAGAGGTGCTTAGGACTGTGCTTGGACAGTCAGAGGCGGGACAGGCTCTCCGGTACCTGCCTTGTGCATTCCCCTTGGTGTGCACTTTCACAGTAGGGTGTCTGAAATGGAAATTTCCATGGGTTTTCCCTTCTTTTTCCATCCTCATCCTCACCCTCTGCCCTCCTTGTCCTGCCTGAATTAACAACTGTAAGGGGTTTCTGTTGGAGTTCTGCACTTCTTGTAGTTTTTCTGCTGTCACACCTGGCACCTGTCCCAAAGCCGTCAGTAGGATTGAGTAATAGTTGACAGCAAGACTGGATCCTGCTCTCATAAGGAAAATCTTTTTAAATGTTGGGAGACTCACAACTGACAAATGGCAAATCCAGGGCCAGATTCTGGGACAAAGGAACAGCATTCTTAGTGCTGGAAGTAACTGCTTGATGTACACAAAGAAACACAACTATAACCCTTGTCTGTCTCCATAGCCAGGTGTGTTCATTCTGATAAGAAAAGTTTATGCCTCTGGACTTTTCATCCTAAATCTTCATTATTATTTAACTTTGCTCTCTTGTGTTACTTTATGGATAATGCAAAAACATTGAATTTCCTCCCAGAAACTTCTCTTTCCTAACAAAATAAAACATCCCAGTAAATCAAATAATATCCGAAATGTCCCAACACTGCAATTTCACATTGCAAGCTTTATCTAAACTATGTGAACATATTTTGATTCTGTCTCAAAGAAGTCAGCACTATGCTTAGGATTTATTGGATGATGTTTAGTAGAGTTCAGTAATATCAGCGTAAAAACTGGTTATACACTTCAGTCTAAGGGCTTCTGGTCTTGGGGCCAAGATTTTTCATGTTTTTTTACAGTAGCTGTGGGAACTTTGCCATTATTAAGCCTGGAAAGGGGTTTGATTGCTGATGTTCCTTTTCATGTCTACTCTGAACTTGTGGTGTTTAGATTAGTGACTTGTGGTGATGAGCCTTGGTGGTTAAAGGAATGATTTTGGGAGAAACAGGCCAGCAGAGATACTCCCTGCAACCATCATATTGTGAGCAGACTCACCCCGAAGTGAGCAGCTTGTGCACATCCTCGCACACACCATGGTGTGGTGTTTGTAGTGAGGGGGGTTCAAAGGGAGACCAATCAAGGCCAGGAGTCAGGAGGGACAAGGCTTTTTCAAAAGCACTTTACTGTTCAAGCACTTAAAAGCCACATAATCTTTTACTCCTGTACATGCCAGCATCTTTTAAAAAGAAATATATTGAGCAGATAAAGGAAATCTGGAAGCTGGTACTTATTATCTTAATTAAAGAAAGCACTGGGTTATGTATGGGTACCAAAATTTGACCCTAGGAAGACTCATGTGAAAATATCAGCTTCTATCAAATATTTTTCCCAAAGGCAGTAGGTGAGAGAGTTCTCAGCAAGGTACAGAGGAAGTCTCATTTTCAGTTGATTGAGAAATTCCTTCTATGCTCAAAGGTGAAACCTGAAAAATAGTCCCCGTGGCACAGTGCCCACATGGCTGGGCTGGCTCGCAGCCACACCGCTCCTTCTCCACTTGCCAAACGTCTTCTGTGCCCACAGACCCAGCCCCGGGGCTCAGAGCATTTCCTGCATGGAAACAGTGCCTTCTTGTACCCTGGGGTTTGCGTGATCCCCACATGTTTATGTATGCAAAGGAAGGAAGGCCAGGCTGGACGAGGCTTGGAGCAATGTGGTCTAGGGGAGGTGTCCCTGTCCATGGCAGGGGGTGAGAACAAGGTGGGCTTGAAGGTCCCTTCCAACCCAGAGCACTCTGTGGTTCTGTCACCCCATGACTGTAGCTAGGTAGGACAACACTGGAAGACATTTTAGATTTCTTGCTTTCTGTTTTATACCAGTTCCATGAGACCAGCTTTTACCCTTTACCTCTTGTAGCTCTGGCTGGTATGTACAGATGGGGGTCCACAGGGAGCACAGAGCACAATGATACCAAACCAGGGCTTCTGCCACTGCGTTCCCGTTCCCCAGTGCAGACCTCGGATAAGACCAGCAGTAGGAGAGTACCTTCCAAGCAAACCCAAAAGATTTGGTTCTTCAGAATACCACAATGACTTCATTCAATGTTTTCTTCCTCTTCTTAAAACAGTCAGTATATTCCTATGCTCTAACCTTTCTCCATCCCCAACAGGTCTTTTTTAGGGGCCTCATGGTCAATACAGTGCGAGGATTCCCATCGAGTGCAGCTATGTTTCTTGGCTATGAACTTTCTCTCAAAGCAATGAAAAGATGCCAAACTGAGACCAATCCCTAACTTCCAGGTCAGCACATAAAGATGCTCTAGCTTTATTAAAATTACAGAATTAATCTTTGAATCAAATAGAGTTGCAATTGTATAGATCCTCTGAAAGTCATATAACTTACAGGGGTACCTACACCTGAATAGCCAAACGCAATTTCGGTCTGTGGGATTCAAAGCAGACAGCAAATGTACCAATGGATTTTAGTTTCAGTCCTCATCTCCTGGAGCTTCGCTGTAATCCATTCTGATTGTTGTGATTATTTAAATTAATATCAATCAGAAATAAAAATTTGAAAGGAGATGATTCTCTAATATTTTATAAGTTTTGAAATACTATTTTTACTATAGTCCCTGCGCAGTATTCTTTCCTCCTTTGTTCCATCCCCAGAGTTATGAAATTAAGCTCTTTCAAAGTGCCTTGACTATCAACTCACTGTTTCATCCTTTTCCTCATTAACTTAGAGTTGCATAACGGAGCAGGATTAAAAATATCTGAGTAAAGAAACTTTTTTAGCAGCTAGATACTCAAGATTTTTCTTGGCAGTCTTTGCTGTTTTCTGCAGTACTTCATAAATCTCCTTCTTTCTTATTTCAAAAGTGTTGCTCAGAAGACCAGAAAGTCTCCTACTTTCCTGAGCCAAATCAGCAGTGTGGTGTTGGTGAGGGCTCAGCTGCTCTGCCCAAAGACTCCCATCCCACACCTACAGGAACTGCTGTGGACACGCAGTCCATGGAGGACTCCGAAAATCGCACCAGCTCAATCAAATCCAAAGACTGTTTTACCATCAAATCTTCCACTGTTGACTAAGAACACCTTAATAATTCCAGTGGTGGTGGTGGGCTTCTTCACCAATGACATTTTCCCTATTGAACCAGGAAAACAATTTACTTCCCTTTCCCAAGGGATGTACCCAAACCCAGCCCACCTCACATCACCAAAGGAGAGACTTTTGTACAACGCGGTGTTCTAACACTCATCTTTTTTTTGTGAACAAGGAAAGGAGGAAATGCGGTGGGTACACAGGTGCTTTTTCTGTAGGAAGGCCTGGATTCCCACCAAATCCTAGCTTGCTTTCAGGTTCAAAGAAGTGGGTGACTCCTCCCATACAAACACTCGTGTTCTACAACACAGTTTGGCACAATTTAACACATTATCATGAAAAATGTAAAGGGCTTCAACAACTTCAGTCTGTTATCTGAGGTATAAATTAAATTGGGAAACCGGAGGATGTTAAATTCAGAGACTAAGCTGCTTTTTTTAATACAGAAAACAATAAAACAAGTCTGCAGTTCACATAGATGGCTGCCTATTAATTTACACAGCTTGCCTGGTGCAGCCCTCCAAGGATCAGCTCGAGGTACCTCGTTAGACCTTCTGAGCTCCCTGACACGACTTGTCAGCTGCCAAAACCTGCAGACATCACTTTGTATCCTTGAGCAGACCATCACCAAAGGAAGTCTCTTTAGGACACAGTACACTTCAGACCTCCAGCTCTTTGCTGGAATCCCACTGAGACCACTAGGGCAGGCCCTAGGGCAGTCTCTCTTTGGTCTACCTCAGCCTCTCAATTATTCCAAGATCTTTTACATCATTATTATTTCTGTTTATGCTGTTAAATATCCTTATGATTTATTTTCTAAGCATGGAGCTTTTGATGCCAAAGCCCAAGAAGACCCAGCTTTGCTGCAACAAGAGGACTCTGGTGGCACTGGCAGGAGAGGCCAAGGGGTAACTGGCTCACATGGCCTGGGGGAATAATCTAGGACAACACGTCATCTGGGAAATGTTCTAGAGGAACAGCTCTTCCTCTGGAGAAGAGCTCTGGGGGAAAAGCCCAGTGATTGCAGTTTCAGCAGATGCCTTCACAAAGAGGTTTTTGAAGACAATGTGCAGCAGCTGTCCAGCTTTCCTCCATAAAAGGAGGAGAAGGAAAGAGAAACTCCTACGTCCTCTTCCCTGGATGAATGGAGGAATTGCTCACAACACTTGAAGATCTCAGCAGAAAGTGCCTAAAACTTAGTTTCTGTAGCAGTACTTGGAAATGGGGTCACATTCCTTGGGCTCCTCATCACTGGGGCCCAGAATAAAAACAGAAGTGTGGGTGCTCCCAGAACCGGCCTTAAAATGGTGAATAGACAGCTGGTGTTGCTTCATCTCAGGACTTGCAGGTGAGAAGGCTCACAGTGCCTTTGACCTTCCTGAGCACGCATGGAGCTGTTTTTGATAAACAATATGGACAAAATTGATGAGCCTTCACACAAGTATTTGTTGCTGGCTGCATTTAAGGATTCATCCTTTCCATTTTGCGTATTTTAATGCATGTATGTAAAACATGTTTTTAGATGGATAATATCATGTGTCTCCAGGGGTAATACTTGGGCAGACTATTTTTTAAATGCAAATAAATGGTGTGTTTATCTGCCTGCCGAATGTAAAATGGACCATGAATTAATTAAACTGATGAGTTCACAACAAGCTTGTGTATCTGCATGATCCTGCCCTCATGGTGCCCAGGTTTGGTCCATTCAGTGCTCTCTGGGTGTAAAGCCCTGAAACGCAAGTTGGAGTTGCATGGTGATATTTCATTATATTATTCATCCAATTAAACCAATTTTGAGATGGGAGCCCAGGATTTGCCTGGACAAAACTCTCATGAAGCACACACCTGCCAGAAGGAGCTGTCAGGGAGAGCCATGGGTACCCTGGTGTGGAAAGAGGGTGCTTCCTGCAGAGGGCAGATAGCTACTCTATATAATATAAATATATATAATATAAATATAGAATCATGAAGAGCAAGTGGGAAGTGAATATAAAGCTTCGGCCACTTGATGGCATCCTCATCCCTGGCAGGGCATGTGCTGCTCGCTGGAGCTGCCAGGCAGCCCCTCTGTGTCTTGTCCATTCAGCCCCGAGCCCAAGTCTGCTGCCAGATCAGCACACATTCCCTTCCCCATGGACAGCCCCACACTGGACAGCCTCTAGATGATTTTGGGGTGGCCCTGCCCTGCCAAAGGCTGCCCTGGTCTGGCAGCACTGGAGGCAAGCCCTGGACACACCGGTTAATCAGTGTGTCACCCCTTTAGCAGTCACAGACAAACCACAAAAGAGGCAAAGCAACTCCGGGCTAGAGCACGAGGGTTTCAAGGGTGACGGTAGCACAGGCCACTGTGAAGGAGATTAGGCTGCCTCTGGGCCACTGCTGGTGACCAAGGATACCTTCTGAGGCACAGCACTCTGTGACACCCCTCGCTGTGACCAATCACACCTCTGGGAAGTACTCAAGGCCAGGTTGGACAGGGCCCTGGTTTAGTGGAAGGTGTCCCTACCCATGGTAAGTGGGTTGGAAGGAGATGAGCATTAAGGTCCTTTCCAACCCAAACCCTTCTATGGTTCTATGATCCCTGCACATGGAGACTGACAGACAGTGATACCTTCTGAGGCACAGCACTCTGTGACACCCCTCGCTGTGACCAATCACACCTCTGGGAAGTACTCAAGGCCAGGTTGGACAGGGCCCTGGTTTAGTGGAAGGTGTCCCTACCCATGGTAAGTGGGTTGGAAGGAGATGAGCATTAAGGTCCTTTCCAACCCAAACCCTTCTATGGTTCTATGATCCCTGCACATGGAGACTGACAGACAGTTTACTCTTGCTTTTGCAGTGGTGTGTGGCTGTGTTACCAGTGAAGGAGGTCCAGTGGTGCTGGGGTTGAGTGACACCACAGGGGTCAGCCCCATGTCCCAAAGATGAGGGATGGAAATTACAACTTATACACACAGAGACTTGACAAGTCTGTGTCTTGTGAATAATATTCTGTATGATCTATCGAATGCATTCATTCTTGGAAATAGTATCAGTATCATTATCCATGGATAGAATTTAGGATCTCTAAAGAATTTTTCAGGGACCTGGTGATGGACTTTAAAACAGCCTTGCCTGGCAGGCAGGCAGACAGACACATAGCTGATTCAGTGGGGTACTGATTACATATATTGGTTATTTTGTCTCTGAATTGCAAAAAAGAAAACCCCTGTGTCAACAGAATTCAGAATGTGGACCAGCTCCTTTGTCAGTGCTCTGTCTGTACAGACCTGTCATCAGTGGCACGTTCCACACACATGCTGGAGTGGATGGCTTCTACCAGCTTGGTAGGTTGTTCAACGTGTTTACAGAGCCCCTAATTTTTAAACTAAATGCAGTAAATCCTGAAATTGTCAAAAAATGAGAAGGGAGACCAGAAGGACCAGGGATGCCTACTTCTATGTATTTGTTGCCTGGATTATAAAAGTGTATTCAGACCTGTCATCCCTCAAATAAGTTTGTAATTGCCCAACTTTCATGTCTCTGGTGGCACTCCAGCTCTTACAACAGCCTGTATTACTTAATGAGATGCTGGCTGTTTTTCATACTTTATAAACTATTTAGTGCTATAGAAGGAAGAAAAGGTAACAGCAGCTTATTTCCTTAATTGAAAAAAACCCAATCAAACAGGAACCAATTTCCCAGTCAAAATCTGTTTTTCTAGAAAACAGCCCTGACCTGGATGAAGGTCTTTGGGGCGGGGAGAAGCTTTGTGATGTCTATGGTGCATGGTGTGGGAAGAGGCTGGTGCTGCCCAGCAGTTTCAGCACCTACTGAAACCCTGCCTATAAAGGCCTTTTTCAACCTAAATGATGTTACGATGGCTCTAAGCCAGGCTGAGATTTTCTCACGCCTCGGGAGTCCCTGCCTGGTGTGTCCCCACCACAGGGGAAGGCAAGATCACAGTCCACATCTCAGTTTCTCCTTTTCTGAGACAGAGGAGTAGGTGACATCTTTGCAGGCATTAAGATATATCTCTTTGGTTTATCTGAAGTTCTCTGTTTTGTCATAGAGGTTGTTATAGTAGAGATTCCTTGCCTAGGCATGGCATTCATGCCAGCCAAGAAGGTCAATGCCTGTCTTGTACTTGTCAAGAAAAAAGTAAAGCGTAGAGCCAGAAAAATGATGAGATCCAAGGAGACAAGTGGGAAGAAGTTCAAGTGATAAATTGAATGTAAACTGCACAAGAACATCTTCCTCTCTCTAAAGCCATCTTCTTCCTATATATACTCCTTCAGTAATGCACAGACTGATCACTGCCAGCTTAGATAAGCAGCCTGTAGAGTATCCTTCCAGAGACAGGCTCCAAAAGGAATGAAGCCATGAAGTGAAGGAAAATTTAAGTAGTCACACTGATTTTCAAGGCAGTTTTCCTAAACTGTAGATCCTGTGACAGCTCCAGATTCAGACACAAGTGGAACACCCAACCTGTTAGAAGCCACTCGTGCAGCACAAGCGTATTTTTTTAAGGGGGTCTCAGAGGTCCCATATGCAGTTTCACTGTAAGATATAAAGTGCTGGATACATCAAGAAATCCTTGCTTAGTAAGGGTAAAATTCTAAGGCTACTGGGCTGTACAACACCCAGACTCTGAAGAGAATACAAAGGTCCTGTTTGAGTGATGGAGAAAGCAATGGATAACCTTGGGTTACAAGGAAAAAGATCTGGAGAAACCAGAACCTTGCAAGTGGGAAAGAACACTCTTAGACTGCCCTGCCACCAACACCTGCTGCATCAAACTGGCACCTGCATGGCCTCACCTCTGTGAAAGCACCAGGACTTAGCTCATCTTCATGAAATGGTCTATTCTCCCATGTTTCAAATTATTTTAGCACTGATGTAGCCTACTTCACACACAGTATAGAAACACATGGTATAGAAAATCCTGCCAATTCTCATGGATAAGAGCCAGCTTGTTCTTACTTATGCAACTAGGTGGGAACCAATATCCGTGCCTACCTCATTGGTAAATTACTATCGCTGTGTTTCCATCAAGCAGCCTGCAGGTGGATTTTCAACACTTACAGCACGAAAAGCGAGCTGCAATGTGGGGCTGGCTGGAGAAAAGCTCTAACACAGCCATGGAGTGAATGCCTCGTGCTACCCGTCTGTCCTGCATGTTCAGTCTCCCTCTGCATGCCGTGCTGAGTGGGAAATCCAGCACAAAGGGTCACTGCACAGTGGGACAAGCAAGGAAGGGTGAGTGGACTTCTGATGTGAGAGCGCTCAATGTTTCTCTTTCCTGGTATGAAAGCGGTCAGGCCACAAAAAAAGACACTGGAAGAAGACATCAGGAAAAATCTTAAAATACAAGAGAACTGGTGACCTTTGTGTTCAATTCCTGCTGCCTTCTGCCTGCTTTTAGAGATGGCTGGTTGTGGGAAGCATTTTCAATATGCACGACACACAGCATGGCCGGCGTGTAGCTGTCAGGGCTTTTTTCTTTTAGATGCCTCAGCTATTGCTAAATATCATTGCAACATGGAAAGCATGGCTCAGCCCAGGACAGCTCTGGTGACTGTACTATTGCATGAACCAAGGAGGACTTGCAGCTCTGAAGGTCTCTCTCATGTGCTCTCCCCTCTCACAGCTCCTGAGTGCCACTAGTGTTTGTTAATAAGCTTAAATGGTTTCAAATTAATTAAAACTCTTCTGAAAGTAATGAGAGCTCCATTACCTACAGAAGCTAATGTGAGTCCTGAGGAAACCCTGTGGTCCATCTGCTAGGGCAGAGCACAGTGTGTGGCTCTCAGGGGGTGCCACTATCCTCTTGGATTGGATTGAATTGAAATGTTCCCTGAGTTCATCAGGATTTTATGCCTTTCTGTTATAAGCAATCTTGCTATTACTATGCTATGGTTTACCCTTTCACAAAGGGATTAGAATGCCCCTATTTTCCTTTATTTCCACATTAGCATATGTCATCTTTATCTAAGAGAAAGGGAAAAAAATACTCCAAGCCACCTTATCTCTGGAAAATGAAACTGGATAGCATCTCTTCATTTGTGGTCTTTGCATCTCTTCTATCTTGATCAGTGCACACAGCAAACGTAAAACAAGCTGGTTTGTTATCTGGGTGTTTTTCCTCTGCAGGGAATTGTTTTTTTTCTACGTTAGAAAACCCAAAATCTATAGAGGTTCTTAGAAACTCTACACTGGGGTGCAAATTCTCTCATGAGAACTCAAAAGATCTGGAGGTTTATGCAAACCAGGTTAAAATATTGGTCTGGAAACTGGATGTTTTATGCAGCATTTCTGGTCATTCAACCTAGCATCAAAGTAAAGGCATTAAAAGAAAATATACATCCCAAAGTATTTACATATAAACCAAAAACATTCAGGACCTCAGAGTCTCCAAAGGAGCCAGAAGAAACTGCCTGTAAGAGACCACAGAAATACGTTGGAGAGTTTTGTATATTCACCTTTTCCAAATAATCTGTTCTGGGTTGGAATCTCAATATCTCATCACTTGAAAGTTGGTGGGCTGCCCTGGTGCTGGCAGTACCCATGATGATGGAGCTCTCTACCCTGTCTTCACTCTGCTCCTCCACTGCTCCCTGCCCACTGCATCCCTCAGCATGCAGGGAAGTGCTGGGACATGGGAATATGCCATCTGCTGCTGTGTGGCTCTGCCCCAGGCTGACCACAGTGGGTTTCCCCACTCAGGTGTCCCAGTGGCAACACAGGGGATGTTTCTATGGGCTACTGTTCCCAGTACCTTTAAGGCTGGTGATCTTTATTACCTTTATTTTGAGCAATGGATGAAAAGCCTCTATTTCCTCTCCACATTTTGGTCTGTGTTGCTGAAAGAGAGATTAAGGGAGAAGAGTGGATGATCAGCTACCTAGACATGAGGACAGAAAATTAACTGACAAATGACAACCTATTTGTGAAAATATTTTGCTGCAGCTTGTCATCATAATGGAGATTTTTAAAATACCAAAGCTAAATGTTTGAAGCTTCTTTTAAAAAGTTAGTCTTTCTGCTGGGATGGCATCAAATATTAATTTCTACAGCCTTGGATCAGCCTCTTAATGACAGAAAAGAACCTAAACTCTCTAAAAAGAAGCTGCAACTGGTGCCACTCACTCCTGTGCCTCATCCACTTAGGCTCTAACCAATACATGGAAATATCTTTCACTGCCAGTTTGACTTCTGGTGGTTTCTCTTACACTGTAAATTGAATGCAGCTTCTCTGACGACTCATTTAGCCTGGAGCAACAACAGTGTGAGACAGATCTCACTAAGCAATCAAATAGAAATGCAAAGATGTAGAGATAGTGCTGGCACTGCTGGCAGAGAGCGACTGTGTGCAAGGAGGAACCGCGGCCTTGGGAGCAGCTTGGAAGAAGCTCTGGAAGCTCTGCCATTCTGATTTGCAATTAGCAACAAAAATACAGACCTGGCCTTTTGGGCTATAGGCCTGCGAAGAAGTTATCTGATGTGCTCACTGCCCAGTGTCCATCGTTACATCTTGTGTATGGAAAGGTCCTAATTATTTATCTTGTATATGATTTATGCCACCACTGCTCTTATTTACAGAGCATGGCAGCTGCACTGAGATGTCATTCCTCAGGTGGTGAGGCCCTAGAGACCCTGCTAAGTACATCAGATTTGTAAAATCCTTGCAAAGACAGCATAGCAGTTACTGGGAAAAATGGGAATTCTAATGAACATATTTGCCTTAAAAACAGACACACTGGAACCTCCTTCTTGTCACAAAGAGCCCCTTGCCCCTCTCTTCCATGACTTGTTACCATTTTCATTGCACAACCTTGGCTAAATCAAAGACGCTTTTGAACTCTTTCTGTTAAAGAATGTAAAACCGTTTTAAAACCATCTGAGAAACCAAGTCTCTCACAAATGTTACACATAATTTATTTCCCTTAGGGGATTCATGCTTTAGACTAATTGGGGCTTTACTGGCTGAACAGAGAGCAGCATGTCCACTGCTTTGCTTGAGCAAAGAGCAGTTTCCTCAAAGGTGATGTACCTGTAACAGAAGTCTCTTTATTGCTTTTTAGGGAACCACAGGCTTTCAATCACAAATCAATGATTTTATTCCTTCTCTAACTGTCTGCTGCCCTGAAAGATGCCACTGCCTGGCTCATGGATGCCAGCCATCCCCATGGTAATTTTGTACATCTGTTGATCATGACACAGCCTGCTGTCAGCTTTAGCTTGCCCAGGGAGGGTCTATGGCTTTTCTAGGTGTTTCCTGGGGCCTGTGTGCAAGCTGTACCTGCCTAATGGGCTCTGTACACTTTCCACATTGAATCACCTAAGGACAAATTCCAGCGAAAAGGCAGGAAGCATCCAGCCCAGCCCAGCGGTGATGCTGGTGTGCAGGCAGGGAGGCAGGGGCAGGAGCAGCAGGCAGGTCCTCCTCTGCTCCCCTTGCTGGCAGTGGAGCCACACTCAGCCAGGTGAACCCATTGCTGGTTGGCAAATGCCAGAGAAAAAACAGCTAATTGCAGCTCAGTGTTTTCTCCTTCCAGGACAGCTTCCAGAGGGACCACACTTATCCATCAGCCAGACTGACCAGAAGAAGTCTCAAGCTTTTGGAGGAGACCCTTAAGGCATAATGGGACTTATAGCAAACAGAAGGGAAGCATAGAAGTCAACCCTGGGGATTTAAAAGAAATCTGAAGGGCTACCACTTGCTCTGCCAAGGTGTGCGACTTGCAAAAAGGAAACTTCTGTGGCCAGGGAGGGCTCTCACCAACATTCAGCCTTATTTGGAGAGGCCACCTGAGAGAATTGCCAAGTTAATACCATTTGGGTTACCTAGGACTATTTTTGCATCCAGTCCTTTCTGCTCAAGAGGCAATGGGTAGGATTGAACCCTGTTTGCACTCTGAGGGTCCCATGCTCAGCTGCACACTGGGGCATGTGCACTCAGCAGAGGTGAGATCACGGTCAAGGACTACGGGATTGCTCTCTGGATGCAGCAGCTATAATTCAGTGTGACACCTTGTCCAGGCACTGCTCCACAACTTCATCCATCTATCTGTCTGCTCCCCAGACCCCGGCAGTGTCACCAGCCTTCTTCGAGCAAGGTCTTGCTCTGAATCTGGGGAGAAGCCACCCTGCAGCACATCAGTTTGCTTTCTCAGGAACTTTGGCAATGCTGAAACATTATAGTCTCTTTGCTTTCATGTAACTATAATTTACATAAGTACAGGAGGCAAACCCCACATCTGAAAAAAACCATGCTTTCGTACATTTTTAACCATTGTTTCCTGCTGGGGTGCGATATCATAATGTTCAAATTAATCAGTCCTGAGGAGCATTTGTGAATTTCCACATTACTAAAGTCACTGAAGTAAGTGACTCAATTCCACATTTGATTTCTTTAAAACACTGTCCAAGCTATGGGAAAAAATAGTGGGCACCTGGTATCAGTTTTATAATTGGGTTTTTCCATATTAGAATGGGAATTTTGTGAAGACTCAATTAAAAGGAGTGTCCTCCTCTTCTTCTGTCACCCATCAGACTGAGTTGACATGAATGCCAGCATGCTGTCATACATACTCTTCTCTTGCCTGCTGCTCTCTGTGCAAGCAGAGTACTGTGGTGTCCGGGAAATTATCCGCTATGCAGAGCGCCTGCTTGTAAGTGGCTGTTTGGCACCTTAGTTCTGAAAAAACACATGCTTGTGCAGGAGATGACAGTAAATACTGATTTCTCACTTGCTCTTCTTCCAGGACGATAGTTCTGTGAGTTGCCCATGTGGGCAGGCAGCTGTCAGTGTGAGTACATGGCTTTTGAGAATATAGTGAGACTAAACAAATTTGTATTTGCACACTTGAATGCTGGATTTTAACACTCACTCTTTTTTTTTCAGTCATGTTCGTGTCTCCCCATCCCCGAGGTAAGTATATTTCTTTTTAAGCTATTGTAGATGTTAAAGAAATTTGGTATTAACTGAGTTTCAGTTTGTTCACTTTGCTCCTTATGTAGCTTTTGCTTTCAGTTATAGGGAAGATTTTAATACACCAATAGCAGCAAATGAGCTTGATGAATAGTGGTGGGGAGGGAAGCAGAGGCCCTCCCACTACAGAGCAATCAGAACGAAGCGCAGATTCAGGCAAAAGTCCTCTGTGGGCTTGACTTGCATATCAAGAGATACAGGCTCTTGCTTTGAAAATCTCTGTAAGACTTTGTTTTATGGCTGGGTGCCTAAATACCAAGTGAACCTGGGCTAGAGGTGTTAGGCCTCAGACTTAGCTCTAGGTGTATCCAGCAGTATTTCATTATTTTAAGCCTCCTCAGATGTGGTGAAGCCCCACTATAGCTGAAACTATGCTTCAAAGAGGTAACTTTTATAGTTTGAGGTTTTCTGAGAGATGGGACAGGTGTTTCGTATGGCATACATGAGAATTCAGTGTTTTACAGTCCCCTCAAAATTATTTTACCAGTTTTTAATATATGGCAAAATACGGTGCATTTGCCTGTGACATGCTGCCACATTCAGGAATATAAATTTCTTCTTTCTGTGGATAAATACAAAATGCATTCTAGGTTTTTCTAACGCCTTCTCTGTTTAACAGCGTGGCCACGAACTGGCATGCTTTGTGGATGGAACCAAACACCTGCTGGAAATCAACGAATCTTCCAACCCAGTAATTACAAGGCTTTACTGGACCTTCCAGGCTCTACTGGATAGAAACCTCTGTAAAGTAAGACTTTCTTACTTTTCTACAGATCTTCTTCTATCTGTTACAAAAGAAAGGATTTTTTTATAATTTAAACATTTGTAGATAAATGTTTCAATAATTTCAGATGTGTTTTAAATACTCATATTGTACAGGAGCCAGATAAAACTGCAATGTGTGAGGCAGTGGAAAGCTTTTTAAGCTGGCAGAGGAAGAAGGGAGATGGGCTCTGCCCCACTGTGCCCTTTCTCTTCTCCATACTCTTTGAACATAGATCTCTGGGACTGGAGCTTTATTTAAATTGTTTTTCTATTCTCCTTTCTCAAAATGTGTTTTGACATTAAATAATAATGATCTAACGCTGGGGAATGGATGTGCAGGAGTTGCATGGCTGGAGCCAGGTGGGCAGAGCATCCTTCTCTGCAACTTTAATTCTACCTAAGCAGCAGTTTCTTCACTGATTCTTGGCCGTGAAATACTGCTGTGACCTGCAGCATCTTCCAACTCGTGATGATGCCCAGGAAGGCTCTTGGGTCCTCCCTTAGGTGCCTTTTGTGAGGCAGTGAAACATCCTTTATTTACATGCTGAGCAAAGCTCTTGCGTGATTCAGTGAGACACAGAAGATGCTGACAATGCAGTGTCTCCAGCTCCTTTAAGCTGCTTTCAAACTTGCAAGGAGGAATAGTTAGGGTGGCCTTGGGACACTGAGCAGACCCCTTGTCCTAGTCTTAGCCAGCTCCTCATGGTATCTGCACAGTTTTCTGGGTTGAAACAACTTAGTTTAAATGACTTCAGCTATAACTGAATATACGAACTGAATATATAGAATTATATGTCAATCTACCTGCCACCTTCTTAGTCACCAAGAAAAGCCACTCTTATACTCACTGCTCGAGGAACAATTCTCTAGGAAATGTTTTTGAAATCCTCATGTAGCTCCAAATTATGTATATTTTCACTGATTCATCTAAATTCTTTATTTTATTATAAAATCTTTGTTAACCAATCTTTGTTCTTTCTTTCACAGAGACTGGCACATGGCGATCAATGCCAGTACAAGACTAAGGGAAATGTGAAGGAATTTCTGAAAACAATCCTGACAACCTATCAAGAAATTAATAAATTCAATGCTTAATGTTTTTTTAAAAAAGATTTTTAAAACTCCAAAGTCTTTGAAAAGAACAGGGAACAGAACAGTTATTTATTGTATTTATTGTCCACCTGGAATATAAAAGGTAGAAATAACCATTAATAAACCAATAAAATTATAATCTACCTGAGCTCGAAAAGTATTTGAGTCTTCATTTTATGTTCTGTACTTGGTGAAAGGTTTGAACATCCTGTTATCATACCAGTAGGTGTCAAAATGCTTCTGCAAAGCTCCAGTCCAACAGTTTCACTAATATGAGATGCTCCAGCAAAATTCACACTCTGCCCACTCTACAGCACAAGAAATATTTCCGGACTTGAGATGAAAACAAAAAATCTATGTTTTCTTTCTGCATCACTTATTTTTTGACAATATCTACACACCACAAACAAGTCACTTATCTTCTTTCTTGCAAGGCTGCAGGTTTTCCTGCCTATAGCCACTTTTTTTCTTCTAAGTATTCAGTAGTAGACAACTTAAGAACATCTTAACTTACAAAAACGAGATGAAACCCAGCATTAATTACAAGCTCTTAATAGGGTTGTGCATTTGGAATGTGTTGTGGACTGTAGCAGTGCAGGTGGCCGAAGCTGCCCAGACCGCTGGGGCTAACACCAACTCCAGACAGTGGTAGTAAAAGACTCCAGCCTGACTTCTCTCACTCCCTAGTTAAGGTGAGAGCCCACAATCCCCCAGCTCTATGTTTCATATACTTTTCTGTCATTGGTTCATGTTTTCCCCTCCCAGTTTTATGTATGTTGTTATTAATATTCATTTCCCTTGATTAATATGTATAAAGTTCTAGAAAGTTCTGTTAAACTCAACACCCCATTTGTCCCTTCCCTAAGTCCCTCCTTTGTGTTATTCCCATTGGTGCATTCACTGCAAACCCTGCGTTCCTTCCCTTACCCTATTGGCTGTATCCCTTATCCCCGCCTTTACCATTCCCAGCATAAAAGCCCCCAGATCCCTTGAGATTCGGCTTGCCGTCCCTGAATTTTCACCTCAATAAACCGCCGCGTGGAACTCATATGAGAAGCCCCCTCTGTCCTTCTTTGTCTCCACCTGCACGCGCTGGATCACCTGCTCAGGGGCAGCTCCCTCGGGTGAGGAGCTCACCTTCGGACTCTTTTTGTGTGTGTGCTGCCTTTACCAAAGACGTAGCAGCAAGACCTCCGAGCCAGCCGTGTCTATATACTGGGCTTGCATGCCATACTGGGCAACTGTTTCTTTCTCAGGATGTATTTAATGCTGGCTTTTTTTCTATAGTGCCATGAACTCAGAAATGCTTCTCTATCGCTCCTCCACTCAGCTCAACAGAAGAGTCAAAAATGGAGCTTTGCCGGAAAAAGAAACCAACCAATGTATAAAGGCAGATGCTTATCTCTGCCACCTATTCCAGCCTTACCAGCATCTTACTTAGATCTCTTCACTGTAGGGAAAATCCCAAACAGGTGAGAGCTCAGATTTCATCTCTGTTGTGGCTCAGAGAGGAACAAAAGCATTGTAACATGGCCTTTGAGATATCTTAAATATCTCCAAGGACTCATATCTTCACCACCTCCAATGGAGTGGGGCGGATTTTTCAGACCTCAAGAAAGAGACACAAAGCATATAATTTCCTTTCTTTATTTCATTGATGGGATGGACATGTTTCTGGGATCAAAAGCATGATGGAAATGCTCAACTACACTGTTGTTCTTAAGCTTCCATTTGCATGGGCTTGAGGAAAAGACAGAACTAGGTTATAGGAAATGCATCTGATACAACTATATCAAAGGAGTTAAACTTATGTAACATATCAGAAGCATTTTCTCATGTGTTTCTTCCACCTGTTTAAAATATGAGAAGGAAATAATAAATATTAAAATAGAAAAGACTATTCTCTGGTAACACCTACAAAGATGAAACCAAGAAATAAAACAACTATTTCGTCTTTCTCACATTTTCATATCTTCCTACATTTTCTATACCATTCAGCTCAGACAGCTCTCTCCTAAATAACCATTTGTTTTTTTGCATTCTAGTGCAAGGAAAAATCATCCACATCTCTGACAAATCAGCAGAATGCTTATGTATGCTCCTGGCCCTAAGCAGAAGAAAAAGGTTCATTAACATCCATCTATCTTATTGAATCTATGATGCCAGATCTCAAAATTCTAAGTATCATCTCTACCAAATGGATATTCAATCTTTTTAATATTTTCCAAGTGAAAATCCAAGCTATTTCAGTCTTCCTGGGATGTTTTGCTTTGTGTGTGCAGCTCACCAGCACTGTGTCTAGACATATTACGTAGCAAGACAAAGATCTGAAAGAAGTTGATTCATTTTTATAGATGAGCAAAAGACTTCCCAGGTCATAGGACTGCAGAAAGCAAGGAAAAATAACATTCTTTGTCTAATACTTTTTATTCCCAAAATTACTTCATTAAATTTATGAAATACAGCAATGGCAAAATTGTGACACAAGCAAAAGATACATAATAAATTCAGCTTTGTCCAACATAAGCTGGCAAGAGTGGAATGCAGTCAGTCAACTTCCAGTCTAGAGACAATAATAGGAAACTCTTGCACAGAATTTGAAAAAAAACCCCAACTTATAAACTGCACAAGATACATCTGCAAAATATCTATTATCTGACGCCTTCATTTGCATCTGCATGAGAGAGATGATCGGTGTGCTTAAACCACTGAGTGCAGGATTGTGCAACCTGAAATAAGAGCTCCACTGCCGATCCTCACTGAACCCCTGTGAGCCGATGCAAAGTGTTTGCTTGCACTGGTGACCTCCCCAAGCTCCTGTGAGACTGAGTCCAGGAAAGGGGCAGTCCTTCATCCTCAAATATGAGGAGCCTCTGTCTCCCCACCGGCATATTCAGACCTTCTCCGTGGGACTGCTATGCCCTGCAAGGCTTTGCAAGCCCCAGGGCAGGCTGTGGGAAGGGCTGGATGTCTCTTGGCAGGCCAGAACATCCCTTCAGCTGACCCTGGGCCGGCCCCACAGCAGATGTGGGACCCAGTGGATGCTCACAGGCCTCTTCTCTCTCTGGTCTTTGGCTCTCAATAGGATTGGAAATTGTCAGATGAAACAAAAAGCAACTAATCCATTGAGTTACTTAATTACCGTAACAAGTACCTTATTCTGTTATCTCAATTATCTTTCTCTTGCAGCTCTCTAGCGGGATGTGTCATATCACGCTCTGATAGAGAGGATGTGGCCTAGGGCAGGGAAGACAGGGGAGGTGAAGGTCAGACATTCTGTATGCAAGATAACTTGTCTGCACAAGTAAATTGTATTGTGGAACAGATTCACAATTATGAATTGATAATCAACAGTGGCTTTGGGAAAGAGCCCTTCTTTGAGCCATTCAAACCTGTCCAGGAGCCCATGGCAGGGTGCATGCTTGTTTGCAAGTATGCACAGTTCCACACCTGCCTTGCTTCTACACCTCACATCAGATACAAGAAACTTGGAGACTATTTGCTTTATGATTTCAGAGACAGAAACCCTTGGTAACTGAGGATGCAGGGTGGCTATTTTCTGCAAACTGGAACGTAACACCATTATCTGTGTACAAAGCACCTCTTTCTTCAGGAATGCCTGTTCAGGAGAGTTCAGTGTTGGACATATAGAGACCAGTTCCATATCACGTAGCACCACAACTGTAGTATCTTCCTCATTAGCATGAAGTAATGCAAAATTTTACGCTATGAGTGACCCAAAGGCACCTGAGAAGCTACTTTGCTCTTCAGCAAAGAGGAATTCTCCCAATCCTGCTACAGCAGCCAGCACACAACTCTTTCTTTAAGTGGTTTTGTTGTTGTCAACAGTCAGCCAGAAACCCATTCACAAAATCTGCAGTTCCACAGTAGAATTTTCTTAGTTCAGGCATCCACGTAGCAGCATGGGTATTGCAAAACTTGTAGTGTTGTCTTCAGAAACCTGGCTAGGACAGCTTCATGTGCTGGAGTCTCTGCTAGGACGCTTACCAGGGCAGAAGCACAGCAGCAGAGCCAAGGCTCTTGTGCTCCAGTCTGTTATCCCTGATTTTACCTCACTCCATGACCTGTTGCAAGACAAGCCCAAGCCCTAAGCACTGCCAATGGTCAAATAAGAATCTGTCTCAAATGACAAATAAATGAAAACTGGTTTTGAAGATTTTTTTGGAGGCACTAGAACTGCCCCAGTGCATCTGGCATGTTGTTGTTTTTCCCTTAATCTCTTGCACCCCTGTAAGAACAAGTCTGGTATATGCCATGCTATGGGAAGGAGAGGCACAGGCTGTTCAAATGCTTCCCACCCATAAATCACACTTGGTATATAAAAGCAGCTTTGTGTACTTGTAAAAGAAAGCTGATCTTATCTGGGTTATCCTCACAACACCCTCCTGAGGCATTTGGACAAGCCTCACTCTTCTAGTTTTACAGAAAAGTAAGGAAATGAATTTGTTAAGATGGAGAACTCATTTCTCAAAAAGCTTCTGCATTTTACAATT
Organism: Edolisoma coerulescens; assembly: GCA_013397115.1. Classification (NCBI taxonomy): domain Eukaryota; kingdom Metazoa; phylum Chordata; class Aves; order Passeriformes; family Campephagidae; genus Edolisoma; species Edolisoma coerulescens. Next base: position 2,568,812 of record VWZW01000318.1, on the reverse strand, counting down.
GTCTGAAGACTGGTAGTGCTTGCTTTTAAAGCTCAACACACAACAGGGTTTTATATTGGCAAGACTCAATAATACCACATAAATCATATGAACGGTATCAGGTGGTGCTACTGGGACTGAAGACAAAGGAACTACAATTCCCAGTCCCAGATAAGCCTCTACCTGCCCATAGGTGGTTGCAGCTCCCTTCCCATCTTCTCTATTGGTCTCCCACTTCTGATTCATCAATTGAAAAATCTCCAAAAGTTAGAACAAAAGATTCATCAGGACCTCTATGTGCATCTGTCATGGAAGCAACCATGGTGATCTATAAATAACAGCATCTTCATGGACACACTCCATAGCACAAGTTGCACTTGTTTGAAGAGTAAATATTTTGTCATCTTTCAGAACTTCTGTAAATAATCCTGGATTTTCACACTACAGCTATGAGATACAAGATAAATGCTGCCTTCTTCCTACTGGGATACAGAGTAGGTTAAAGTTCAGGTAACAAAGGAGGGAAAGCGCTGGAAAGAGAAGGCAAAAAGCTTCAGTAGCACAATGCCATGATTGTAATAATTTTTTTTTTTTTTGTGAATCAGATACAAAAAACCGAAGATGCTTATTATGAATGAGCAAGGTGTCTGAATTGCTTCTGCTGTCTTAAATCTAGTAGTGAAGTAACACATAATACAATCCCAAGCTTGTATCAGGTTATAATCTAGAAAAAATATCATTAAGTACAAAACTACCTTAAAGATAATTTTCCGTGTATAATACCAGTGATATTTTTTTTACTCATGTCAGAAATAGCATCATCAAGAGACTTCACAAGAAAAAAGATGCCCTTGATCTTTTTCATTGTGTTCATATTGCTAATTTTTAATTTGATAACTTTCAGACTAAATAAATATTTCCCAATAAGTCAACAAAAAGCCCAGGATAGAGGGGAGTTCCCCCTGACTCCCCACAAACTGGAATTGTAAAAGAGCAAAAGAAGAGGGAAATCATGACTTAAGAGATGAAGATAATGATCAGCCTAGTTCTGACTTTGCAAGCAGCCTGTGGGAGAGAAGAGATGTATTCTGTCTGACATTGACTTCAGGGAGGATATAAATCAACCATTGACATATAAGATTGTTCCACAGTGGCACAGAGTTTCTCACTCTCATTTTGCCATACTTCCATATGCCTGACATCATGCAATTAAGTAAAACGGAACAGAAAGGAAAGCATGAAGACCGAAGATCCCTACTGAATACAAGGATTTTCAGCAATGTAGTGCACTTAGAAACAGAGGCTGTGGCATTCAAAGAGAAGGAAAAGTGCAAACATGCATTTAAGTGTTATCACCTACGCAGAAGCAAGCACCCTAAAGACCATTTGCTTTAGCACATCTCACAAGGGTTTAAGAGAACAGGCATTTAGGGCCCAATGAACTGATGGCTGACTGAGGCAGCAAAAGTTGTACAACAGTTTTGAGGAACAGGGGAGAGAAATTTAGGAGTTTTAAAGTACAGTCTCCCTGCTCCTCACACACTCTGTGATACTGAGGGCAGGATGTGCAAGTGAAGGATAATTTAATTCAGTTTTCACCATTCCAATAATCCTCTGACTAATCTTTGTGGAATTAAGAAAAGGTCTGAGCATAGCACATATTCTGCACATTTCAATATAATGCCCTCATTAACACAGAGCACAGAGATGAGGAAAAAAAAAAGGAGTGGCAAGAATCAGAGAACCATAGAACTGTTTGGGTTGGTAGGGACCTAGAGGTCATCTTGTTCCAGCCCCCTGCCGTGGGCAGGGACACCTTCCATGAGTCCAAGTTGCTCAGGTCCCTGTCCAATGTGGCCCTGAACACCTCTAGGGATGAATCAAACAGACTTCTTGGGTTAAGTGGGAGCTGCCATTCAATGCTGCTGTTGGAACTGTTCTTGCCACTCTGCCCCATCTTAGCTGTGTCAAACCCTGGGACAGACTGGAAGGCCACAGCATCCCAATGACTGCTGAAAACTTTGTTCCTTGCTAATTACCTCCTACAGAGGAGCAGTAGGCAGAAAAAGCTTGGGCACTGGAACAAACTGATTATAGGGATCCAGAGATTCCCAGGCTCTGAGAATTCCCCTTGCATGAAGGGAAACCAGCAGGAAGTGGAGCAGCGTGGGTAAAGCAGAAGCAAGAGGTGCAGGAATGCTCTGATGCCAACCCCACAACTGCCGACAGTAAGGCAATACCAGCTACAGAAACGAAAAGAGAATGCCATATTACTCTCATTTTATACTTATTTAACATAAGGAAGAAGGACTATTACAAAATTAATGAGGAAAACCTCTGTCTGGATGTATAGATGAGAGATGCATCAGGGAGTAGCCAGTGGAGGCATACAGAAGCCCAGTCTAGTATTGGTTTGATACTTGCGATATTTATCAACTGACATGTCCTAGGAATGGTCATGCTCTTGAATACAGATACCTTATGAAGTAATTTAGAATGCACCCAATCAAAATACAGACAGAATTCTGGCTATAAACAAAGTAACTGAAGTTATTAGCAAGTAGGCAGACTATAATATCAAAACAGAAGCTCCAAAAATTCTCCAGGGAAGCAGTGATTAGAAGATAGTGACCAGCAGTGACACCTTTGCTACTACTGACCCCAGGAGGTGATGGGGTGACTAGAAAATGCCTGGGACTTTGGAACAAGGTGGCTGTACCTAAACAGTTTTGTATGCAGGAAACGTGGCTGTGTGGGATGGAAAACTGTCCCACCTAAACATAAGCATTCATTTTCCATCCGACTCTTCACACAGGAGGAAGAGGGCAAAGAAGAACGAGACTGCACCCGCACTGGGTGCCCTCAGTTAAGTAAGTGTATTTTGAAATGAGATTAGGCATATCGTTAAATTATACTTGGACAAGTTGTCAGTTTTTCTGTTCACAAAGGCCAGCTCCAAGTACATTCACTAAAGGTATCTTTTCAATCAACACCCAGGTAAGTACTTGTGGCAGCATGTTTTATCCATTTGGATTTATCAGTAATGAAGGGAAACTTGGCAGAATTATCACTCCTTACAAGTCTTGTTTGACACAGTAAACATAATGGATGGATCTGTGATGAATCTTTTCATCCTAAATGTCTGTGTCTCAAAACAAAACTATTTTCAAGCAACACCTATCCATTCTTACTGGAAAACGCTCAGAAATGCTGTTCATTTTCAGCAACTGAAAATTAAGGAAAAACTCCTATTTTTCAATGAGGTATTCTGAGAAAACCTTAGGAGAATTAATAATGAAGAGTACATGCTTTTTTGTTCCCATTCAATTTTTCCTCCAAGTGTTTTGGAATCAAGGAAACCTGTCACGTGGTTCTACAGCTGGCACTCCTCTGGCTCCATTTTGAAATGAAGCTCAGTTATCACTGGGCTTTGGTTTTATGTCGCTGTGGCACCGCTAGCCGCATGCAAGAACCAGGCTGAATTGGGTGAGGCGGAATTCTGATTTTATTATTTAATTCTAAAACTTATATAGACTTTTGAAAGTTCCTCCGGATTGGGTCAATTCAAAACCTCCCCCTAGGCCGATAGGCCAGGTTGAACTGTCCATCATTCCAGAGACAGGTTCAATAACATCCAAACCTTATCTTTGTTTATAGAACACAGGGAGAAGAAGAGAAAAATTCCCACGGGAAAGAGTATGTGCTGTCACAGTTTTACTTCACACTTTGGTCACTACAAATTTGCAGTCATCTCAACCAAAATTCCTGATCAAGCTGGAAAACCAGTTATTGCAGATTAATCCACAAGGATTAGATTAGCTAGAGCCCAGACTCAAGAATAACACATACTCTCTGCCAAGGAGGACCATCCAGACCTGTAATTTGGCTGTATATATTACAAAAAGACACACCAGCAAAGGACATCTAAAAGTATATTAAGACACGAACCAACTCCAGAATCAGCAGCACACAAAAATATAGAAGTTAAAAGATACAGTCTTGAGAGGGTCTTCCCTTTTCTAACAATGTGTTTGTGCCCACATCCAGGTTGCGGTACCATACACGAAATCGCAGAATCAATCAGGTTGGAAAAGACCTCTGAAATCACCGAGCCCAACCTACGACCGAACACCACTGTGTCACCAGACCATGGCACTGAGTGCCACATTCAGTCTTTCCTTAAACACCTCCAGGGATGGTGACTCCACTGCCTCCCTGGGCAGCCCCTTCCAATGTCTGAGCACACTGTCTGGGAAGAAATTCTTCCTAATGTCCAACCTAAGCCTCCCCTGAGGCAACTTAAGACTATGTCCTCTCATCGGCTGGTGGCCTGGGAAAAGAGGCCGACCCCCACCTGGCTAAACCTTCCTTTCAGTAGTTGTAGAGAGTGATAAGGTCACCCCTGAGCCTCCTCCTCTCCAGGCTAAAGGATGTGGTAAGTTTTGACAGCATGAGACATGTTCTTGGCTATTAGGTCTAACCTTATTATTTGTAGTTTTCCTGGACTAATCCCAGCCTTTCAAGATTTTCAAAATTAAATTCTGCAAATGTTGTTATCCCACAAAGTCAAACAAACAGGATAATGGTATGCAGGTGTGGTGCAATTAAATAAATAATTAGACTGTTTAGTAAATCAGATGTAGAGATTATAGGTAATGATTAGTTATGCATCATCTTCTCTTAGAAGCTTCAGGACCAGGAGCTGTATCATCTATCAAAACTGACAGATATCAACTGTTATTCATAGTTCAGTAAGCAAGTTCAGGTTAGGAAAGCTGACTTCTATCCTTAGTGGCTTTCACTGCATAAACAAGAATCAGTTCAACAGAATCACCTCTGGGCTTCTTGAAACTTGTACATCTCTCCGAACATCTCCTCCCAGATCCCAAACAAAATATGTAATAGTTCTTCTAGGAACCACTCTTTGGCGCAGGACATCTCTTTTCTCAAAGGGCCCCAAACCCATTGCAACACCTCAGTGATGTGCAGCCCAACATCTCCTGCATCTGCACGGCGGGGATGCTCTCCACGAGGTCATAGGTGAGGGGTAGCACTTGTACAGAAATAAAACCTGAAGGGAGATAAGGAACTTATGCAGTCAGAGGACAAAATGGAAAATGTGCAAAAAGGACATGATACACCTGAAAGACAAGCCCAGCAGGAGGGAGTGCTGCATCACCTGATGATGTGTCCCCTGCTCCAGTGGGACTGCAGCGCTTCACTGCCATGGGATAAGCCAAAGGGCCACTACACTCTGACAGCAGTGCTTAACAAATATGCGTGAGGGACCAGACACACCCCAGGGGTGAGACAAGGTAGTCCACATTCACAGAGGAAGGTGACTCCTGTTCCCAGGAAACCAACCACCCTGAGCATCTGCAGCTCAAATATCAACAAACCCAGATCCTCAACTGCAGGCTGTGCATGGGCCGTCTCCTCTAGGAGCTGGACAGAAACAGCAGCAAGGCTTCAAAGAGAAGTTCCCATAGTGTGCTCAGTTCATTAGGGACATTTAATGTATGCTTTTTTGGAGGAACCTGCAAATACACTAGCAGGATTACCGGCCAATTGCTTGACCAGTGGGAACACCAGTGCGGGAAGACGTGGACAGCAGGTTCTGAGGACAACATTAGTTGTCAGGTTAGAAAGCTCTGATTTGTAACTTTATTTATTTTAGAAGTATGAACCTCGGGCAGATTGGATACAATCCATGATGTTGCCACTGGCATCTAGAAGAAATTGGAAATTAACTAGTATTTGAGTCTTCTCCTTTTGCAAACGCTTTTAACAATCAAATGATATTCATGCACATTAAATACCATAAATTCTGGAACAGATCCCAGGTACTGTCAAGTTTTGGCTAGCAAAGGACACTCTGAAGAGGTGAAGGGTAGACAGTTCAAATAAAGGGCTGCTCAAAAGTTTTGGTGACAATAATCCCTGCTGGTCAGGCTCTGATGGATGGAGCATGTTCTGCTCCATCTACATCCTGATACCATTACTACTGGTTTTGAGATTTGCAGAACTACAGAATGGGAACAGAGATAAGCCACAACCTTTGAGCATATATCTATGAGTGTAAATATATACCAATGAGCATAAACCAGCTATTTCTGGGTCACTCTAAGGCTCTTTTCTACTGCCATGCCTGCCAGGGTTATTGTTCCTTATTTCTGTGAGTGGTTTCCCTTCTTCGGTAACTAAAAGGCAGGGGTATATAAATAAATATAGATGTATATATGCACACTTACACCCCTGGCACACATGCATATCCTAGTATCTCTTTATTAGCCTGCAGAGTCCTCCAAGTTCTAACATAAAAATAAATCCCAGAGACTGATATGCGAGTTCCCTCTTGTGACCAAGTGATGTTATAGCAATACCTGAAAGTACACACAAAATATGTGTTTAACAAAACAGACATTTAGAGAGAAATGAAACAACGCAATCTGCAGAAAAATTGTCAGTTTTGCCTTTTTTTGTTCACTAGCCATTGGTCTAACATTAAAAAGAAATAAAAGTTGCGCCATCTGTGCATAGTACAGTAAAGAACGAACAGGAATATGTCTGTGAAGAAGACTGTCAGAAAAGCGAATTAAAAGGGAAGATGAGGTTGCTAAACCTAAAATACTATTTTATCTGTTCATGATCATAGGCCCCACAGATAAAATCGAAGTAAGGTGGAAGAAAATGGTTGATAGCCCTTCTATAGCCGTTATTGTTGTTAGAATTTCCCTTCTTGGCAGAGGAACTGCAACAAACCCACTTCTTCCTCCTGCCAACTGGGTGAACAGATTTTCTCAAATCTGTAAAAAACCCCCAGCACTTGGCAATGGCAGAAAAATGAGATATGGACATAAAGAGAGCATGAATGATCGCAATATAGGATTGAATGGTAACTTACACAGTTGTTGAATCCCTTCCTCTGATCTGAAGCAGTTTTGCACATCTAGACCATCCCTACCCAAAATTTTCTTACCCTGCTCTGAGATCTTCCAAAGAAGGTTCTGGAGGCTCCATAGGCAGCTTTGCCAAGCTATAACTCAGCTATAAAACTACAAAGCTTTTTCTGATATTAAAGCTCAAAATGTTTGCTGCTACATCAGGTGCTGACTTACCAGGTATTTCTTTCATCAGCTATTTTTCTGATCAAATCAAACCTTCAGCTGCCTGCTGTGGACAGCCTTAGCTCTCTAAGGCCTGTGTTTTGTCAGTGTGAAGGGCATCTATTTGTTAGTAATCAGAACCAGAACTATTATAGATGGCATCTTAAAGACAATTTGTCGTGTGCTCAACTCAAACACATTTATCAGAACCTCAGCAGATATAGCCATTTCAGAGGATTTCATTACTCAGGCCAGACAGACTGTGATCTCTATACCAACACCAATAAGCAGAAGCTGAATTAGCTGGCAGGTTATTTTTAACTCTGCTTAGCTAATATTGAGTCAGAGGATCAAATAACCTGTGCTTTACGGATTAGTGGGCAGAGTTGCCAATGAAAGTGTCACAGCACTAATACATTAATAACCTAATAGGCACTAACAGCCCTGAGCAGCCCAGGCCTCACCCCCAGCCTTGTCCCAGGGCCCCAGGTGCCCATTTAAGCTCAGCCCTGGCCTGTCAATCCCTCCCTGAGCACAGCAGGAGCTTGTGCTGGGCTGCAGCCACCGCCACCCCTGAGCCTGGCCAGGAGTCCCGACCCAGCTTGACCGCGGACCTGCCTCACCGCAGGGATGGCTCCGTGATGTGGCTGAACCTGGCTTCGCCTGCGCGCCTGCCCTGCCAAGCTGGGGGGTGACCCCTGCCCAGCTGGGCGCCAGACCCCTGGCTCCCAGCCAGCCCTCATCTTACTGGAACCTCATTCAAAAAGTTAATGATTGAAAAACTGGGGGGTTTGCTAGATAGAGATTTTATATATACATATATATACATGTTTAAATTAAAGATTAAAAGTGATTAGCCTGATAGGGTTTGAGTAGCATGCCTACAATACACCACAGGAATACAGCATCTCCACACATTTTATTTTCAGACAAATTATAAACAATTAATACACCTTTGTGGTGACTCTTTCCACAGAAAGGACAAACAGCACCTGTATCAATAATTTTTTTATCTTGTTTTGCAGTTTGATGGGCATTGTTAACTGTACCTATTAAGAATTTTGTCTAAAACATATGTCTAGCATATATATATAGCAACTGTAATATACCATCTTATAGAATCACAGAGTTAAACAAAGGGATTGGATTGCAACACACGTAGAGTTACTCCCTTCAGTGATTCATGCTTAGTTCTGGAGAGACAATATTAGACCGCTGTTGCATTTCTAAAAGCACATCTCATAAAGATTTGCTCACATAAACCCATGTTTTACCTCATTATTATAAAGGAAGGCATTTGCAAAGAGGCATATAAATAAGCCAATGTTTTCCTAATTGTATTTCAGGTTCAGTGTGTACACTAGAAAGTTTTTTACAAAATAACTTGGGTGATTTCTATCCCCAAGATAGGCTGTTTCTTGCTGCCTGCCTGTGCGGCAGCTGGTGTCTCGCAGAGCAGCTCACAAGCCTCCAGCAAACACGACACACTAACCCACTTTCTGGGCATGAGCCTCCTTCACTGCTCCAGCCCGCACAGTTAGGTTTGAATTGTTAAAGTCGCAGAGTTTGATCATAAAGTTTGAGTATTTGGGTTTTAAATTAAGAATTATAATTAAACTTTTAAAAGGAATGGCTACAATATAGGACTTATTTGGCTTAGCACACTGATACAAACCCAACTGCTTTCAGAGAAAGCTGAAACTGACCCTGAACACCCTTCAGCATGGAAATGATGGGGCCTATGTGAAATTCTAGCCAAAGCCCAGCACCATGGCCTCCTCTGGGATCTTCCAAGAGTTCAAGACAGCAAACACTCAACCAAGAGTTGTGTCCTTTGGTTATGTGGATTTGTCAGAATCGTGATCGTGATGAAAATGAAGCAGAGCTTGCATTAAAATGTGTAAGTCCTGCTATGAAATTCAGCTATGCCAAAGTAAGGGTGTCAAAAAAGCTGGTGGTGAGTTCTTTTTGAGAACTCTCTACGAACTGGCTTTGTACAGCACAATATCCTGTACGGCTTCCTACTTGATATTACAATAAACATCCTTAATTTCTTTCCCTTTTTTTTTTTTTCTGAACTCTCTCCTCTCACTTTTGCAGTCCCTCTGTTAAAAACTAGTTAAGAAATGGCCAATAATTTCTAGACTTTTCACACAGTCCTTGTAAATCTTTCAAGTTCATGGCACACTGATTCTGAATTGACACATGTTCATTCTTTGGTCTCTGGGATATTTTGATTTCCTGAATGCTTTCTTATACTAATTAATTCATGGCTTTATTCAAATAGTTTTTCTTGATTACTGATTCAAAGCCCAGTGATAAAAAATTTGAATATCATTCTTGATCGAAGTACAGAAGGAGTAAATATTATGAAACCTCCGTGAATTGTTATGAAAAATATTCCTGTAATCACCATAAACATGAGAAATGAGTAGACTCTATCTTTCTGTAAATCTGGTTCCAGGAGAGTCAACCACAGGAGGAAGGCTAAGCTCAACTTTGCGTGGCTGGATGACGTGGGCAGTAACAGCTTAGATAAGCAGGGCCTGTATCAGTATCCCAGTCTGTATCGAGGCCAGGCTGGATGGGGATCTGAGCAACCTGGTCTAGGGGAAGGTGTCCCTGCCCGTGGCAGGGGGTTGGAGCAACTTGACCTTTAAGGTCCTTTCCAACCCAAACCATTCTGTGGTTCTATGATCCAGTGGTGCAGTTTCCCTTCATATTTGCATCTGGTGTATAAGATGAAGGATTTGAAGACACCAGCAGAAGCTCTGTGACAGGCACCTGGGGTATGAGTAGAAGACAGAATCTCCTGGGTGTGCCCATATTTGTGCCCATTTCCTTCTGGTACTGTCAAATCCATAGCTGATTTTTTTTTTTATTCATATATACCTGTAAGCATTTCAGCAACAATGACTACAGCTATAAATTGCATAGAATTCTTCTATACTGTTTTATACTTGTCAATTTTAAGTTAGGTATAAAAAGCGTTTCTGCTACACTAGATCAAAACAGGAAACTCTTCTATACAGAAAGCCTCAGAGATTAGCCTACATGAGTCTTTCTAAAGTACATTTGAACCTGTTCCTGCACAGCAGCCCAAAGGTTATTGGCAATGAACCAGAGAAACCCATGACTGGTGGATTTAGATAGTAGCTGCAAATCTGCATTAATCTCTGTTTACAATCTATCCTCTTCTACTGTCTACAGAGAGTAACTACTAAGCTAAAGATGGTTTTCATAGCAGTATTTACTGAAAAAAATCAGTTTAAAACCATCTATGAGGGACAAAATACTTGAAAATTTTACCTGGAACTTAATCTCCTACTTCCTGTAAGCTCTGAATAAAGCAGTCAAGAACCAGATAGGTAAGAGTCATTTTGGTAGATTTTCTAAACTATATTGATTTTAAGCGTGCAGGGAATTTTGCTTGTCTGTTTGAGGAAACTGAAGATGAATTAAAGAACTGAGGAATTTGAAGATGTCATGGTCACTATATGATAAATATTTCTTTCAGTTTCATTAGCCTTTCAACATGCTAATTTTCTAGGTTTTTAGATGTGTGTGAATAAACTGTATTTTGATGTCACATAGATAGTCAGTTAATTTTCGCCAGCTTTGGTTTTATGTAGGGCAGATATAATCTACCATGAAAATGCTGCACATGTTTAGCATTACCTCTTCATAAAAAGATGATATAAAGGCTTATTATTGGTAAATAATTGCTGTATGCAAGAGCCAGGAAATCCATGGCTGCAAGTGTTTTGCAGTTGGTAATAAAAACTCCATTGTTCAGATACAGCTAGATGTAACTAGAATAATAAAGCAGCACTGATTAGTGATGAACTGTTATGCAGTGTGTCTGCATAGATTAAATCTGCAAGGTTTTTTAAAATTATGCTTTAGATAGTAAATTAAAAGGTATACTTTGGGCATCTGCAGTTTGGACGTGATGCAGTGCTCAGCCCTCTCTCCTTGGTGGGGCGCTTTGGAGAGGCCCCGGAGAGGATACATGCAGCAAGCAGGGAAAGCCTTGCTGTTCAGAATGGGGCCCTTTTTAGCCAACAGATTGCTAGAAATCAGTAATAGCTGCTTGTATCCTACCCTCTGAGTCTACGATTTTATGCCTAGCTCCCAGGGGAAGGGCAGGGGATGGCTCTGCCTGGAGGGAACAGCCTCTGGAAGAGGCTCGTGGGGCAGTTTCCAAGGCCAGGGCTGCCCCAGCTCAAGGACAATGAGAGCTTACAGGCACTTCATGTCAGAAAATACATGCGGCAGGAAATGAACGTGAGCCAGCGTGTGCCCAGGTGGCCAAGGACAATGGCACCTGGCCTGTATCAGCAACAGTGTAGCCATTGGGAGCATAGAGGGGACTGACCCCTGTCCCCGGCCCTGGTGAGGCCACACCTCCAGTGCTGTGTCCAGTTCTGGTGCCCTCACTTCACGGACATTGAAGGGCTGGAGTGGGTCCAGAGAAGGGCAAGGGAGCTGGGGCAGGGTCTGGAGCATAGGTTTGGTGAGGAGCAGCTGAGGGAGCTGGGGGGGCTCACCCTGGGGATAAGGGGACTCAAGGGGGACCTTCTGGCTCTCTACAACTCCCTGACAGGAGGGGGCAGCCAAGTGGGAGTCAGGGACCAGGCAACCAGCAATAGGACAAGAGGACATGGTCTTAAGCTGGACTAGGGGAGGTTTAGGCTGAGCATTAGGAAGAATTTCTTCCCAGAAAATGTGATCAGACATTGGAATGGGCTGCCTAGGGAAGCGGTGGAGTCACCATCCCTGGAGGTGCTAAAAGGTAAAGCTGGACATGTCACTCGGTCCTGTATGGAAAATCACACTATGAAAAGCCAGTGTCCATAAAGGAGACAGAGGAGTCCTGCAACTTTAATTGAATAAAGGGAGAGAGCCCACTGAGGCAGACACCCGCGGGTTTTCTCTCTCGAGGTTTCGGAAGGCGCAGCCTCCTTTTATCCCACACTCCCGGCTGCACGCTGCCCTCTTCCTTTCCCCATTGCCTGAAGTACTAGTAAGGTACAGCCTTCCTGAACTGCCTACCACATATCCTCCCTTGAACCCGTAATTTTACCCCAAAGTTCAGAAACTCAGGCTCACGTGGACCTGCTTGTCTGTTTCAGGAGTCAAGCTGTCTGGGTTCTGTAACAAACCTTCGGCTTGAAGTGGATAGAGACATTAAGACCCATTTCAAAGATGTTAACACCCATACTGATGCCCGAAAGATAGGCTGGAAATAAATCCCCATAGACCAATGTCTACAGAGCAGGTATTTGTTTATTGCACCGCTGGTGGTGAGGGGGATTTTTCCTCTTAACTCACCCATCCTTGTCAAGTACTGTGCTATATTTACACAGTAAATTTTGCATAAAGTTTCCGTGTCATTACAGCATCATCCCATACGCACCGGAACTAATTTACATAGTAGGATCTCACGGTTATTAGATAATTTTTTTGTACTGCACTTGCGCCTCCCCAATTCAAGGGTCTTCGGGGGTCTTTGATGAAGGCTTCTAAAGTCTTCTTCACACCTGAACTTTTCAACTTTGTCTTTGGGGCATGCGTAGTTATGGTGCTCCTTGGTCTCTCTGGTCTTAACCGGTTTAAATTCTTCATTTTGCGGCTAATTGGCTTTGCACTTGCCAATTTGTCATTAGTACCACACTTATCTATCTCTGAAACTACACACCTGGTGAGTCTTTTCTCTCTTTTTGTCTATTCAGCATTTAAGCAGCTAATTAACTATATACTGGCCATTACATTGTAAAAAAAGTTATTCATATCAGGTTATACAGGTATCAAAAGTTATGATTCAGGTTATGTAAGTATCAGGTTATATAGGTATAAAAAGTTATGATTCAGGCTACATAAGTAAAAGCTATGATTCAGGCTATAAGTATAGAAAGTTATGCTTCAGGTTATATTGATTAAAAAGTCATTTTTTAGGTTATATTGATATTAGGTTACATAGATATCTTATAACTCAAGCTGTATAAGCACTTTGTAACTTTGACCCAAGTTACATAGACATCAATACCCTCACACATGGAATTGTTGGGAACAACATGAGTACACGGTCTGTCCGACAACTTGGGTGCTCGGTCACAGGTTGGACTCGATGATCGCAGAGGTCTTTTCCAACCTAAGTGATTGTGTGATTCTGAGAGGCTTGGTGAGGGGCGAACAACCGCCCTTGCTGCTCTGTGGGGCACCGGGGAGGGCCAGGACCCGTTCCTGACGCCGGGGGTCACCGCCGGCCGGGGAGCCCGCCCCTCACCGCCCCATTTTACCCGCGGGCNCCCGGGCGCTGCGGGCTGAGCGCGGTGCTGGCCCTGCTCTGCCCCTGCTCGGCGCCTCGGCCCGGCCTCACGCTGCGAGGGAGCCGCGCACCGGCGGCGGTGAGCGCGGGGCGGCCGCGGGGGCCGGCCCTTGCGCGGCGGTCGGGGGGGGACAGGCCGCGAGGGCGGCCCGGGTTGCGGAGACAGACGGGCGGACAGGCGGGCAGACGGTCAGACAGACAGACGCCCTCCGAGCCTGGAGACTGTAATTCTTCCTGAGCGCCAGACCTCGTGGGGGGCTCGATGTGCGGTACCCCGGGTTTGTGCCATCCCGGGAGCTCTCACCGAGCTGCAGGAGCGCGGTGCCTGGCAGTTGATTTTCCCAAAGAGCTTAAATGGCTTGTTAAAGTCGGGTAGCAAGGTTTCAAGAAAACCTGTAGAAGTAACAATTATTTTTTATTCCTGCCGTACTGTGTAGGTCAGCCGTCAAAAGAGCTGTTCTAAAGAGCTGTGCAGCTTCGGATGTGTCACCGAGTAAAACGAGGGGTCTTGGGCGTTGTGCACGGGGGGGTGGCTTCCTTCTAAAAATAATGCATCAGTAGATGTCAAATATCTAAATTTCACCACTGAAATAGTACTAAAAGTGGCAATGCGTTTGTATTTCTTCAGTTAAAATTAATGCAAGAATTAAGATTCAGCTGAATGTGGTTATTTTTAGAACTCTGCGGATTTGTCATAAACGTACTAAAAATGTGGTAAATCCCTTGAGTCAGAGGCTCAATTTTGAGAAAAATGAGGACTGAGGAAAAAAAATAAGTAATCCTCTTCAGAAGCAAAAATTCCACCCATGAAAAGTCTGATGTGCCCTAGATGAAGAAAAAGCTTAATCTCTGAGCTCATCATTTTGAAGGACTAGATCTTCTGAGACTTAAGCTTAAAATGTGGTTCTTTACCTATGTTTTGCACCATACTCAGTGGTTGAATTTGTGGTGGCAGCAGTTTTCCCGGGCTGCCTGCCTTGTGCTGATCCCGTTCCCCAGACTCTGAATTCCGAGTTCCTGCTCGTGGAGAGGGGGTGGCCTCGGTGCTGTCACTGAACTGCGAGTTCTTTAAAGACAGTGATTAATGGGGACCGGTCCTTCAGCCGTGTAAGGCAGGTCCGTAAACATTAATTTCCAAGTGTTAGAAAGTTAAAGCTTAATTATCAAGATGCCTGCTTTATCCCAGAATATTTCCAAGCGTGGTTGTTTGGAAGATTTTTTATTTCTCAGGAACTCAGTCTCTGCTGCATTTGTGTTTGGTTGCTGCTGTGTCTACTAGAAGCCTGATTTTATGGTGTTTTATTAATTTTTGTTGAGTCCCGGTGTTGAGAACTGGAAGGGAAATCTAGAAATCAGAAGAAGCAGTTACTTATTTGTGGCTTGAAACTTTGATTTGTTTGGTTATAGTAATAAAACCTTTTTCTGAAATGACATTGTGGCCTGGGAAGTAGTGAACAGCTGCTTGCTTAACGGAGCCCCTGCTGACCACTTTTCAAATCCCCCACCAAGCCCCCATGCCATGGGAGAGGTTTAAATGTCTTAATTTTAGCAGAAGTTTACAGCTCTGTTGCCAGGATAAGTTGCAGAAACAGTTATTTAACTTGATTTTTTTCTGAATCCTGTTGGTTTTAGTGGATTTGAGCAGGATAACGTGCCGCTGTCAAAGTACTCGATCTCAGGTAGAGCTGTATGGGGGGGTGCACCAGTTTTTGATAACTTTGCTTTATACAACTGAGGATATGAATAGATTTGATGAGCCTCAGCAGTTACCAAAGTCTTTAATTTCAATGACTCTGTGGCTGCTGTTTATCTTTGATAATCATTTGGGTAACTACTTTAGATAACAATTTACTGTTGTTTGCGTATCAAACATGTATTTGATTGCATCTCTGATAACTATAATATTTTATTATATACATTTTTGCTTACATAAGATAACATGATTTGAGTTGCTTTGGATGGGTCTTGTGGCCTTGGACACTCAGATGTACATTAGATGTACACCTGGTTATATTTTTATTGTTAACAGTCAGTTTCAGTAACTTTTTTTTTTTTTTAATGTGTTATCTGAAATTCTGCTACTTCTTATTTGCAATGTATAAGTATGAACGTCATTCTCTACTGAGGGGTTTGGAACAGGTCTGTTTGAGAGAAGCTCTCTTCCTCGGGGGTACTCTTGGTTTTTTGGCTGTTACAGGTAACCAGTCCCATCTCTGTGAAATTGAGAAGCCTGCTGAGCATTGTAGGTGGTCTTTACTGACTATCTGTATTTGATACAATTATTGCTATAAAAGGATATTACTGTCCTTTTCTTAATTTTCGGATGTCAGTTTACTATTAGTAATTACTTTTGCCTGTGACCACATGAGAAGTGTTGGGAAGAATACAGAAATCCTGAGTTCAGAACAGGTGGGAGGGTACTCTTCCCCCAGCCCCATGGTGGGGGTGTGTAAAAGCAACGTAAACTTTATCCCGACAAAGATTTCAGATTTTTGCTGTGGTTTTTATAAAAGAAAACTTCATGATATTCCTGGGGGTAAGGCTTTGAATGATTGCATGTGATGGAAGACTCTGAAACACAAACTTACCTGTAATGTAGTATTAAAAGAAAATAATGTAGAGGGAAGCAAGGGACTTGTAACCTGGACCCCTGGATGCAGTGTTGTGATCCTCCTTCCCAGGTGGCACAGGCTGTCACCTGGATTCTGGGAGCTCGTAAACAGGGAGGTGGCTGCGGGCTGGGTGCTTTGTTGTTGTGGGGAGCAGCTCCTGCCGTGTGACTGCAGCCAGGCCCGGGCAGGTGCTGGCGAGGGCTGTGCACGTTTGTGGTGGGAAGCTGAGCCATGTGGCCTCTGTGTGTTCATCATCTGTCACACGGTTCCCCAGGCCATTAGACAGCCTTGCTGCAAAAGGGAAGAAGGCAGGAAAAAACATTTGGGTGGGTTTTTTTCTCAGTTTTTCATTCTTAGATTACATTAGTAGCTACAGTGTTGTTTACCAAGACTCGCTAGTAGTGGTAATGATAATGCAAATACTGAATGACTTGCTGTTTACATTGTACTGTTGACCAATAAAGGTAAATGCAGTTGCAACATTTGTTTGCCATTACTTTTACACTTAATCTGACCTCACTTTTCTCTCAGTGACAGTATTTGCGTTGTGGGATAAGCTACCTTGTGTTCAGATGATCCCCTCGAGCGCCTTTACTAAAGCAAGAAAATTTATAAATTGATGTCAACATACTTCCCTATCATTTTTGCATTGGATGTAATATGAAGATTTTTTTTTCAAAACTAACACAGGTTTTTGTGGCATTTTATCTGGACAGGAGGGGAAAGCAGACAGATGCATGTGAGTGCCCCATGGCTGCAGCTGCCTCAGTTCATTCATTTATTGCCTATTGTAACTTGGAAGCATTCTTTAGGTAAGAAAGTTGCTTCGAAATATGTGGTTTATAAACTTAATACACGTCTCTGTGGAATCTTTAAATTGCATCTCAGTGGTTTGTGCTCTCAGTTATAATGTTATTTAAGTATGCTGGTTTTATGTGGCATTATAAACCTTGCATTTGTTGGACACTGACAGTACTTACGAAAATGAATTCTGGATGCTATACAGACTCTGCTCACTTCACAGGAAAAGAGAGAACGTGTAATACTTGTAGACTGTGCAATACAAGGCCACCATAAATGATAGATTTCTTCAGGTGCCACCCACAAACAGTTACTAATGAATATCAACTTTCTATTTATAGACAAGCATGACTACTCAGCTCTAAATTTTCTGGTGTGTGAGCTGAGCAGCAGCATTACTTGCACAGATTGCAGTACTTGAGTTTTATTTTGTGTAGAAGATGGGGGCTACTTCTCATGTATTCATAAGTAATGTGTACTATACCTTTGTTAAACTTGGCATCTATAAAGCTGATAGTAACTGGGTAGTTTTTCAAAAGATGATGATATGACATGGAGAATCTAAAGCCTTGTTCCATTTCTAAAGAAAAGTAGAGAAACTGAGCATTGGAAGGTTTCTAGAGATGTTATTACTGATTGAACACAATACCTGGTAAACCTGTTCTGTTTTTAAACCCACTTTTAAAATCTGTCATGATTTAGTGAGGTGGGTGTTGCTGTTCTTGTAGCTTTCCATTAAAGCTTCTTCAGGTAATGTAAAATGGGTAACTGGATGTGGTGGTTTTGGGTCTATTTTCTCATAGTGCACCAAGATACTCTGTCAAACTAAGATACAGGATAGTTTTTTCATTAGTATGTGGGGGGATATTTGTACAGTATTGGTATCTTTTTTCCAGATACAGTTTAATTAGCCAAAATTGGTTGTTTACTGTCAAGATTATCATGGTGCAGTAAGCATACTTCCGGAGTAAAAGTGAGTTAAGTTTAAAGCCAAGAGTCTTTAAATGTCAAAATATTAGACATCCTGTCTTTAAGAATAACTTTTCATTCATGTGGTTTTGATTTAGGGTAAGCTGAAAAAAAAAGCCAATTCTTGCCTAGGTTTGTACTTTTCTTTGGGTAATACTTAAGAATTGAGAGATGTATCTGTGTTGCTTAAGAGTGGTCATGTAACTAAAATTGTAGATGATGCAAAAGCTGGTTTTTTGCCAGCAATTATACCTTCCCCTTAGTTAAATGATATTTTTCAGATAATGTTTGGTAAAATTGATTTGCTTGTTACATTCTGTTGCTCTGCTTCCACATCTGTCCTGCAGATCAGTGGGTAGTATTCATATCAGTCTTTGTTCCAGAGTTGATGTTAGTCCTTCCTATGGGTTTCCCAGACACTGCAGAACAGTTTTTCTTTGGTTGGTGGCTTCACAGGTCGGTTCATCTTCTGGGACCCATCCCTGCCTTCTGGTTAAGGAATCCATGCACACACACAGGATGACTCAGCAGTGGGATGGATGTTCAGATACCAGAAAGGTGCTGGTAACTTGACAGGAACCTCCACATTCTTTGGAGGTAGGAGTGTGTGTGTGTGTGTGTGTGTAAACCTCTCATTTGAATACTACCTGGATTATATCACATGGGACTGTAATTTAGGTAACTTCAGTTGTGCTTTAAAATTCATACTGTTTATAAAGTATTCAGAATGAAATAAGGATTCTTATTTTTGCAGTAAATGTTGGGCCTTCATGTTTGGTAAAAATGTTATGATGCATAACCAATGGCACCTTTTTCTGGCTTTGCATCCCACAGTGAATAATAGGAATTCATTTTGCTAGATTTAAAGGACTGGAGTATAGAATACTAAACAGAAATTCTGGAGATACCAGTTTTTAAAGGCTGCAGCAACAAGAACAAGTTCTGGCCGTGTTCCAGCAGGCAGAGCATAGATACCGTGTACACCAGCAATACTTTGCTGCATCTCTTCCTACATCTGGGGTGAATGTGCTGCATCTGGTCTGTAGCCTGACCTGTGGTTTAGGGGAATGCCCTTTCACATGCCAGAACTTCTTTGTGGGAGCCAAATCAGCACCCATGAAGTTCAAGTAAGTTTCAAATAAGATAGGAAAAATTTCCATTTTTATCAGAAACCTATCTTTAACCAAGATATTGCAGATAAGCATGGGAATAGCAATAGCAAGGAGAAGCTTCTCAAACAACAGTATTTGTTTAATTTTATTTTTCATTGTTCAGGACTTTAGTTTTAGGAAACAGCCAAGTTTGTAATTCCTCTCAGGTAGGGAGGAGGAAAAACAACAGGGGTATTTAGCTCAAAAGGTATTTAGACTTGGCTAAATTTAGCAAAGCCATGGGCAGCTGTAGGAGAGAGTTTTGTAATGGTTAATTACTACATCCACACTTAATAGTTTGGAATGCCCATTTGTTATGTGACTTAAAGCAGTCTAAAGTCATAAAACATGGTTGTGTCAATGGTAACTTGATGGTCTAGTAGCAAGATGTTTATTCATGCTGAGCCTGCATCTTCATCACATTTGTAACACTATTAAATGTAAGCCCCGTGTCTATTCAGAGAAGAAAACTATTATTTAATGTAATTTAAAGAGTGTTGCTGGCTTATCCTTCCGCATGTATTGCTGATCCCAGTCATTAATGGAAATTTAAATAGACTGGGTGAATATTTATAACAACTGCTATAATAAATTCCTTGGTGATGGAGATAATTTGTCAGGAAGTCAAGCAGCAGTGAAGCTGGTCATATGAACAGCTCTTAATAAATTGGCTGCATTGTGCGTTCCAGCTTCTCAAAGAATGCATATGCTTTATTTTCATAAAAATGGAGTTTGTCAGACACCTCATGAGCCAAACAGATCAGGTTTTATAAGGTGGGGAAAATACCAGGTAAATTTTTGATAGGACAGTATGCCTTTAGGCAGCTGTTCTTGCAATAGAGGGATTTGTGGGGGGCTTTTTTTCTTCCTTTCCCCCTGCCCTAATGAAGATACTATGGAAAATTTTCAGTCCAGAAAAAGCAAGCTGTAAGGGTTGCCATGGAAGTTTGTTCAGTAAAAATAGATAATTTGCTCTGTTCATTCTTGAAAAATACATGGTTGCTTTGAAAATACAAACTTCACACAGGTTGGGAAGAGAGAAGGTCTGGATGAACATCTGATTAGTGGGACATTTGAGAAGGGGCCTCAGCTGTACTAAAATGATGTGGCAAAGACAGTTGTTGAGAATTGAACAATAGAATTCAGTCTAGAATGGACTTGGTTAGATTGCACTGCTTCAGCCTGTGAAAGCAGAGCTTTTTTCTTATGCTGCTCTTCTCTCAGCTCTGGCTCATGTGGCAAATGTCCCTTGCAGAAGTAGATCCTTGCAGTTTGCTGATTTCGAAGGTCACTGTCCTTTTCCTGCTGAAAACCAGCATGTGAACCTCACTTACTTTGCCCTGCTTTGATAAGTGGCCTCTGAAGTTTTTTATTGTTGTACAAACATTTTTCCTCTGCTTGGCATGATTTGGAAAAAAAAACCCAGGGGAAGATGGGCAAAACTTTTCGGTCTGACTCTTCTGAACACGTCTGTTCAGGTTTATCTGTATTTAAAAAGGGAGTTTGTGAATTAAGTTTTGTAGTTTATGAACTTTTTTTAGAGATCATGAGTAGATTCCATAGTTTGTCAGCTGAGTTTAAATTTAAACTGAATCAGTTTTCTACTTCTGAATAAAATTGCTGTTAAATACTTCTTGTTCCCTACCAAATGCTTTATGTACTATGAAATACAAATGCATGGAACTACACCTGGTAAATTAACAAGTCCAAGTTCTCCAGATTCAATCCAAGTTGTACAAAAGGTACTGAGGGAGAAGGTCCTTGCCAGCATCTGTGCCCTGGACATTGACATATGGATATGCTTCTTTTCAAAGTAACAAGCTATATTTGAATTTTATTAACTTGTTATCTCTCACTGTGCTTCCACTGCCCTGTCTCCCTTCCTCCCCTAATCTTCTGTATTTTTCTAGAGACCTGTTGTACGTGAGACCTTTCAGGAACCTGTGCAGTTTGAATACGTTGGATTGTTACATTCTGAAACTTTCATGATGA
Source organism: Edolisoma coerulescens (assembly GCA_013397115.1). Lineage (NCBI taxonomy): Eukaryota > Metazoa > Chordata > Aves > Passeriformes > Campephagidae > Edolisoma > Edolisoma coerulescens. The sequence continues at coordinate 2,547,871 of VWZW01000318.1, read as the reverse complement.
AGAGAGCTGGGCAGAAGGTTGGGGCTGGAACTGAAGCTCCTGGAACATCACAGACAAGCAAAAAACAGAAAACTAATTTACATGGCTCAGGGTTTGGGGAATCTGACCCGTGCACCTCGATGGACTGGGGCAGCCTTCCACACCACGTGATTCTGCGTGTTTTTCAGTTCCTGACTTTAGTGGATCGAGCCAGGGCATCTTCTGTTTGTCGAAGGTGGAATGAAGTTTTTCACATCCCAGATCTCTGGAGGAGATTTGAATTCGAACTTAGCCAGCCAGCCACTTCTTACTTAAAGTCTACACATCCGGATCTCATTCAGCAGATTATCAAGAGGCACGCTGACCATCTGCAGTACGTCAGCTTCAAGGTAAGCCGTGGATGAGCGGCGGCTCGGTGTCACGTCACTGAGCACGAGGGATGCAGCTGCTCCCTGTCAGCTGCCTTAAGGCTTGTACCTGGCAAGTCTTACGTTTAAAAATGCAACTACTGCAACAATTTATTTCCACATGTGCAGACAGTTTCATTGAATTTTCTACACTCTAACCTCTGCAGAGTAAAGAAAAAGTGAATGTCATGCAAAACAGAGGAGGAAGGTGAGACGAAGTAAGAGATTTGTCCAAAGTTACTCTTCAGGCTTACGAATTGCGAATCAGTTCATTATTTAAGATGCAACGGTCGTGTTCATGCAGATAAAATGGATTAGTTTGCTGGAGCAAAGACTTTGTCAAGTCTATTTTGGGCTCTAAAAATTGGCATTTTGAAAAAATGTATACATAACACTGTCTATCATAGCACCAGTACTGTTACAGTATTGCAATAACAGGAACTTACTTGAAGACAAGATTAGATTTAAGGTATGTGTTCATACTAGAAATACCCAGCAGTCACACTCAGGAAAATTTTCTAATAGTAACTTCCCTGAACTCTTTCTGGTTTTGACATTTCCAGTCAATGTTGCACTTTATGCCTGTGATAATTGCAGTCTGGAGCAGTACAGCTGAGTAGACGTAGAACCTGCAGTCTCGGGTATCCATGGTGCTGTTTTCTAAATAATACTGAAGAATGACTTCACTATTTTTATATTGCTTTTATAGGTTGATAGTAGTACCGAGTCAGCAGAAGCAGCCTGTGACATCCTTTCTCAGTTGGTGAACTGTTCTATCAAGACACTGGGTTTGATCTCTACAGCAAAACCAAGCTTCATGAATGTCTCTAAGGTAAGGTTCTGCAAACTGTAACTAGCATATTTTAATTCACTCTTAAACCATTTTAGTTTTCTTAATGTTCTGTTTTTCAGTCGATGGTAATTTTTATGGAGCAGTGTCTAGTTACTTTGTCGTAACAGAAGGGTTACTTTCTGGAAAATAAAGGCCATTTCTTCTGCAGAAAAATTTTAGGTACTTCAGGCTCATCACTGCGTCCAGTTATCCCTGTAGTTGTCACTGTATTACAGTGAAATGATAAATCAGAGTAGATTAGTTAAATAATGAGTGTAAGGTTAATTTCATCACATGCAGCAGCATGTTTTTAAACAAAGATCTGCTGTGTTCATGTTCAAATAAGCCTTCCTTTGTTACATGAAAAGTGGATGCGTGGGAAGTGTTTATCTTTGAACTTTCTGTGTGTGTAGAACATGAGGTTAAAGCACTGAAGTTTTGCCCATCTTTTCATAAGAATTTTTTTCCCTCTTCCAATTTCTCCAAATAGGCTCATTTTGCATCAGCACTGACAGTAGTTTTTGTAAACTCCAAGTCATTATCATCAATCAAGATAGATGACACACCGCTTGATGATCCGTCCTTGAAGGTTCTTGTTGCTAACAACAGTGATACTCTAAAACTGCTAAAAATGAGCAGCTGTCCTCATGTTTCACCTGCTGGTGAGTACTGAATGTATGTGAAAAATGGAGTTGTTAAGCATCATAATTGACTTAGTCTTGAGTTTGGACAGTTGGAAGGTGAAGAAGAAGGTGGTTGTTAGTGAATGAGTTGGGTTGATGAAGGTGGGGGTGCTGCTCACTTGACTGCATCTTTTGGAATCCTGGGGATTTTTTTTCGTTATCTCCAGCTGCTTTGCTGCCTCTGATGATAGGCCCTGAGGAGGAGAAGCCTCCAAAATTAATGTAAGCCTTTCACACATGCTCAAAGGTCGTGATGTTCATTGTTTTACTGTGTAAGGGTAACCAAATGGGTGCTCCTTAATGTGTGCAGATTAGTAAACTTAACTAACTGGTGTTCTGTGGGAACACCACAAAATCCCTGATCCATGAATCAGCTACTGCTTGGTGGGATAAAGGAGATTAAAACAGTTGTCAGTAATTGTTTTGCAAGGTACTGTGAGTGTGTACAAATTTCAAAGACCTGTAGTATAAGACTGTGCGTGTTTCCGGAGTGCCCTCGTGTGTCCAGATCTGGGACTGGTAGCTTCCTCATTGTTTGATGAAGGACTCACTCCCTTCAAAATAGAGCCTTGCTGAAAGTTCAGAGAACTTCTCACTTGCCTTTCTCCTGAAACCTTAATGCTAGGGAAAGGGAGTCTGGGTCTAATCTATTCCTGTATTCTTTTGTGGAGTCCACAAAAGGTGACTTAATCTGTGTACTTCATATCCCAGCAGATTAGGAGGAGTTACATTATTTAGGTCTTAATTCACGGAGGGTTCTAACTGTTAAACTGGGTGTCTGATAGTGATTTAAATAGTTGAGTTGGAAGTTGAAGGAATGAGTATTGGGGAAGGGAATGGTGGTGACTTCAGCTGAATCTGACCTGATTTCAGTTGCTTCTTCAAAGTTGAGGAAATTCTGCATGGGGAGGGCAAAGAGAAGGATATGCAGATCCAAGATGAATGTGACTTGTTTCTTTTACTGCTAAGTGTTAATGGCCAAAACCCTGTAAAAGGTTGTGGATATCTAGAACTTGGGTATTTCATGGAGTTTGGATATAAGCGTGAAAACTCAAGCCAGTAGAATCAGTACTTGCTTGAACTTTACAGCGAACAACTGTGCTTATATTTGCTTTTCATTTTACAGAGTAAATTTTTTTGTTCCTCAGGCATTCTTTGTGTGGCTGATCAGTGTCATGGACTTAAGGAGCTGGCTTTGAACTACTACATATTAAGTGATGAATTGCTGCTGGCTCTTTCAAGTGAAAAGCACGTTGATCTCGAACACCTTCGCATCGATGTCGTGAGTGAAAATCCCGGGCAAGTTCAATTTCACACCATTAAAAAGCAAAGCTGGGATGCTCTTGTTAAACACTCCCCCAAAGTCAACATTGTGATGTATTTCTTCTTGTATGAAGATGAGTTTGATGCTTTCTTCAGAGAGGAAACACCTGTTACACACCTGTACTTCGGTCGTGCAGTGAGCAAGGCAATGTTGGGTCGCATTGGCATGAACTGCCCCCGGCTGATCGAGCTGGTCGTGTGCGCCAACGGACTTCAACCTTTGGATGATGAACTCATCCAGATTGCTGAGCGCTGTAAGAACTTAACGGCCATGGGACTGGGGGAGTGTGAAGTCACCTGCAGAGGTTTTATTGAGTTTGTAAAGATGTGTGGGGGCAGGCTTACTCAGCTTTCCATAATGGAGGAGGTGCTGATTCCAGATAGTGATTACAGCTTAGATCGGCTTCATCTGGAAGTCTCCAAACACCTTGGGAGAATGTGGTTTCCTGATATGATGCCAACATGGTAAATTCTCTGTGTTTGTGCGTAAAATGGTAGAATCGGGGCGTCGCTTTCTATGCAAATAAAAAATTTAAAAATTAAATGTGAAAAGTTTCTTCCAGATTTGAGTTTTTCTTCCTTGAGAAAACCTCTAGTAGACTAACAGCAAAACACTCTACAATATTAATTGTATATTGAAATAGAAAATAGATTTAAGTGTACTTAACAGTTCTGAAAGTATGTCTGTGGTTTACAGGTGCTTCAAACTTCAGTGAATTTGGGCTTCTCTGACCTTCAGTTTAAACGTTCCATTTACTTTAAAGTGGGGTTTTTTTGGGTTTTTTTAATGTCTGTTTAGTCTTTCTGATCTAGTCAGAAGAGGAATAGAGAAACAATTTTCCTTTAGGAAATCTATCTGTGGAAAGCTGGATAGAACTTTGAGTACAGTATTATTTGTCATGTTGTTTTATATAGCTATTTTTTTTAATTATTCATGTTTTAATTGTAAAAGCTTGTATATTAAAATACACTAGCCTGGGCTAATCAGATACAATCTATCTTAAATTCATGGCAGTTTAATAAAATGTTAATAAGCTTATGCTTAAAAAAAACTTTACAGTTTTAAATTGCACTTTAAGTAATTTTGTCAGATTACAGAAACTAGAGAATGCATTGTACAGTATGTTGTTTTTGTTTTATGCATTAAAAGGATGGGAAAGAGATTTTGTTAAACTTACTGATTTTAAAAGTTTGGTTCTAGATTGATTGCTTGAGTGAGTAACAAAACACTCTGGAAACTGTCAGGACAATAAGGAATAGCTTTGGATTTGGACTCAAGTCTTTGTAATCAAAGACTGATGTCTGAATGCTGTTCCATGCTTTCATTACTAAGAAATAAGAAGGATTTAATAAATGTGGCTAGTAAGAAGGAAAGATCAAATGCAATACAGTTGTCTTTGATCCATTTCTATTTGGAATCAAGGATTTAGAGCACTTACATTTGTCACTTAGAGGCCAAAATGGACTGTAGTAATCTTACCTGTATCTTACAGAGCTTTGTGTAAGCCCTGATTTCTAGAGAAAGGCTTGCTGGAGGTAATCCTGAAATATTTGATTCAGGACTGTTTAATACTTGTTGCTATTACCTGTTTTTTGAGAAAGATTGTATTATATTTATTTTCTTAAAAGGGGAAAGGCGTGGTGAGTTGATGTAAATTAGAGTATGTATTTTTGTGTTAACATTTTGCACACTGTAAACTCAAATGCATTGTATATAAATTTTGCTGTAATGACTTTGGTGCCACACTTGTTCTATCTTCCTGTTGATGGTCAGAAGTCTACAAGAATTTGCTGGTGGTGTTTGTTGTGGTTTAACCCTGGCTGGCAGCTGAGCCCCTCACAGGCAGAGGGATGGGGGAGAGAATCGAGGGGTAAAAGTGAGAAAACTCATGGCTGGAGATAAAGAGTTTAATAGTAAAGCAAGAGCCATACATGCAGGCAACCCCAAAAAAGGGAATTCATTCACCACTTCCATCAGCCATCTCCAGGAAAGCAGGGCTCCCTCATAAATAAACATTCCCCCCCTTCCTCCTTCTTTCCCCAGCTTTATATGCTGAGCCTGATGTCATACAGTATGGAATGTCCCTTGGGTCAGCTGGGCTCAGCTGTCCTGTCCGTGTCACCTCCCAGGCTGTGCACCCTCAGCCTCCTCCCTGCTGGGGCAGAACAAGAAGCAGAGCAGGCCTGGATTCTGGGTAGGCAATGCTCAGCTACAGCAAAAACATCCCCATGTTAGCAATGCTGTTTCCAGTGCAAATCCACAGCTCCATTCTAGCTCCTGTGAAGAAAATGAACCAGAGCCAAAACCAGTGCATTCCCATTAGAAAAAAACATGAGTTTCTTCCCCACTTCCACAAAACAGCTAAAGAGTTAAACCACCCTTTGCTTGGACACACTTGTTCCCAGCTGGAAGCCCAAGGATTTAAGGTAACACCCAGACTTGAGTCAGTCATGGTTTATTGCCTGTTGCAACAGTTAAGGAGCATCTGACTCTGGTTAGTAGAGCCTGTGCTCTGGGCGCTTCCATAATCCAGGGGGTTATAATTTAAACACAAAGCTGAAATATTTCCAAGCAGTATTTGGTTTAAGATGTGTGGTTTGCTTTAAATGAAAATGTAATAAAGTGGTTTAATCCATGCACTGATATTAGACTCATCCATCTGTTGCACTGTGTCCTGTTAGGGTTCTGTCCTGCTAAAAGCCATGTATGTAACAAACCTTGGGAGAGACTGGAGAATGGCAAATTAGTCATTGTCATTTCATGTTTGTGCCTGAAACCTGAGGATTTCTGATATGCAAACCATAAAAGGGAGCGTGGACAAAGCTTGTGGGTGTTTGGGAAGTCCTGGAGTCCTCCGTGTCTCTCCAGCCAACAGAACAGTGTTAGTGTATTTATAAACACTGGTGATGGAGTTACAGTTCAGGGGGAAACTCTTAAAAGGCTGCTTTGAACATTGTCCCTTTCTCAGTCCTGTCACTAAAGCAGCTTTTCCGTGAAGCCATAGAATCGCTAAGGTTGGAAAAGACCTAAGGTCAAATCCAGCTGTTGAATGTCAGCTTGCTCCAGCTCCAAGCTTCCAGTTAAATGGGCCTGCATTGATGAATGTTGGGATTTTTGATGCAGTGATTTTTTGGAGCATTTGTTCTGCTCCCTGATCTCAACTAGTGAGGCCAGCTGGTGCTTGAGGGAGAAGCTGACAGGAATGCACCTTCTGTGCCACAGGAGGGAGTGAGTGCTTTGCATTTTAGCTGATTTTTCAGACTTAGAGAAAGCTAATCATTGCTAATTTCCTGATTCTCTGGTAAATGAAATTCCAACAAAAATTCAAATCTTTTTTCGTTTTTTGAGTCCCTGTTGCCGTCCAACAGACACTGCTTGTGTAAGGCTCAAAGTATTGAATAGAAGATTTTAATGGGACACCCTCCCTTTTAGGCCAAGGGTGAAAGAGCAGAGAAGGCTGCTGTCCTGCTAAAGTTCTTTATTCCATAGTCTCATAGTTTTCTGAAGGTAGAGTTCAAAGGGGAATACATGATAAAGCCAAGCAGGAGCAGCAGCAGCAGCAGGCCAAATAGAAAGCAAGAACAAAAAGTTTCTTCTTCTTCTATACTAAACTTACAGAAGTGTAGATTATATTTGTTAATTAACCAATAAGATTAACACACAATTCTAGTTTTTTCAACCTATCCCAGTCTAATTCTAATAGTCATAAATCTTACACAAGTATTACATAGGTATTACACAAATTTGCATATATAGCTTCTGTCAGCTCTTATGGTTTATGTGAACACTCTATCTAAAAAATGTGAACAGTATAGTTCCATCTATGTTTTGTCTAGAGTAAAGAAATTCTGTGAAAGGGTGACATTGCTGCAGTAAGAACTGTGTTTAAGGTCTCTTTTGCTGCAGCTTTTCAATGTTTAAAGCACTTAGCATATATTTCTACTAAAAGTTAAAAATCTATATTTCTATTTCACTTTGGTGTGACTTCATGTATCTCAGCTTATCCACAGGTTTTAATTCAGCCCCTGTGCTTTGGCTTTCCTCTGGGCCTGGGTCCAGAGGAGCTCTCACTGCAACAAGTAGACAATAGTATAAACTGTTGTGCACAGGAAGAACAAAGAACTTTTGGATGCTGAGATGGATTTATTTGGAATTTAGTACATTTCCATTTCAATCTCTTTGCTCTTTCCCCCTTTCAAGATTGCTTGTAGGATCCGAGTGATCGCAGTTCTCAATGTGAATATGAGAAGTGATCCCAGGAAACACTCTTTGCATTGGCAACATTCTCCCAAGGACTTGTCCCTTGGAAATTGCACCATTGTATCTTATGGGGTGGATACAGAGTAATTTTACACAGAATCCTGGTGAAAAAACAAAGAGGAAGGAAAACATCACATGACTGATAAAGCATTTGTTCTTCTGTACTATATTTCAGAAATACTAACAATTTCTGTCTTGTTCTTTCCACTGAGATAGCAATAGTGGAAATACCAAAACAGCAAAGACACTCTGCTCATAAATATTAGGTAGTGGTTGGAGTCATTGATTTGGTAGAAGAGAGAAGATGGAAGGCAGGGAGAAGGTGGGAATTTATGCTGTAGGAAAGGGAAAAGCTTGAAGATGTTCTGCAGAACTCAGTTATTTGCATTGAATCAGGAGCAAAAAGTTCTGCATGTAAGTGGAGCGAAGAAAACACGGCTAAACTACTTGGCTAACTGCAAGGTAATGCATCCTGTATGAGCTCAAGACAAAGAAATGTTAAATGAAAGATAGCTGATTTACCTGATCCCCTGATTTGGACTCCATCATCAATGGCATTTCCATTGTGGAAGAATTTAACAGGCCCGGAGAGCTGGCCAGAGAAGGGAGCGTACACGGTTGCCCCGTCGGCACAGATGACATCCACTGCCCTGTGCTTCCCTTTGCCATTGCGTCTGAAAACGAACACATCATTACAGAAATCTGGTCAAGCCCAGTGATGCAGAGAGAGGTCAGGCAGCACATGGTGAGGTCTGGAAATGCGTAAATAGGACAGAAATAGTGTCAGTAAACTGGCTGAAGGATCTGCAAAGGTGTAGGTGATGCAATGCCACGTAGGGTGGATGACCTGTAAGAGTTGGAGAAAAATGCCTTTCTTCCAGGTCTTTAAATAAAATCATAGAGTCACAGAAAGTTTGGTTGTCTGTAGCACATCAAGTCCAACCTTCCACTTGAGTCAGGAGTGTTCCCAACATTAGGTCAGGTCAGGATGGCCTAGTCTGGAGAGGTGTTTTGAACAATGTGGGCAGCCTAAAAGTTTCCTCATGTCCAATCTAAACCTTCAGAGCTGTAATTCTTATGTGACTTAAACAGAATTCAATTCTTATTTCAGTAGAGGAACAACAAAACCCTGTGTGTTCTGATTGTTATATTACCTTGGAGCTCCATAGTATCCACAGCCATACTTATCACAGCCTCTTATCTCGTTGGTAGGGTTCCCAGCACACACTGCGGCCCAGCGTCTGTCCTGTTGTGGCGATGGTGGGACAGCTTTGAAACACAGGAACACAGCACATCAAAGTTAACCTCTAGATAGTTTTAACACTTGCATGTTTGCACCTACTATGTTTGATATACAGTTAGGTAAGAACATACTGAAATTACATCCCATGCTTCTAGTTGGATTTTTCTCCACAAAATTTGTCATCTTTTAGGAAATGTAAATGGAATGTAGACCTAAGCTGGATGGTAATGTTTCTAGATTAGGGTTATTTCATAGAAGAAACATGCTTTAAATACAAAAATTCAAAAATACTATCACAGGTCCTAGAGTGCAAATCTACTCTTGTTCTGAGTTGCTTTTTTTGTTAAGGGTTTTTTTACCAGGCATAAGCAGATGAGTAGGATCAGAGTGGTCGCAGTTCTCAACGTGGATATGAGAAATAATGCCAGGATATACTTTTTGCATGGGCAGCATTTTCCCGAGTTGCTGCCCTCTGCGGATTTGGCCGTGGTACCGGATGGGGTGAATGCAGACGAGCTTCACACAGTAACCTGGGAGAGACGGGAGAGGAAGCAAGGTCAGGAAACATCAGCTGCATCTGCTCCTGGGGTGAGCAAGAAGCATTCCCTGCTAGCCTCTTACTGGAGACTGTTAGGATGAAGCAGAACTGTAGTCAAGGTACCAACAATGGTGAAATCAAAATTACTGTATTTGCCAGGGCAAAAAGGAAAAAAGGGAGCTGGAACATAGAGACAGGAAAACATCCTCTCAGCAAAACTGAGGACATATTTCCGGTGCTTTATTTTTACTGTTTCCTATTTTTTGATTTGGGGTTGTTATTTTCCTGCTACTTGTTTTTCAACTCCTTTCTTCCCTCCTCTCCAAGAAAAGCCTAGGAAAGGACTACATCCTGCTGGTGCTGTCTTCCAATATTTCAGCATGCTAGAGAGGGTGTAAGATTAATCAACACTGTGCTCAAATTGAAGAACCACAGAAACCTTGCTCAAGTAAATGATTACTTGTGCATGCTTCACAGCACACCTGCTGTTAATTACTTGCCTGATCCCCTGATTTGGACTCCATCATCAATGGCATTTCCATTATGGAAGAATCGGATGGGTCCCGAGAGCTGCCCGCTGAAAGGAGCGTACACTGTGGCTCCATCAGAACAGATGACGTCCACACCCATGTGCTTTTCTTTGCCACTGTGCCTGGAGGCAGAAATACATGGCTAGAGACATCTCTCAGGGTTAATGTTACGTATCACTTGGTCACAATGCAAGATGATAGCTGAAGCTTGTCTAACAAAACTTTTCTACCTGCAATGAAATGGGACAGAAGTAGCAGGTTTGAAGCATATTTTTTTTGTTGCTGCAAATTGTTCGTGTTACTCTGAACTTCTTTAGAGTGGGATGACATTTCAAATTTAAGCTTATTTTTTATTTTCCCAAGTTCATGGGGTATTTCAAACTATTATAGAAAAGTACCATTTTTTACCCCAAAAATCATCTGTGCCCATGTAAAATAGAATCTTATGTTTGGCATTTTCTCACTTAGAAATTTGGAAGTTGCATGATGAAGATGGACACTTACAGAGCCTGGGGAGAGGAGCTGACAAGAAAATGCAGGAGTGACTCTACATAAAAAAGCATTTTTTCAGAGAAATATAACCTGTTGTTTTATGAGATCCCTACTTAATGATGCTGACAGACTTTTAGTTTGTGTAAATGAATCTACTCAGCTTCCTGTAAGCTGTTGCTGAGTGTTAGTTAAATTTCTGGAGTATAGGCAACAAGGATAAATGACACAAATCCTTGAAATACTTCCATTTTCTTTACCCTGTCTGTAATTCATGTAACAATCCTGCTGCTTCACCCCTGCATCTGTTATCAGCAGTGGTATCACTGTGCCTCTGTAAGATTGCCAAGAAATATCCCAAAAATGAGTAAGAGGTCCTGCAGACAACAGTATTATCTCATTCTGAGCGTCAGCCCTGTTTAACTGTTCTCTTTCTCCTGCCCAAAGATGTAATTGAGGAAAGCAAAGTGACCCCGGTGCCCGGGCTCCGCTGCGTTACCTGTCAGCACCGAAATTCCCGCAGCCGTATCTGTCGCAGCCGCGGATCTGGTTGGTGGGATTCCCGCTGCAGATCTGTGCCCAGTGTCGATGCTGTTGTTGGGGCGGGTGTGCATCCAGCTGCTTGGTGAAAACTTCGCACGGAAAAGAGGGAAAACGGGAAAAATTCAACCATGTTCTTAGTCCAGTGCAACAGAAAGTGTTCAGGTGCAAAATAGGGTGTTTAAAGTGAAAGACATGAGCTCAAAGGAGTTTGTAATTTCAGAAACTGTAGGTAAAAGGACATTTTACAACTTGCTGTATAGACTTGATCCATTTTTTCCTCATGTCTTACTTTAAGGCATATGCACTAAAAAGAAAGCAAAGCTATAGATAAAGATTTTTAAAAATAGTTTGTGAAATAAACTATTTTTACTTTCTAATGGTGCTGGGTTGATTGTTGGACTTGATCTTACAGGTCTTTTCAAACCTTAATGATTTTATTATTCTTTCTGAAACCTTCAACTACTTCAGTATATGTCTCTTAATGCTTACCTAATTCCATATTTTATAATAGTCATAACTGTCCACATTACCATCATTCTTCATTAAACTAGAGGGGAAAAAACCCCGGCATTATTTATGCTCACCTGAATTTCAATAATTCATTAGTGTCTGCCTAAACCAAGTCATGCCCAGCTGCATTACAGCAATCTCAACTCACCAGTGGACACCAAGCTGACCAGAGCGACCACACAGAGAGCTGGCATTTTGGGGCCGTGTCACCCGTGTTCTTTGATCCAGTCAAAGACGTTGAACAGCTGCCACCGGAGGTATTTATGTGCTTTTGAAAGCCCAAGTCTGTTGTCTTGGCCAATCAGTCTCGAGCAAAGTATTACAGCTCCAGGCAGGTGGTGTTGCCATACTGGGCACTCTTGATGTCTACAGGCTCTAACAGTTGTTAGAGCTGGTTGGGAAAGATGGATAAACTGATTGGGCTCTTAGCACACAGAAACAGATGGAAATGAACAACTCCACATTTCAGGAAATTCTGGTTGAGCTGTGTCTTAACACCTTTCCTTCCCCATCCTGAAGTAAGGGCACATTTAGGCCAAAAATGGTAGGAACCACAGGTATGGTTCAGAGGATTGGGCTGAAGGGAAAAGGAGGGCAAAGCTCCAGAGTGGATGTCACCAGTTTGTTGCTGCTTTGTTGCTCCTTTGTCACCAGTTTGTTGTTCCTTTGCTGCTCATTTCTCCCTGGGCGTTTGTGCACACCAGAGCTTTGTGACCAAGAACACAGGAAGTGTTTGGCGTTCATGAGTATTCACTTAGGCTAGGAAATACAGATGCTTTTGCATCGAAACATCTCTTTTTTTCTGGTTCAGCTGAAATTGTCAATTATTTCACTTAAATCCATGAAGTCTGTTCACTGAAACCCTGGTTTTTAACAGTGTAATACTTATTAAAACATCTTCAAGTTTGAAACAACAGTTGCAAACCCAAGTTGCATGGGCAAAACTGACCCAGAGGTCAATAATTCTAGGTTTTAAAGTGATGCCTTTAGTGCCTTTAGTGCCTTCTTGGTTTCAGCTATTGTGCTATAAAGCAGACTTCTTTGCGCATCTTCTAATCCTTCAATTTGATTTTTCTGCACTACTTACAGAAAAGCATTAGATTTTCTCTACAGATATGTCTTGGATAATATGAAATTTAAATGAGTCATGGTGCTTTCAAATAAATTATCTGATATTTCAAGTTACAGAAACCTTGGAAGTCCTGCAGATTTTATTCCGAGAAGAAACAGATGTGTCTCTGCCCCACTTCTAGTTTGCAAAAGCATCTGTACATTGTATTTTCTGAAAATCTCCATGGAACAAGCAGTTGGAGACAAATTTTTCACTTGTGTTTCCAAGCTTTTCTTTACAGCCAATATTTAATCCCCAAACAATCTTTTAGCCCTCCCTGGGGTTATGACAAGTGGTTTGGCTGGTTTTATGCCTGCTGCTTTCTTCTCCAGCCTGCCAGGAAGAACTGCTGGTTTCCACACTCATAACCACCAAACAGATATTTATGTAAAAATTATGTCCCTTCAGTCCAGTTTGGATGGGGCTTTTGGTTGTAATTTGCTTAATATAATGGAGTCTTGGCTGATAAATGATACAATGTGCTAGTAAGGGTTCTCAGCGGGTATTCGGGGTTTGGGAATGCTGCTTATCCCTGAACTGAAAGATGGGGTGTGTGGCTTTGTGTGATCCTTGCCAGAAACAACCTTCATTGCTTATTCTTCTTCATTTGACACAAGCTCTCTGCAAACCCCCTCAGCTCTCCTTAACAGCAGGAGTCAGAAGGGGAGGTGGTATGGGTGGCATTTTCAATGAAGATATCATAGCAGAGAGGTAGTAAAGTGTTTCTGAGCCTGGCTATCTCCACACTGGTTGCTGGAAGCTTTTTTCCTACTGCAATCAAAACCATTTAAAAACAAAGATTTTTTCAGGGGATGCCTGGCCATTCCCAGTTGAGGGGTGTCCAGTGGGATTTCTGCAATACTGATCTCTCTCAACCAGATTTTATTTCTGATTTATTTCAGTTTGCAGTGGGAGAGTTTTAAATACCTCATTAGATAACTTTAGCCTGGGGCAGACCTGCCTTGAAAAGCTACTGATTTTTATAGACTCCTGCGAACTCACATGCTCCAAATTTAACTAAGGAAAGAATTGCAGCACTTCAATCCACCCTACAAAGTCTTGTGAAGGAGAGGCTTAGTGTAAAGCCAGCCAAGCTGGTAGGCACAAGAAGGGAAGGTGTTATGGGTGCACAGACACTGAAGAAGCTTTTCCTTGAGTCCTGTTTTGCAGTCTGGTGCTTTGTAAAATGGCTCTAAGCTGCCTGTTCTTAGCAATTTTTTTTCCCCATCTCTCCTGTGTGCAGGGCTGACTCCAAATTGCTTATAACTGTGTACATTTATTTTTATTTCTTCTCTATAAGAGATCCTAACAGCATTGTGTCTTGCTCTGGCCTTTCAAAAACACATCAAAATGCCATTGCTACTGCAATATATCTAATGCACTTGTGGTAAAGTACTCTTAATAAAACAGCTTTCAAGTGTAGGATGATGCAGTTGGGATGTCTCAGAGCATTCCCCATCTTTCCTGGGTGAGCTGGCAGGTGCAGATCTCTCACCTCGGGCATGAGGAAGCTCAGAACCAAAGTTGGAGGGATTCCTGTTAAAGATGTTAATTTAACAGTTGGTAGGTGCAGTTGTGAAAGACACGAATTGGCCACTTAGCACCCAGTACCAGCAGGATGTGGAACAACTCCCTGGCATTGCACAGTGCCGGGAGCTGCAGTTGCACCATTTCCTTCTCTGTGATGGGGAGCGGCCACGGAGATGGAGAGGAGCCAGGTGGGCTAAATTGGGAAATGCTGATTCCTTACTCTTGCACAGGGTGTGAGGTCCCCATTTTCTCCCTTTTATGTCAGTAGTAACTTACTTGGCTGTGTAAGAAAACCCTTCAAGGTCTTCAGATGGACTGAGCAATAGCTCAGCGGGCAAATGGGAGTGTTTGGGCTGATATCACTGGAGCACAGAATAATAGACTGGTTTGGGTTGGAAGCCAACTCAAAAACCATCTCGTTCCAACTCCCCTGCCGTGTACAGGGACACCTTCCACTGGACCAGGTTGCTCCAAGCCCCATCCAACCTGGCCTTGAACACTTCCAGGGATGGGGCTGCCACAGCTTCTCTGGGCAACCTGTGCCAGGGCCTCACCACCCTCACAGGGAAAAACTTCTTCCTAATATCCCATCTAACCCTGCCCTCTGTCAGTTTGAATCCATTCCCCCCTGTCCTGTCACTCCAGGCCCTTGTCCACAGCCCCTCTCCAGCTCTCCTGGAGCCCCTTTAGGCACTGGAAGGCTCTCAGGTGTCCCTGGAGCCTTCTCTTCTCCAGGTGAGCACCCCCAGCTCTCCCAGCCTGGCTCTAGAGCAGAGAGGCTCCAGCCCTCAGAGCATCTCCATGGCCTCCTCTGGACTTGCTCCAACAGGTCCACGTCCGTCTGATATTGAGAACCCCAACAGGCAGAGAAGGAGTTAAGCCTGATGCTGTCCTGGAGAAGTCCCTCCTTTGCTATTCAGCTTTTCCGAGATACCCTGATTCTGCTGTGTAAATGATGTCATATTTCAGGAGTGTAAACTGCCAGTTACCAGGGCTTTTGGATGGTACCTGCTATGCATGTGTCCATAAACCTTGCAAATGTTAGACTAATCCCCCTTAACTTATTAATTATCTTAACATTATGTCTTAATAAATAAAGTTGCATAGTAGAAGAATGGAATAAGATTTTTGGAGGAAAAAAACCCAGAAAACTGAGATATGCCTCAGCAATGTTAGTGGGGCCTTTGAGCAGAAACATCAGCAAAGCCAGGGCCAAACCCTGAGCCAGAGCAAATTCACCCCAGCACCAAACCCTGTGGTTTCCTGCCAGCCATGCTGCCTCCCACTTCTGCTTGCCCACAAGTGAGGACTGGTTTCTCCATTGTTTCCTTTACACGGTTGGAGTCAACCAACGTCCAAAAATTGATAAAGCCCTTCCTCTTTGCCACCTCTGCAGGGCTGTTCCCCAGTGAACTGGATAAATGAGTGCTGCACATTTTATTTCTTGGTTGTTTTACAGTATCACAACTGTAGGCTTGCCGGGTTTGTTGGCAGGTGGTTGAAAAGGTAAATCCTCTTCCTATCTATCTATATCTATCTATATCTATATCTATATCTATATCTATATCTATATCTATATCTATACCTATACCTATACCTATACCTATACCTATATTTATACCTATACCTATCTATATATCTATATCTGTATCTATATCTAATCTATATCTATGTCTATATCTTACCTTTGGCTTGGTCCTTCTTAGCTAGCCCAGAGTGTTTCATGTGGGAACAAGTCAGTGCTGAGCACTCATCTCCCCGTGAGCTGTGTACAATAGGCTATTAAATATACTTAAAAGCTATTTCTCTGAAAAATGAATCATAGTCTTTGCGCTAATCATTATAAAATGAAATATATGTCAAGAAAATACCGTAGAAGAATTTACTCGTGCCACTTGCAGCGCAGGCTTATGTGGTGAAAATCCAGTGGGCACAATGTAAAACAATTTGCACTGGCTAATAATTCCAGCTTCTGATCATTGAAATGAGAGGAATCATGCCCCAGTGGTTAACCAAGCCCTGTGCACGTGGCTGAGATTGTAGTTCTGGTGGGATATCAGCAGGTTGCGCTCGTTGACCAGCAAAAGGCAGGGCTGGGCCTGTCGTGTTGAGGAGGTATCAGGCTGTGGGACGCCGAGCATCCTGCCCTTCTTCTTTGCTAAGCATCAGTTGAAGACGAAGCTGAAGTTGTGCTACTGAACAATTCGGATTGAAGGCCCCATCTCAAATTTATTTTGCCCTTATTAACAAACATGCCTAAGCCTGAGGCAGGCTGGTTTCAGTAGGGAGGATTAAAGAACACAAAATATCTTTTTGCTGCCTATGTTCTATCTCCAGGGGAGGACAAAGCTTTGGCTGAATCCTCAAAAAGTCCTTTAATGCTTGAGGAAATAGAAGGGCATAGTATAGATTTGGGTTGCAACTTTGGGCAGTTAGTCTGGGACCTTGTGGTACAAACTTATAAAACAAAAGGGATAGAAGGAAATGAATCTCTGCAGAACTGGTGCAGAAGCAAAGCAACTCTGCACGGCTGAGTTTGCTAGCTCTCTACTCAAGAGCCTAATTCTCCCTGTTTCTTCCCCCGGCAGCCCTTCCCCTCACCTTAAATATTTCTAGAACTGCGTATTTTACCAGCTCTTTATTTCCCTCCCAGAGTCAGCTACACATTGTATTTTCCCTTCCTCTAGACCCAGTTAATTTTTAATAGACTGAGAAGATAAAACTAGATTTACTTATACTTTTTGCCCCAACTGGTCTGTAACTTGAAATAGAAAGTGATATTTACTTGTTCTCCTCTGCTACCAGGTGACAGCCCCAGCTAAAACTGGAAGGTTTTATGTAGGAGCATCCCTGTGCTGCTGGAAAAATTCTGGTTAAATAATGGATCCCTGAAAATGTTTGTGAAACCGATCTGTGGGACACACTGGAAAAGTGCTGAGCTGTGGTCATTAATGTACAGGTGAAAATGTTACTTGTGGAGGAGCAAAGCTGGGATGTTGCTGGCGGTTCAAAGCCCTGCTTGATGCCTTAGGTTTTAACTTTTATACTTTTCAAGTCCTGTACTGCCTGGTGTGTAACTCTGAAGTTTCGTGTGGCCTGTGAGCTGCTGTTCTCTTGTGCTGGTCAGACAAAACAAAGCCTCTCTAGGTTTGCTCTCCAAGGACATCTAGATTGTCCCAGGCCCCAAAATGTGTAAACTAAAAGCCTTTGAAAAGGAGGGGCAAACTTGGGGTAATTATATCATTAACTGAAGTTATAATTGGAGAATTAACCCTGATATGCAAATGGACCAAACTTATAAAAGTGTGAAAAACCCGTGACCCAGGGTCCACCTTCGGTGTAGCCTTTTGACTGCCCGGGGTGTACCTTTGAAGGCACTTCAAATAAATACCTGCTTTTATTCTCTTAATCTTGTCTAGCCTCTGTTTTTAGGTAGCCACTCAAGGCATTGTGCTCAGTCACAAAAGCCAGCTCAGTTCTCATTAGGATTTGCATGGAGAGGTGGGGGCTTGAGTGGGATCTTCTCTTTTCAAATATAAGTTGATAACTGTGTTAGAACCTGGAATTTTAAACAAGTGAATCGTAGGCGGGAGTCTTTCTTTCCTGAGGGCAACCAAATTCATGATAAAATTTTTAAAAAATCTGTCAACCTGGAGAACACTGGAGAGTTTTGCTGAAATATAAGCAAAAGAAGGAAAAGAAGGAAAAGAAGGAAAAGTGTTGGGTTTTCTTTCACAACAAATTTTCACAACTCAGCTGTACTGACTTGCCTTCAATGTCTGGTCACTATCTGCCTCTGCAGGTGGGGCTGAGTATTTATGTGGACATGCTGATTTTTCATTCATAGCAAAAGTAAAGTGGTTCCTGGAGAGGGTGAATAAGACAGCAGGTTAAGCAGCTCTCACAGGTGCAGCTAATACCTTTCTGTAGTTAGAAGAAACAAACATGCTGCCAGGACACCCACAGCCCCCACAGAAACAGCTTCCCTGCTTCTCCCGGGCAGGAGTTGCGCTAGGAAATACGTGAGCCTGCAGCACTTGCAGAGCACTTTAGCCCTTGACACTCCCAGTAGCATGTTGGCAGCCTTGCCCTGAGCAGCCCTGTCCTGTTCACAAGAGCTTGCTGTCCCGGGAAAGTCTTCAGCTGATTTACTAATGGAAAGAAATGCCTCACTTGGACAAAAAGAAACCTGGGTGTGCCAAGGCAATCCTGAGGCAGGAGTCTGGGGAGAAGGAATGAGTTACTTCATCAATGTTGTTTTATGGCTTTGGTGATGGGCCCCGGGGAAGATTTGGGTTTCAGCTTTATACACGTTTTTTCTCCCCAGCTGCCTTAAAAAAGCAGAACCCAGCCCAAACTCTATGAGAGCACCAAAGAAATTCAAAGCAATTTGTAGTGAAGCAGCTCTTTAATAATGCAATTTTCCATGTTTAGGCACAAGTGAAATTTCTGCCTTAATAAAGAAATCTTCATTTTTGGCTGCAAGAAAGCAGTGAAGTCCAAGTGGGGTGAGCTGCAGCAGGGCCCAGGCTGCTGAGCTTTGAGGATCCATCTCCTCCCATCATCCTCTATCCCCGCTGCATCAGCCCCCATCTAAGAGAACAGTGATGAGCAGGATATGGTAACAGCTTTAAAGCAGGTGTTGTATGTTACTCTGACTCTGGTCTTGCTCGGATAACCACCAGTATTTTGTTCATGGATACTTCTGAGGTGGAACAACTGCTTGAGGCTCGGTGGTTGCCCCTCGACTGGAGCGACTACCTATGCCCAAGCACTGCCCCACAGGTGCGGGGCTGGAGCTTTGACCCTGATGTGCAGCCTTCTGCTTATAGGTTGGGACAGGATCTCTTAAGGCACAGCTCTGGATAGGAGCATGGAATAGAACTCCTCAGTCACCCTTTGCATGGGCTCCAGGATGCTGATTTTCACCCCCTTCTTATGGGGCCACTGTACTCAATGGGTTTGATGTAAAACATCTTCATGTAGAGTCCTGTTAAGGTGGGAGAGAGAGAGGGAGAAACTTGCTCCTATGAAATGGTTTCAAAGCCTGGCAAAGTTGTAACATTCAGTAGAAAAATACAAATGACAATAAAATGATAAGAGATTTAGCAACAATGCTTTAAGAAGAAGCAAAGAGTTGACATTTGTGTGTGTGTGAAGAGCTAAGCAGGCACCATCCCCTTTGGGCTCTGGGAAGAGGAAGGGAAGATTATATGCTGGCACTGGAGGTCTGACCTAAAAGGGTGCAGGAAATCTCTAATGCCTTCCCTCAGTAAAAGAGCCCAGTTCCTAGGTAGTCTTCATTTATTTTATGAATTGTGTATTCTTTGTGAAGTCGAAGGTGATTGCATTAAAGACAGAAACATCTCTGGACACTCTCTGTACTGATCTTCAAGTAAAAGGCTTTTAAAAAATCAAGCATGCTGTTAGTAATCAATATGCCTCATCTGATTCTTGCTTATTCAATCAACATTATTTCTTCAAGAAAATTTTTCCACAACCCTTGACCAGCTGATGCTGGGCCGGAGTTGGCTTCAGAGCCTGGTGGAGACCAGATGAGGTGTTTCAGCTCCAGAGAAACCCCTGCAGATCACCAAGACGGGGGGGGCATCATCCTGTTACGTGAGGGGTTTTAAGCCCCTGCTGTCCCATTTGGATCCCTGTGTGATTTTTTCTCAAGAAGAAAGACTTTTGGTGTACTGTTTTCCTGCTTGTCCGATGTCATACATAGAGAGGGGAGAATCTATTTGACAGTAACATTTTGAAACAATATATTTAGACAGACTATATAAGAAAAAATCACAGTAGCTACTTCTGTGTGATGCTTCCCGTGCCCAGGGCTCAGCTAAACCAAGCCAGATAACATTGCATCATCCTAAATTCATTTTTTTAATTACCAAATTTGTTTGAGAGATCAAAGAGGAGAAAAGAATGAGTGAAGTAATTTTGTGCATTTCCTCAGAAGCTCAGAATTTTTTTTCCCTAATTCTGTTTATAAATATCCTGAGGGCCAAATACTCTCTGTTTCTTGTTGCACACTCAGTTTAGAGCAGTGGAGGTGAATGCACCATGGTGAGATGCCACAGGGAAATCCACCAGCTTCAAGGGCATCCTTCAAACACAACAGCAGGGTCACCTCTGACACTCCAACAGCCCATGGCACCTCTGATACTCCTCTGACCCACAGGAGAGCAGCCACCACCGCTGACTTCTGCTCCTGTCCCCAGAGAGGGGGGTCACCAACAAACTGGACTGCAGAAAGTGTGCTCCAGCTCTTGTGCCACACTGGGAAATATAGGTTAAGAGCTCTTTGGAAATCTGGATTTCCAGGCTGCAGATGGGTTTCTCTGGGGTCTTTTAATAAACTTCTGCCTGGATGCCACAAGGGTGGGAGAGGGGAAGATAGTGAAGGTCTGCCAGGCATGGCTCCTGGCACCCCTCCAGGACAATTGTTGGCTTCACTTTGATTTTGCTGAGATGAGAGGTTTTTACATTGAGTGAATTAAACATGGAAAAGACTAAATTACTTACTGACATTTTGCATTATACCCTGAGATACAGATCAGGGAGGTAAAGAGTGATTCATGAAGGTTTTGTGTGAGCTGTGCAAGAGCAGTGGATGCTTTGCTCACCTTCTCTGCACCCACCATTTCACGGGGGTTACGGCTTTATTCCGAGTCTGAGCAACATCCCAAGGCTTGGAGCAATGCAGATAACCAACCAGTTTCTTCACCTTTTGCTTGTTCCTAACTGGATCCAACGGAGGGTTTTTTTTTAAATTTACAGGAAAACTGTTGGCAGACAGGTGGCAGTGATTGGCAATTACTTAATTTGCATTGATGGCAGGAGTGTGGAAGAGGTAAAGCAGGACAAGGGGAGCAAAGCAAGGGCAGGGTGATGCAGGCACTGAAGGGTCTCTCGCTGGGAAGGAGATGGGTGAATTGTGTGGGAGGTAAATGAGGCAGGATGGATTTTTCCTCATCCCACACAGTGCTGGGAGAGACTGAGAAAAGGGGAAGATGTGTGTGAGGCACAGGCAATTCTCTTTAGCTGTGTCTGCAGAGCCTACACAGTGTGTATGTCTGAAGGGGAAAAAAAAAACAAAAAAAACCCCCAAATACTGCAGCTCTGTAGGCTTTGCAGGTCACCCTGTGGTGCAGGAATGCCCACTGCTCTGTATTTGGGGGTCACACCAGGGAGGGTGGGTGCCTTGCTTGCGACGGGGTGAATAAGTAACAAAATGGTGAACTGCTCATATGCAAGTAAGCACCACAGAGCAATCAAATTAAATGTAATTCAAGTAAGATTAAATTTAAAAGACAATGGCAATAAATTCTAGCTCGAAAACTCATAAAACTCTCTAAAAGCAATTTCCAAAATCGTAACCATGCTGAGATCTAATAAAGTTTTCACTGAAGAGGAAGTGCTTGACTCAATGTGTCACTTAGCAGGAGGAGAGTTGTTTTCCCCTGTTATAGAAGGGATGCAAATAGCTATAATAGTTTCCTTTCTGATTTGCCAAGTACCAAGGCATGACTGAAGTGGTTGGCAATGCTCTAAGGGCTGTGAATTCCCCAACTTGTGCTAAAAATGCTCTTTTGGTTAGACTGGTGTCTGAAAACTCAGAGCCTGTTATGGCCTTTGACCCAGCAGACCAGATCTTTCTTGTTTTCTTCTATTCACCAGTCAGTACAACCTGATAGACCTCAATGTGCTTAATGAGAGCACCAAACAGAGTGAAATCCACGGGTATGGGTAGATTGCAGTGAGGGAGAGAGGGTGATTTGGTTTCCTGAATATCAGGTTTTGGAAATATCCAGGTTTTGCAAGATTCTAGTTTAATTTCTGACAGGAAATAAGCCCTGGGGCACAGCACTGCAGATGCTTATTAGCAGTGTCTTATTTTTTCTGCATTTTTTTTTCTTGATGGTGACAAATGCCACATGAACCATATGAGATGACAAGCTGAAAACCCATGTGTCAGTACACTTTCCCTCTGAGTTGTGTTGCTTCTATTTCCTAGAGACTGCAGAGTGCATAAAAGAGGGCCTGAATTAATTTAAAAAAAAAAAAAAAGCTGTCTATGGGGATAATAACTTATAGTTTCTGTTAATTCTGCTTATAAAAATAATAATTTCGATTAACTAGAGGGGCATTCTAGAGGGCACTGTGGTGTCCAAAGGCAGCTTTTGCCTCCCCTTCTCTGATAACATCTTGGAACTTCAAAAAAATAGGACATAGTTTAGCATCAAAAAGTCTTTTTAACATAATTTTTCCAAGGAAATATTGTTGTTAGCATGTAATGGATTCCTGAAATGCAGCATCCAACTTGTGTAATGGGCTCTGAGGGAAAGGATGGTAATGAAACCCAATTTAACTAATGAGTGTAATTTAGAAAGAGACTTTACTGCAGACTTTCACAGGAAACAGTTTAGAAATGTACTGCCTGTGGAAAAGAAGGCGTTTGTGGTTCTTCAAAAAGCCTTGTTTCAATCTGCAGAAACACACAGTGGTTTTT
The DNA here is from genome assembly GCA_013397115.1 of Edolisoma coerulescens. NCBI lineage: Eukaryota > Metazoa > Chordata > Aves > Passeriformes > Campephagidae > Edolisoma > Edolisoma coerulescens. Next base: position 2,525,374 of record VWZW01000318.1, on the reverse strand, counting down.
TATTAGTTAATGTGAGCAACGGAACTGCTGTGTGCAATCCTGACACTGCACTTGTCCCTGCAGCGCTGCCCTGGCCGAGGGACAGCTGCCCCTGGCTGTCCCCAGAGATGCCCAGGCGAGGGGCCACTTGTGACTCTCTGCACTGCATTGGTAATTTAGTCCATCATCAGTTTAAAATCCTGCAGTTTTCTGTGCAGAGCTGGATGTTGGTTCTTGCAGAATGTAATTTCTTTGGGGTCCGGGGTCCCCATCAGCGTGGCAGGGATGAGCTGCACAGCCCCATGTCCTGCTGTGGTGCATCAGCCCCAAGATGTCCCTCATGCCCCACGAGGTTAATGGTCACTCTCTGTGTTCCCCACAGTGGTCTTGTCTCTGCTCTTGTCCTCTTGCTGGGTTTGGGAGAATTTTTGGATGCTTTTTTCTCCCAAAGTACTTGTCAAGCAAGAGCTCATCTTGGCACATCAAGGCTCATCCAGGACAGGGCTGTGGAAACCTGCTCCCGGCCAGGTTTTGGCTTTGGGCACTGGAGAACCAGGGATGGGCAGCACTTGTGCTCCAGAGCAGGAAGGTGTTGGTGAGATGAACTGGGCAGTGCAGGGGACAGTGAAAGTGGCAGGGCTGCCCTGCCCTCTGATGGAAGGCAGGCAAAGGCAGTTCCACTGAGCAGCCCATCCCGGCCTCCCTGGATCCTCATGTCTGTGTACAGGTAGAGATAAAATGTCTCTGCTGTTTGTATATATTTTTATATATTTGACACCTGCTCCTTCCCTGGTTAAGGGGAGCTCAGCCCCAGTGCTGGGGTTTATGGGGATGCTTGTCAGCATCTGCCCACTGGGATGTGCAGCCACTGGCTGCTCAGAGGCCTTGTGGTCCTTTTTACTTTCTCCTTCTGCTTTGTGTGTGCTGAGGAAGGGCTGTGTAGTGCAGAATAAGTATCTTGCCTCCTCTGCTCTTTATCTGACATGAAATGATGAACTAGTGTCTGCCAATAGCAGAGGTTTGTCGGCAAAATGGAAAAACTGCATTTTTTCCCCTTCATTTTGACATCTGTTTACCCCTACACCTCCTGCCATCCGAGGTTGTACTCTAGCACCTTTGCTTTCATTTGGAAGAAGGAAGAGATATTTATTTCACCTCGAGTAGTTTAAATCAAAATTCTTAAACAGGTCTTGTGTTGCCCAGGATCCCAAATCTCCCCTGTCCAGGTGCCTCAGCTTCTGGGATCAGTCCACAAACAACTTCTCAGTGCTTTGGCATTAGCAGGGTGGAGAGCTGCAATATACTGGATATCTAATTATGAAAACACATAAAGAAGACTATAAAAATAAGTCATACAGCTATTGTGGCGACTGCTACTCTTTCGTGTTCAGCAGATTTCTTTTACCCTTTAAGAGGAGCTGTTGATGGATTTAGAAAAGCTGCAGACAAATGTGGTGCTGCAGAAGGGCTGGCTTTGCTGATAGGCAAAGGCAGATACCACCTCTCCCCTCACCTTTGGGCTGGCAGAGCCCTGTCCTCACTAAATACAGACTGTGTGGGAACGACCTCTTGGCAGGTCTCTGAACGGAAACCATATAATTATAAACCACTGTCTAGCCTAAAGTACTGCTAAATGTTTAAGCTATCACATTTCCATGGCTCATTCAGGGGTATTTTTAGTGCTGGTGGAGAAAGTTGCTGACTCCAGGTCAAGTAATCTCTCCCAAGGTCTATGGTCCTGATTCAGGGAAGATTAACCATTTGTTTAAATGTTTGTTGTAGTGAAGCCTCTCTCCCTGCCTCTGCCCAAGCCTTCCCATGGGAGAGGACTGGGCCTGGATTGCAGGCATGAAGAAAAAAGACCAGCTTGCACTGGCATCGGAGTAGAAAAGTCTGATACGGCTAGAATGTAGATATCTGTCCAAATGTCATTTCTCTTACCTACTTCCATTGCTCATGCCTGATTTTCCCAGAGTGGAGGCAAGCAGCAAGGAGCTGCCTCCATATGCAGTGCCTTGCCTGAGGCTGTTTGGGGCTCATGAATCCAGCTGTGCAGCACAGCTGGCTCAAGAGCTTGGATTTGTTTGTTTTACACAAAAGTGTCTTGGTAAGATAACGAAGGGAAGGCATCGTTAAGCTGTCACTCACACAGCAGAGACAAGAGCCTCAGGTTGGAATTTTGCATGGCATTTGTTGTCCCGTTTGTGTGTCCAGTGGTTCACTGCTCCATGGCTGTGGCTGACTGTCCCCATCGTGCCCCCCTGGTCCCTTGTGGGCAGGGATGTGTGAAAGCCACACTGAGTGAGGGGACTCACAGGGCTGAACCCACAGGAGGGAGAGAGCAGCAGGGACACCACAGTGGCCAGCACCAGGGAGAAAGGCTCAGCTGGCTTTTCCATGCATGTCACAGGGCAGCAAATTTCCAGGGGACAACTGAGGAGGGTTTCTGGGTGGTGGAGAAGAGCTCTTCTTCACGAGGAGGATAGTTGGATGGTGGAAGGAGGCTTTCCTGCAGACAGCCAAGCAGGGGACTGGCTGGAGTTTGCCTCTGGCAGTGGAGGTGAGCGGGGCTGGCAGATTGGAGGTGGGTGTTGATGGTTTGACAGCACTTGGGAGAAGAGCAGTGTTGGGACGAGCTGTGAGGAGCCTTGAGATGAAGATGAATCAACATGTTTGACATTGCAGGGGGGAGCCACGGAGAGAGAGGAGTGATGTGGTTATGCTGAAAAGCCAGAAAATGACTCCAGGCTCCTCTGAGTGAGGAGACATTCTACAGTAGAGCCACAAACGCTGGGGCCAGAGTGCATTGTTGAAGTCACCCAAATTCTAGTTTAATTAAAAATTAATTCTAGAAAAAACACCCAATTTAATTTTAACCTGCCAATGAGTATCCAGCAGCAAGTCTTTCTAATGGGCAACAATCCCTCAGAGTTGAGGACATGAGCAGGGTCTCCCTTGATACATTTGAGGGGTCACAGCTGCTTTGTGATACCTTAAATGCCACTTTCAGTGGTATCAGCATCCTGCTGCTGAACATGTACTCCAGGTTTGTAAATAACTCCTTCTTGTGCCATTAAATTCACTGATCATTCCCTGTGGTTTTATTACCTTTGTGTTGGTAACTTTCCTGTATGAGTTCTCTCTGGAAACAATCTTTCCTGCTAAGGGTTTCCTTCCACTGGTGGGTAAGGATTAATTAAAACATCCCTAGGATTTGGTGCTTTGATGCAATGAGGGCCAGGTCAGGGTTTTTTTTCCCCTTTTAAGGAATAATCAATTCTGTAGGTAGTCTGCATGCTCCTGCATCTCTCATAAGAAATTCCTACTTGTCTGCAAGGCCCTTCTTGGACACACAGCTTTGGATTAGTTGATCATATTGTGAAATGGGGAAGACCTGTGGCTCTAGAAAACCTCATGGACTAATGGTGTGTTAGGGAAACTAGGAGTGCTCTATCTCAGGCCATGGTTATCCAGCTCTGGAGCTGGATGGTGCCTCTGTTTTGCTCTGTTTCCCCTCAGAAATTGGCCATGTCACACCAAGAGCAGTGGGATGTGATCAGCTCCCATGGGGCTGAGGATCCCCAAAACCTGCTCCAGTCTGGAGTGTGCCCTGGGCTGTTTCAGCTGATTGGTGGGTGCTCCTCAGCAGCAAGGGGTTCCTGGCCCTTCTCCAGCATTTCTGACCCAGGTGTTCCCAAACCAGTAGTGTTGGATCTCCCCCATTTGCTCCTGGATGCTGCTGCAAGTCTGTCCCTGAGCCTTTGAATACTTAGGCTAAAAATATGTTTAATTATAATTATTGCTGGAAGAAAACTTGTCTGCTGCCCAATTAACCTGTAGTTGTGGCTGACGCTGAATTTATAATTCCTGCTATCTAGAGCACAACTTGCACCACTGTTCATCCCTAATTGGGATGAGAGCTGCTTTGAGCCATGTTGTGCTTTCATCTGTGCTGTACAACTGGAAAGACATAGGAAAAATTAATTTCTCTTGTACACAAGGACAACACATAATGTGTGCAGCTTGCCTGAAGTCAGTCTCGAGGAGTCCCCTCACCAGGCTCCAGCAGAGGGTGCAGTGGCTTTTTGGAAAGGTTGTCTTCCCTCACTTCTCTTTATCCTTTTTTGCTTGATTGCAAGGTCCTTTTGCTTCCTGAAAACTGAAGTTGTTTAATGCCTATAGCAAAAACAATCTCTACTTAATCTTAAAGAAAAATATAGCACTATTATAATCCATACAGCAAACACTTTATATAGAACTGTGTGAAACATTTGTCAACAGTCAACAGATGGGAAGTTTAGAAGAGTCCTCTTATATTTAATCTTAACATGCTTTTATGAAGCCTTTATCTATCAAATTGTGTTGGGACTGTTAAAATTTTGTAATACTTTTTGGGGTGTGCTGTTCCCAGTGTTTGTAGTGAGGGCAGCCTATTTCTTTCCTCATGTTCCCAGTTCTCAGTATCGGAGATGCCACAGGAGAGCATTATCCAGTGGTCCCTGTGAAGCTTTAGACTCTTGCCTTCAAAATGCAAATACTGTGCAAAATTAGCTCTCCTTTACATCCAGTACGAAACCTCTCCCAGTGCTCAAAGGCTGCTCCTTCAGTGTCTCCATAGACTGAGGTGAGCTTTTTCCCTCGGAGTAACAAGTTTTAAAAAGTGTCCACGCAATATGCACAGTTGGGCAGAAGGAGTCTGGATACCACAGTGATGAAGCCCTCCCTCCCTTGTGGTACTGGGTTCAGAAGCTGCTTGGTTATGATACTTACATCAACCAGTTGTGAATAATTCCTCTGCCACCAAGGGTCAGCCAAACTGCACCAGAGAACTGCTGGGGGTCAAGTTTTGGTCAGCAAAGTCTGGTTTTGTGCTTTTTTAAATTAAGAAAAAGAAAGAAGAAGAACAAAAGAACAAAAAACCTCAAACACAGGTCCTGCAAAGAGCCTGCAGGCCTTTTGCCCCTGGTCAGGCAGGAACAGCCCTGGTGAGAGCTGGGCAGCCTCACCACACACTTGGCCAGGCAGGCTGTGGCCTCTGTGTGCTGGCACCTAGTGAGAGGGGGCAGAGAATAATTTCCCTAGATTACAGACCAGGGTTTGATGCTGCAGGCTGTGTTGATCAAGGCCTTGATATTCTAATAGCAAGGAGCTTCTGTGCCAAGTTCCCCCACTGGCGAGCAGTGTGACATGAGTGCCAAGTCTCCAGAAGGTTCCCAACCTCTTTGCCACGGTCTGGGGGCTTATTTATTTCACAGTGCCAGTTGTGATTGACAGGAATTGGCATGGGGATAATGAGGACTGCTGCAGAAATGATCAGTGGGTTTGCAAAATCTACTCCTCGAACACCCAGCATGTAAACTGTACATCTCCAGTGGGGTGGGGCTTTGGTGGTCTCTTTAGGACGTGGAACATGGCAACTCAATGCAGCCTAATTGGATTCAGCCTCCTAATTCAAGTCTATTTTCTCTTCATAATGAGCTACAGATCTTACAAAGATTATTGATGGGATATCAGTGTGTGTGTTGTGAGCAATGCACCAAATTTATTCTTCCTGCAAAGGAAGAGAGAGCCAAGACCACGACAATGCTTCATGTGCTGGTGCACCCAGGCAGAGCCCCCTTGGCTGCCTGGCTGCTGTAGCAGCTGTGTGCATTGATCTAATGAGGGCCAAAGAGTGATCTCATTCCTGCAGGAGCCACACTGAGCAATTCAGCTTCCATACTCAGACCTGCTGCTCGCACTGACATCTTAGGGCGATGCCAAGGACATCAGCTCAGGTCTGGGTACAGCCTGGGACCACGTGCTCTCCTGCTTATGGCTCTTTGATTGATCTATTTATTCTGAGCTGTCTCTGAGCATCACTAAAGGGCTTGCTAATGTGTTTGAAAAGCCTATTATTTCTCTAAATTCCCCCATTTAAATGTGACATTTCTTTGTGTTTATATGTGCCAAAATGATCCTTGTTTTTACACCAAGCTTGGAAAGTTTCCACTGAACCTGCTCAGATGTGGTGGGGTCAGATGATTTGGCTGTAAGTAAAGAGGCACAAATTCAGCAGCTCCTTGTCACTGTTCTCCTGGTAGAAAGAGAAAATGAGTAAATCCCCTTCCCAATGAATGGTCTGAGAAATGGGGTAAACTTCCCATATCTCTCAACAAGGAGACCAGGCAGATGCTGGTCAGCATTCCAGTTTCCCCATTACTTGTCCTGTGGGTCAAAGCTGACCCATGTGAAGGGGCAGCATTTTCATTTCTGGAGGTCATTTCTCTGTGGAGGGTTGAGAGCCCCCCATTTGCTGTTGAGGATGGCCTGGAATGCAGTAGCAGAGCAGAACAGATCTCTGTAGGAGGGTGGTGTCAGGGCAGGTTGGGATGAATTGATATGGAGGGCAAGATGAGATCCTTTCACATATTTCTCAAATTAAATCATGGAATGGTTTGGGTTAGAAGGGACCTTAAAGCTCATCTTGTTCCAACATCCCTGCCAAAGGCAGGGACATCTTCCACTAGACCAGGTTGCTCCAACACATCCAACCTGATCTTGAACACTCCCAGGGCTGGGGCAGCCACAGCTTCTCTGGGCAGCCTGTGCCAGGGCCTCACCACCCTCACAGGGAAAAACTTCTTCCTAATAGTTGATCTAACCCTTCTCTCTGGCAGTTAAAACTATTCCTCCTTGTCTTCCTTCTTGCTTGCCTCCAGTGGCCCCTTGGCTCAGGGTGGAGACATGGTGGGTGGGGGACTCAGCAACTCTGTTTCAGCAAATTTCCAGTGGATAAAAAGGAACCAAAAAGAGTATGAAGTCCCCTCAGTAACCTTCCTGTGGCATTTCTTAAAGTCTTGAGTAGTCAAAATCTTACTTGCCCATGGGGGAAGAGAAGAGGAGTTTCTCAGGCTGTTCTGCAATGAACAGGACTTGTGAGCTTGCCCCGGGCAAATGGCTGCCCCCTGCTCTGCTCTGGTGATAAACAGTCCTGGAAAACTTTCAGCCAGCTCTTGCTGGCAATTAAGAGGTGACCAATTAATATGATTCCATAGTGGGTGCTTCCAACAGGGTATTTAGTCAATTACTCCATTAGGGTATTTCCCCAATGACCAAAGCAAGCTGAAGCCATGGTGTGCAAGCTGAGCTGCATCCTGTGCTCTGCATCCCTCCAGGGAAGGAAACTTTGTTCCCCCAGCTCGACATGCTTCCTAGCAAAACGTTCAAATCCTAACCTAGCTGTATATATGTTCTTCAGAAATGATGAAGCAATATTTTCCTACTCAAAAGTTATTCCACCTCCCCTCCTCCTTCAAGTGAGCCTTCATTTTCATTCCCCTTGAAAAAAGTACATCTTGTTTCAGCTTTGTCCTGGTCTCAATTTTTTCACATTTGCAGTTAATTTCCTACTTCAAAGAAAAACAGAAAAGTCTTTGATTTACTAGATTGACTAAATTCAATATCTTTTCCAGAAACAGTGGCTCAGTGTTTCCTAACAATAAGTTCAAACATTTGAGTGATATAATTTCCTCACTTCTGACACTTATCAAAATCAGCATATTGCATCCAGTTTGGGCTCCTTCATCTCCCTGTGGCAAGCTTAGCATAAATTTTATCCATTTAAACAATAGCTGTGTTTGCCACACAGTGTCCTAAAGCGGCAAGGTCTGATTTGTGATACGAATAACATGCACAGTTGGATACCTACATTAAGTATGTATGATGAGATCACTTCCAGTAAAATCTTGAAATGCAGTAATGTGAAAAACATCTGGTTGTTGTGCATTTGATTTAAAGTTGGAAGTCTTGGACAAAGAGACTATACATTTATTAATGAGTTCTCTGCTTTATGGAGGTTTCCATGCAATTTACTCATTAGACTTCAAAAGCAGGAAATTATACCACCTCTTGATTGAAATTAGCTTATTAGACATCAAAAGTAGGAAAATATATGATCTCTTGGTGGAAAATAATTATTGCATTGGTTTGGTTTTTTTAAAAATGTTTGAATTTAGCATAGCGATTCCCTCCTATGAACCCTCCACTGATGCAATATGTCTGTATTTGTTTATGTACACATATGCCAAAAAAAAAAAAGAGATGGGGAAAAATATTTGGATGCTGGCAGTTGGCCACCCTAAGTTGTGCTGAGGCCTTAGCTGGAGATGCTGGTGCATGTACAAGGGGTAATCCCAGAGCAGGGACCTAGGGCTCAAGCCTGTGGCCTTGCCAAACGTTAAAAGCCACAGGAGGTGGCCACATGAGGTCTCTACCCCAGAACAAGGAGAAGCAAGGATAGAGCACCATCTCCCCATCACCTCTTGCCTGGGTTAGTGCCTGACATCCCCTCTGTGGCCCAAGCAGGGCTCATTGAGGGTCTCAGCTGCACTCACTGCTCTGGGTGGTTGTGTCTGCGACCCCCCAGCAAAAGTGCGCAGTGTGTTTGAGTCCTATCCATAGCAAGCTGTGGTAACCATGGAAATCCTACTGTTTAGCAAATTGTAGAGAGGAAAATTCAACAGAGATGGCCAAGGGGATGAATTAGAGCTGTCCCTTGGCAAGCACAGCAGAGAAACTGGTGGGTTTGGGTTTTTTTAAAAAAAAACAACATGTAGGCATGTGACATTTCTAATTTTTCATTCATTGCTGACTTTCTGCTCTGAAATGTGGAAAATGTTTGCAGTGGCATTGCAAATTCTGCCACGTTTCTCTTGCGGTCCTGCCTCACCTTGCTGGATTGGCCTCTCCCTGTGCCATGAGTGCTGCTGTGGTGGGGTGTCCCTCTGCCTCCTCCACCTCACAGGAATGTGCTCTTGACATCCCCAGATCCACATGTCCTGAGGGAAGGTCCCCAAATCTGTAGGAAATGTTGCTGGAAATGTTGCCAAGAGCCGAACTGGCAAGCAGAGGGGCTGGCCCTGTGTGACCCATTCATTTGTCCATCACCTCTCTTTCTATACATAAACCTTTGCATTGGACCTCTCTGCTGGTCTCCTGTTGTGCCTGGTTCCTCACAAATGCCCAGTTACGGTGGTTTTTTGATAGTTTTTTCAAACATGGAAGCTGCGATGGCAGATTAGACTGGAAAAATCTAAGAAATGTGTATTATAAGGTATCAGTATTTCTGGAATTGCTTTGTGCTGCAGTCTTTCTGATGCTGCTTACAGGTGCATTTGTTTTCTATATTTTGTTTGCTACTGCTGAGGATTTTGCTGCATTAATCCTCAGTTTTTTATAAATTGTTATGTACCTATAGAGAGAATTATTATTTTAATCCCTATAACCTCTGCTGTAGGGAAGCACGGATGGCAAAGCAATACATCTCTGCAGCAGTCACTGTGTTGTCCTTAGAAATATGGGCAGTGAGCCAAGCAGAATTTAAACAGTTTATTCAGAAAAACAGTTATTTAGATCTTGCCTCAGGCTGTGTATTTGGGATGCGGATACACAAATCCTTTGGCTTGGGCACAGTGGGGATAAATACGACCAGTTTCCACTCAGTGTGCAGTTCCCCATGAGAAAGAAAGATGGAAACCTCAGGACTTTTTGTAAACAGTCCTTCTGACCAGTCATTTTTAACTCGTTCTGCGCTGGCTACTCATCTTTTGGGTCCAGCAGTGTTTCAAACACGACCGTGGTTTGCTGCATCCCCCTGCATGGGCCAGGAAATGGCTGAGGCAACCTGTCCTCTGGATGTGCAGACCATTACAAATGACCAGTTACTGGAAAATACTCTTCTAATGAAACCATCTGCGTACAGTCTGACTCATCTACGAGCTGACGACGCAGACAAGTCACCTCTTGTGTTTAAAAAAACAGGTTAGCCCCATGTATAAATGTGCTTTTCCAGTAGCACCATTACTTTATCCATCAGGCATGTTCTGCTGAGCCTGCTGTGGGTCGGCTCCCAGGAAAGCACAAGCCAGGCCCGATAACCCCGCTAGTACAGGACATCTGCTCTGTGTTTTCACGTGATTTATGGCAACATGTTGAAAAAATATATACATATGTGTGTGTATGTATATGAACGAATAATACCTTATCACTGATCAAAAACCCTGCCTACTACTCTAATGCCAACAAACGTATTTTTTAGGCTTCATGGATCACTTGCTGCCCAAATTCCTGCATGACATGCTCACATAATAAAATAACACAAAAAGAGCAACTCCATTGATCTTCAAAACCAACTGCACTTCATTTTTCTATATGAAAAGATGATGGAGGGATTTATATATAATATTCCTATATTTCTACAGTTAAGACTAAGGTACTTAGCAGGAGTATGTTTCAGCTTTGGACTGTATGGAATCATTTATCTTCATGTAATACCAGTAAAGGTCTCTAATTATTTAAGTGCTTACAGGGTTTATAACATCAGCTCAAATTCCTCACATTAGGCTTTTTATTTGCTTTTTATTCTGAAAAAATGTGATAGCCTTTGGAAGGAAGAGAAATAGGGTGTTTTCCAGATAAAGAGAAATTGGAGCTATGACTTGGCAGGAAATTTTCTTGATGACTTTCTTAGAGACTAGATTTCACTATTTCAATTCCTTTGAGTTTTCTTCTTCCCACTTTGCCTTTCTTTTCTTTTTTTCCTTTAAATGGGAAGGACCCTTTCTTCCTTCTTTTCTGCTTTTTACAGACTGAGCAGAACATGAGGCAATAGAACTGGGGACTAATGTTAGTGCCAGACTTTTCCCAGCAGGCAGACAAAACAGGAAAGTCAAATTCTAACTTGAAAAATATGAAAAACCCTCGGTGAAGACGCCCAAGGGCCTAAGGCAGTGCATGGGCCAGGTACTCAGCTATCATTAGTGTGTGAGGACCTGTGAGCACCAGTGAGGCATCCCCAGCTCATGGCGCTGCCGGCTCATTAGTGCTGGGATTACCCCGGGATTTACAGTCTGGTGAACACGGGGAGCTCAGGCCCGGCTGGCGCTCGCAGGTGACAATTTGATGGAATAGGTTAACTCCAGATGTTGCACAGCCATAAGCAGCTGGGATATTTTCCCCTGGATCCTCTCACTGCTCTTGCTGATGAGTTCATCCTCCCGCAGGTAACGCCCGGAGCCGCAGCCCCGGGTCCCCTCCGCGCCTGTGCTGGGGAACGCAAAGGAGCCCCCGATGGCAGCGAGGAGCCCTCTGTAAGTAGCAGGATGGGATGAATCATGGCCTGTGATTATGTCAGACTCTGCAATATATTTCTCATTTGCTGAGCTAAGGCTTTTATGGGACAATAGTGCAGTGTGTGCTCTGTAAAAGGCAAGGGAGTGAAGGATAGCAGGGAAACCAGAGCAACAAGAAATAAATAGGATATGGCAGGTATGGAGCCTGCTTCCTTCTCTCATTTTTGGTTTAAATTCAGTACTTAGATAGCATTGGACTTATCCTCCTACTGAAATCAGTATTGTCCCATATCCTCCTTTTTTCCTTTAGGTTACTTAGAGCTTTCCAAACTTGAGGGAGAAAACTTATTTAATTAATCATTGTTAAAAAATAATTACTGGTAATTATTTAATGCAGTTGTTCATGAATCCATTAATCAGCACATATAGGAATGTCAGGCTCTTCTTACTACCACTAAGCAATCCAAAACCTTTGCCTGGTGGAGGTTACCAGCCCTGTTTTCAGTGTTGAGGTGTGGTGCAAATCAGGGGGGCTGTGGCCAGGGCCCCCCAGGGCTGCCATTCCTGGTGCCAGTGGCCCCCATTTGCAGGCTGTCCCCAGGCCATGGAGCAATCGCAGCCACTGCAGGACTCCCCACACGAGTGCTCTGACATAAACGCTTCATATAAATCCTCCAGGGCTCATAATGCCATTTTTTTGCTATGACTATTTTGGCTGAGAGCAGTATAAACTTACTGGAAAATTAATAACCCGTTACAAGTGTCAAAACGAAACATTTTCTCTGCTCCCCGGTTTAACCTATCTCCTTTTTCCCTCAACGTCTCTGTGTTTCCATTCCACCTCCCTCCCCAGGCTGGAGCCAGTGCCTGGGGCTTCCCATGTGTTCTGGACCAACCATATCACTTACTGGAAAAGAATTACAAGGTTTCATCCTTTGTGGTTGAGGAATAGGTGACACTTGTGCTGCCCACCGTACTTGTCTGCACCTCAGAAGAGTTCCAGTCAGGCTCCAAAGTCTCCATCACCAAGATGAGCTGTGGGAGGAAGAGGAGGAGGTGGAGGCAGACTGAGGTGGACAGGAGGGAGGTACTGAGTGGCATTAGGTGGCAGGTCTGGTGGGTGCAGGCTTGGGGATGCACAGTGCTCAAGGAAAAGGAGACATGCTGTTATATTAGCACAGGGGACCCCAATTTTGCAGGTTTCTGGGGTTTGGGGGAGATTTCCTTTATATCAATTTGTTTTAAGGAACAATTTCTGTGAGGCAACTCCCCAGGGCGCTGGGGAAGGGAACAGGGAGTATGGGAAAGGCTGGGGGGATGGAAAGCAAACCCACCTTCCAGGTGGGGAGAGGAAGGAGAGGGCTCTGAGAGACACGTTTCCCCAAATTTCCTCAGGGAAAACATGAAGCGCCCAGCTTCTGAGATCTTGTTTTGGAGAGAGCCAGTGGTCCTCTCCTAGGGCCAAGGATCTGATAGCAGTGGAGCAAAAAGGAAATAAATCATCACTGGGAACTGTGTGAGAGGCAATGAGCTGAGTCAGCACTTGTGGGCTCACTGTCGCACAGACACATCTTCTGGTGGTTTCATCTCAGGAAGTTTGGAGGACTGGTTCCAAGCAGCGTTGGCCATGTTGGGCTTCCCTGGCTGATGTGAATCTGGGAAGGCTTCAGCCTCCAGCTGGTTTTCAAATGCATGTGGTGTGAGCTGTCCTCTGCAAAACTAGTGGATTTAAGTTAAAATGAGGCACTAATGTCCCTGAGGAGATATCTGTTCTTTTACAGCACATGGTTGTGCTGTTTTGCAACCGAACCTCGTTGTTTGGGATTTCTGCTGAGTTGCTCTATTTTCTGCTTCACCCATTTATGGTACATAGTTGTGGAAGTGATGCTGATGGTGAAGCTGGTTTTACACCAGGCAGAACATCTCAATCCATGACATCTCTGCAGCACAAAGAGGTGAGCAAGGGCTGACTTTGGTTTATCTAGTGAATGTCTGGTGCTTGTCCTGAGGCTGCACTGGGGAGCAGTTTCTAGAGGTGTTTGCCAACATTCCCAGGTGCTTTGGGTGTCCAGATAGAGCACTTTGTACCCCGTCACTGAGGGTCCTGTTGAGCTCCAACACAGGCTGTGGGCTGGGTCCTGCACAGGTCAGTGCTGAAGGCCATAAACAAGGAATAAATCTCCAGGAGTTGAACGTTTCATCCTGTCAACCTGGGAGAGATTTGCTCAGATGACTTACGTTAATTTTAATGGAAACTGTGTGCAGAAACCACAAACTTAAACCAAGAAGATTATGTCAAAAGAGCAGACTTCATATTCATAAATCCAAATGACAGACTCCAAGTGGGTTTTTCTGTTCACTGCAAAGAACCCATCACCATTTTCAGCTTCTTAAAGCTGACACAATGCCCAGCCTTCATGGGGATCAAGTTTTGGAATGGTTTTCATAATTCAAAGGATAAAGGAAGAAATCTCCCCAAGTAGGGTCATGTTAATAAGAGGCTGCACTAAAGGAGCAGTTCTCAGAGACTTCAGCACAAGTTCTGGCTTGGCATCTCACTGCAGCCTCTGTGCCAAGTTGAGATGAGCTGCTGAGTAACATTTCCTTGTGGTGGTGTGGTTGGGAGCATGGCAAAGGATGTTGCATCAGTCCATCCTGCCTGCCCATCCCAGTAAGGAGACCGGCACTTTCCATGGAAGAAATGGTCTTTCCTGTCCAGCTGTACTTTTAAAATTCTATCCATTAACTGCGATGGAAGGAGGGAAAAACATAACCTTCAGGAATCTCCATAATGGATAGTATTAATTTTTTTGAGGATAATTTATCTTGACAAGGTACCTCTTGAGCTTGTGTGGAGATGGGGATATAAGACAAATCCAACACAGCAATCAAAAGCTGATCAAAATGCAATTGAAGAAACTTATGAAATTTAATGTATTGCAACAGGCCAAGAAAACCATGACATGTCTTTGGGCAAAGGAAAGGACTTGGCAGCCAGGCTTGGAACCAAAATCCTGTTGCCTTCTGTGCCTGACAGAGCTCTCAGCCTTCTCCATTAGCAAGACAAGAATGCCATCACACGGCTCTCCTTGCTTGGGTGGAGGGAACAGTCAGAAAATTTCCCTCTGTTCTATCCTGAACTGCTCCCAGCCAGCTCTCCCACCTGCTTGTTTTCTCCAAAGCCATCCTGACCTCGGTGCCTGCTCGAGTTCCTACCTGGCTCCCTGGAGCTGGCAATGCCAACACAGAAGATGCCTGTCTAATGCCACCAAACTTTTGGAGAACCTCACAGCCTAGGGTTGTCAAACCCCACTGTCAGGAGACAGATCTGCTGCTTGTTTCCTCTCTACAGATCCTAAAATGCCCGTGTGATGTGGTGGCCTGTGCCAGTGTTCCAGCAGCAGCTCTGGGGGAGCCTAGGGCAGGTCTAGCACCAGCTGGGATGGGGATCTCCTCATGAGCCATTAGACAGCAGCCCTGTTTCTGGGAAGGAAGAAAAAACCCTCCCTGCAAAACCTGCTTTTGGAGGCAGGGCAGAAAAAGCTTTTCTGCCAGGAAACAGTAGCCATCACTAATGAACAGGGAGCCACTTGTCATTAGGCTCTTGTCAGTGACTGACATGTTTGTGGCTCTGGACATCTGGAAGGGATTTAGCAGAAAGGTCTGGTTCCTGTGACACTGCTAATCTCCCTGGCTGATGGATTCGAAGGGGATGAGGTAGAAGGAGAAAACTGAAGATCCAAGGGCCGATTCTTCCCACATGTGAAATAAATAAAGGACCTGCTCAGGGAAGAGGGTAAACAACCCCATTCTGCAGCATCAACCACTTTCTCCTGCTTTCCCTTCTCCAGTTATTTATTGGAGTTAACTACAATGTGCCAAAAGCAAAACACGCTCAGACCCACAGGGTGTGGGTTTCTGCAGGGTAGTGGAGGCTCAGGGACTCCCCCCTCTCTGACTCCCCAGCCACCTTTCCCTCTTGGACGGAGTGTTTGGGGCTCAGTGATGTTTCTCTGCAGACGTGGTGAACAGAGCTTGAACTACACCCCAGACCACCTCCTGCTACAAACTCTCACCCAGATTTAGTGAGCACTTTTGAGGCTCAGCCTGTGATCCTGCCTTTGGATCTTGTGCATCTGTTCAACAGCATGACCCCAACAGACCCCATTGCTGACCTGAGACAAACGTGGGAGTCCTCCCACTGCTGCAGACCTGAGGGAGAGACATAAGGACCCAGAGGTTTTAATTGTTGGTTTCATCTTCATGTGATAACAGAAAGAAGAGTCATGAAAAAAAAATGGCAGAGAGATTTCCCAAAGCCAAATCTGGTGGCTGGTGGTTGGGACTCACCTTGTCTGTGGGAGGCCTGAGCTTGGCTGCAGGTAAAGGGGCTGCTCTGGGTTAGTCATGCTCAGAAATCGCTCAGTCTTACAGAAGATTGCACAGCTAAAGTCTGGCTCAAAATAAGGGACATGATATGCCTTTACAATCTCCTGAACTACTTGGTTGTCAAGTTCTTCTGAGAGTGACTCAAATTTCATCTTGTCTGAGGTTTGAGAAACCTTCCAGCTGCAAATGCCACCCACAATGTGTTGGTTGTGTTCTTTCCCTTGGTTCAGTCCTGCTCAAGAGAACTTCATGCCTAGACATGGTGCTGCTATACATTGTGTACTGATGAGCAACATATTTTACGTTGTTTCGCTGAGTATGACACATTATTTGGACTATTATCTTAAGCGTGGCATTCCTAAAATATACCATTGGATGTCTCATGGGTTTCAGATGGTCTTTTTTTAGTACCATCTGAGCTAAAATAATAAGGGTCTGTCCAGGACCCGTGAGCTCAGACCTCAGTAGGATTCACATACAATTCCTAATTTGGGCAATTTTGGATTCTAACAGTCACTGGAGGAAAATGGTCAGGGAATTCCCTGGTTCTTCAGTTTAAAGTGTAAATCACCAAAGGCCAGTGAAAGCTAATGAGCAAAACAAAGATGCCTTAGCCACCTAAACAAGTATTCCCAGCAGTAATCAGCTCAGAGAGCCTTTAAAAAGTATTTTATCATACTCTTTTCTTCACTTTTGAGAAGGGTTTTTGCTTGAAAGAGCTTTCAGGGAGTTTGCCAATTGGATTTTGACAAGTTCTGAATAGTTAGAGCAACAGGTGCCCAGAGTTGGTGCTGGAAATTCAACGTTGGCAGCCCTGATGTGCTCTGGAGCAAGTCTTTGTGCATGTTCATGGGTGTGTATTTGCACATCGTGTCCCTAAACCCCTGTGGTTTTTTCCTGGCCAGGCCCAGGCAGGGATAAGTGTGCTCCATCTTCCACCTACCTGACCTGGCCTCTAGAAAAAAAGGAGAGTCTGGGATTCAACAACCATGACCTCATCCAGGGAGTTTCACATTACTGTGAGGATTAAGACCATATGAGTGGAAAGCCCATCTGATAAATATTTGTTCCTGCTCATGGATGAAGCATCTCTCCTGCAGCAGCTGGAGGAGGGAACGTTGTCTTCCCGCTTCTCCCGGCTCTGCCGGCACGCTGGGCTCCTGGTGTAAATCAGCCCATCCCTGTGCTATAATAAAAGAAGCAAATGTGTCTGCTTGCCAGCTTTGGAGTTGGAGAGTGATGAGTGTGGACAGTGCCAAACCATTGTGAAAAGCAGACTTAGAAAAATCAAAAACTAATAATGAAGAAATTAGTCGGTCTTGATTGTGTTACAACTGCCAGACTAATCCTACTGGAATCCTCCCAGGCCAGAGCATCACTTACTCACTTTCTCAGTAGCTGGCAACTCTGCTTTTTGAAAGCAGTGGTGGAAACTACTTTGGTTTTAAGAAAATCTGTATTTGTAGTGAGGTTTTGCTTCATTTGAATTCCAGATTTTCAGGCACTTGGGGTTAATGGGAATACAAACTCCTATTGCATCACACCAAAGAAATCACTCTGATTCTTCCTGTCAATGCCCAAAGCTGAGTTTGTTGACCCTTTCTGAGTGAGAAGCCCCACTGAAATCAAGAGCTCAGTTTGCCTAAAGAAGAGGAACTGGATTTAGCCCAAGATGTATTGCTTTACAGTGTGCTATGTCTCCTATAAAATCCACGTCTCCAGTTTCTCACTGCTTTGGCTATGCCAAAGTCCTGGTGCACGTTCAGACATCCTCTCCAAGACCTATTCCCACACCTGCATCTCTTGTAAAAAGCCGTAAACCTACGTGCATGTGAGCTCAGAAATGTGCGTGTGCTTCGCAGGACAAATCAGCGCGTGCCTGCTTCAAATACTTGACTGAAACCTGCAGAAAATGCTGCTCCTCATATTTTATGGAAAATAAGCAGCATGGACCTGGCTGGCTGTAAAAGTGTTTTATCCAGGAACATATGTCTGTACATTGAACTTGCATAACGAAGGCAATTATTTTCCATTCAACCCTCCTGACGCATATTGCAACATTCGTTCTCAGCAGTGGTGAGGAAATGGATCCAAACCACTCCAGCTCTCCTGGCCCTTTATCAAGGAGCCTCTGTGAGCACTGCAGATTACAATATTAAACCATTCCCTCCTAGAAACAATCCCTAGCCTTGTCATGTTATCTGTTCAGCTGTAACTAGAAAACCACTGCAACTAAATTAAGTTAAATTAAGTTAATTAAATAAAGGCATATGCCCCCAAAATTCCTCATGGTGATGATGGACTTGCAATATCTCACTGAGAAGCGTGTGTCCATATGGTTTTGGGGTTTCTAGGTGCACGTGCATCATGGACTGGGGGGGAAGGTCTGCTTGGCATGCGGCTCCAAAGCAGACAGTGGTGAATGGGATGTCTCCGTCTGAGGAAGTAGAAGGAAAAGGTGAAATCCAGACATGAAGGAGCTGGTGAGGTGTAGAATCACCTTCAGTGTGTAGTGTCAATGATGCCCAAAGCTGCAGGAAAGCCAGTGGAGGTGTTTGGCTGCCAATGGTGTGATGCCAGGCAGGAGAGCACATCGAGTGGGGTTGTTTTACTCTTGTACCTACACAGTCCAGCCCTGTGGGGATCAGTGTGGGGGTGGCCAGTGACATCTTTCCAAGCTGTTACAGAAGCCAAGAGGGGAGATCTCTCGGTTTTCTCCTTCCCATTTGTGCAGGGCCTCTCCAGTGTCAGGTCTGTATCAAACAGAATCATTAAGGCTGGAAAAGACCATTAAGATCATCACTTCCAAATATTAACCCAGCACTGCCAAGCCCACCACTAAACCACGTCCCTAAGTGCCACAGGGCCACATTGGCACATTTATTGAACACTTGTATAACTCTACAGAACTGGGATATCAGTGATGTGCAAATACTATATGTAACAGCTACCAACCATTTTTTAATTTTCATTATTATTTCAATCCCTATTTCTTCTCTTAGATGCAGCACCTCTTTTTAAGGTGTGACTCAAACAAGGCAAGGCAGCCCTGAGAAACACTCTTGTTCTCCAGTTTCTTGTCTTCCTGGAACTTAATGATTCTAAATATTTTTAACGTGCTCCTAACTGCAAGAACCCACAGGGCTTGGATAAACCCTTGGGCTTACTTCCGAAGTATGGATAATACGTTGGAAAATGTACAGTAGGGAACATGCTGGCACTTTCATGCTTTAATGGCTCTTTTTCTTTCCTTCAATAACACAAAAAATGCATTAAGAGATTGTTGTGCAGAGGCCCCGTGATCTGTGGGCAATGCCCACCTTGCCACGGTGGGTGTAGCATTGTAAAATGTGAAAAATCTGAAATTATTGTTCTGAGCCACAGAGGGACTTTTTGAGGCTGGCCTTGAAGTCAGAGTTTTGTCATGTTTTCAGGGAGCTGAACTTCATCCAGAGTGTGCAGGCCAACAGGAGCAGCCTTCTGGCTACGCACCTCTGGTTATGAGATGGTCTATTGACATAATGGGGTTTGTGTATCTTTTTGGCAGGCAATGCCTTCTTCTGCCTGTTCTATTTAACCAGAATTAATGAGTATCTTGGGTTTTGTTTGGTTTTTTCCTTTCTTTTTTTTTTTTTTAAGGAAGTTCCAATATATCATAATAAACTAAATGAATTCAGATTTCAAAGCTTAGCGTCCCAAAATAACAGTCAGTTGTAATTTGGCTCAGGATGCTCCAACGTTTGCTCTCTTCCTGCATTACAACATGGCCTAGGGCCAACCTCAGCAGATTACTGTGCTGATGCTGGGCGTCTATCAGACCTTTAAATCAGATGGAGCAGGCCAGAAAAAACTTGCTTTTATCCGTTTCAAGGTCTGCAGACTCTGCTTGTCAAGTGGTTTGCTCTCCAGTGATGGCACAGACTTCTCCATGGCTTACACAGCTATGCATGGAAATGAATACTCCCCAGAAAGATATGTCAGAATAAGATTTCTTACGGGTTTTCTACTTCATTGCTGGCTTGCTGAAAGTAAGAAGATAAATTGCAGGATAAGGAATAAAATGAGAACATGTGAGAGCTAGAAATGCCTTGTGGGAGCTGTTTTCTATCTCTCTTTTTTATTTTTCATATACATGAACGATATGAATAAGTGACACTGAATTATTCCCTGAAAGTTGAATTGCTACTTCTTGTGACTTCCTGCTCTGTAAATCTACTGTATCACATATCTACAATATTGGGCAGTGGGAAGAAGGGGAAAATAGAAAACAGATGGGGAGATATCAGCTTGGCCCATAGCTCCTCTCCTGAGATTCGGTGGGTTTGTTTTGTGTTTGTGCCTGTCAGCAAATGAGAGAGCAACAGCAACAGAGAGGTGTTCTTAAAAAGACTTTTCTCAAAGTATCTAATGTGGGAAGATAATTGCAAGCTTATACAATGAAGTAAGAGAATTGTTTTGTTTATACAAGAGAAGATAAAGCACATATTTCTTCCATCACAATGATATGTTAAAGGGAAGCAGAATATTGTGTTAATTGCCTTTTTGGCCAGTGCTCCCGAGGCCCCTGAGGACAAGACAAGGGGTGCCTGTCCCATCTAACTCAGGGCAACAACCCTGCTTAAAGGCTTGGGGAAGGCACTTCAGCACTGCTCAGTGTAGATTAATAGGGCCAGACCTAACAAGACCTACAATAGTATCTTCACCTTTAATCAGAGAGGAGAGACCAAACAAACAGTGACTGTACATGGGCATGGAGTGACAGGACAAAGGGGAGTGGTTTTAAACCGACAGAGGGCAGGGTTAGATGGGATATTTGGGAGAAGTTCTTCCCTGTGAGGGTAGTGAGGCCCTGGCACAAGCTGCCAGTGGCTGTGGCAGAGGATCTGTGGCCCCATCCCTGGAAGTGTTTAAGGCAAAGTTGGATGGGACTTTGAGGAACCTGGTGTGGGAGACTGAAATGTTACAATTCATGGCTAAAACATCTTCATGAAGGGCTTTTGCCTATTATAGCAAAACTCTATGAAAGCTGCAGAGAAGACCACCACACCCTGACTAAGGCCCTGCACTGCTCATTGATGGAGATAAGATAGTGACTCAGGTCTGGGCTGGGCCAAGAAGAATACATTCACAGAGGGATCAAGCTTAGCACCCTCAGGGTGGAGACCACAGCCCCGGGGCTGTCAGCTGCCAGGCTCAAACAGACCCTCACACCAAAGGGTGGGGGGGGAGGAGAGGTTTTGGGTGTGTGGTGAAAAAGCCTCTGGTGAGAGGCAGTGAACGCCCATCCTCTGCTGTGCAGACCAGCTCAGCTGTGGGCCCCTGCACCCCGGGAAAAGCCGCATCCACGTGAAGGACAGCAGAGGGAGTGTCATGGCCCAGCAAAGGCCCACCCCTGCCAAGGGGGTCCCCAGACCCTGCACCAGAGCACTGCAACATGATGCAGCAGACCCTCAGTATTGCAAGGGACAGTGTCAAGCTTGCCCTCCCCACGGGAGGCGCGAGGGCGTTCCCACCTGGCCCAAACATATATTAATCCATTGGATTCTATACTTTTCGGCAGCAGGCGGCGGGGGACCCACACCACCCAGAAGAGCAGATGGAGGGAAGCCACGAGACGTCATTGGGACCCTCAGAAGGGTGATAGGTTTCTACCTAACCCCTGTCACTCTCTCCCTGTCCCTCCCACCCACACACCTCATTTTCTATTTCTTTCTGTTTTTCTTTTCTCTTTCTTTCTCTTTGCCTCCTTTACTATTAAATAAAATGCATCAAGTCTTTTGGCACCAACATCTAGCCTTGTTTGGTACTAATCAAGTTTTGGGGTATATTTAGAACCTTTCTGTGTTTGATCCATTTTATTTACAGAGACCTAGTTTTCCTTCCTCTTCTGTGTTTAAACCGGTTCGTAACACCTGGTCAAGTATCATCTTGTTCCAAGCCTGTCCATGGGCAGGGACACCTCCCACTAGACCAGGTTGCTCAGAGCCCCCTCCAACCTGCCCTGTTATGTATGTTACTGCATGTTACTGTACATATATGTATTTTACTATTTTATTAGTATGTTACTGTACATAATAATAACACTTTAAACATATAGAGGGCCTTTTGGACACAGTTTTGAGTGGAGCTGGAATGTAAGTCCCATGAATTCCCTGCTGTGTGTGGTAGAGGCAAGTGGGATTAGCTCTCTTCCTTTTCCAGCATGCTCTGGACGCATCAAATGGAGCTGTCTGCAAAGGGAAATGCAGAGGTTTATGTGATCTTTATCAGGATCTTTTTACAAGACTGATGTGTGAAAGCAAGGGCATGGTGTGAAGGACCATCTGCCACATCGTTAACACATTGGACATGGAAAGCAGACCCAAAAGGCAAGTGTGGGAGTATTTGGGGTGAAGAAGTTGTTCCAAAAGAACTAAAAAGCACAGAAAGGAAATATATTCCCCTGATGTTAGTATGGGTAGTGAAAACAGGGAACAAAGTGAGAGTGTGGGATGAGATGGGATGTATTTCACACCAATGTATGGACAGGCTTGTGGTTACTGTCCTTTCCCACCAGTAACTGACTCCTCTGCACTCTCAGCCCAAGCCAGGCATGAGCCACTGGCTGTCAGCGCTGCAGCCACCAGGGAATATTGCTCTGTGATATCCTGAATCCACCTCTCTGGACCATTTGTTGTTTGCTTCAGCCCCATTTGTGCTGGAGCTGCTCTGATCCTGCTGTGTCCCATGCAGGACTGTGCCTCCAGCCATGGCAGCAATCTCTCCACCTGGCATTTCAGAAACACCCAGGAGTGAATTGAATGAAGGGTCACCTATTGATTCTTCCGAGTAAATTCTGCTCAGTTTCACACAAAAACACAACAAAGATGCTCAGAACTATTTTCAGTGCTTTTTCTCAATGTCTGTAAAAACAAGAGCAGAGGCTACTCTGGGGGAAAAGAAATTCAACCTGAAATCACCATTAAGTAGAGCTCTGAATGAAATGGACACACAGCCTGTTGCAGGAATGTGAGGGTTACCAAACATCACTATAACTTTTTATTTTGGGAATTAGAGATCATACTATTATGAGGATAGTAGAAATTTAATGTGGCAGACAAATACAAAGAAACCACTTTTAGTTCTATGTTGCTATTTGCCTTGAAACTATTCCTAGAGAGGTGGAAAGGTGGTTTTTCTCCAGAAGCTCTCCTTCTGGCCTTTCTGTGCAGCTCACAGAACAAAGTGAAAAATATTTATGGTCTTAATGATTCGGTCATTTCAGCCTTCAGTTTTGTTTATACAGGAAAAGCTTTTTAAATAATAGATGTTTATTATTGCTGGAGATTTCTTCGTTTGGCTTAGGGTATGTCTTTCGGTTCCTCCCTTTTGGTGGAGCAGCTGTTATGTCTGAAATGTGTACAGAAGGGTCTATTTGTGTAAGTGCAATTTTCTACGTGGTTGATTTTAGAGTATTTGTATGAGTGTGCAGAGAGTCCACTGCCCGTGGATTTCGTTTCAAACTAAACATCCGTCTGGAAGCAGAGGTTAAAACAAGTGCAAATCAAAGCAGTGGTTATTCACAAATAGGTTTGTCACAGTCTGATAGCCAAGTGTATTTAAATATTTCTTTGCAACACTTGAACTGCTCTCAAACAGATTCTAGAAGCTAATTGAAGGCTTAGTCAGTACAGAAAGTCCTGTTGGAGGGGAATAATGAATAAAAATGCACTGAAGAAGAACGAGGGGGCAGCTGGACTGGGAGGGAGGGATGGGGAGGAAGTAAACCAGCAGTGGTAGATAAAACCAGTGACTTTGCCTGCATGTGACTTGGGGGACCCAGGACGTGTCAGTGCTGGGCACAGCATGGCAGTGGGGCTGCCCCACCCCTCCCCACACTCACCCTGACCCCTCACAGCTGGTTGTCCCTCCTCACTCCCTGTTTGCTTAATCTCCAGGGAAACATTTCACTGGGAAAAATCTTTGTCAAGTTAATTTCCAACATTTTGAGTTCAACAAACTTCTGCTGGATATAGTGCGGGGTTTGGTGTCTCAAGGACATCAACCCTCATTCTGGAAGGTTATAACAGGAACATGGTCCTGGTGAGCTCATCCCAGGACAGGCAGCCCTGTGCTCCTGGGGAAAGATGCTCTTCTGAGGTTCTGGGGTTCCTGCTCCTTGGGGTGTCTGGGAGAGAAGCTCATACCTCTATAAACCAGCTCTGTGAGTGAAAGGGACCTTGCCATTCCCAAAACAGCAGTCTAGCACGTGGGGGCAAGGCAGGAGTCTACACCCAGGGGCTTGGCTGTGCCACCATGTGGGATCTTTGCTGTTCTTCACAGAGATTGCAACTGGCTGCTGTTTTCAGAGGCCTCAGTAGTTGGCTATGTCTTTGCTTGATTTCCCTCCTCTTTTCATTCCATTATTCAAGAGCTTTAAGCTTTCCCCTGGCAAAAAATTGTAATAGCTGGTGGAGGAGGAGTTAGACCAAGGGGTCTAACTCTGGCCTGGAAAAATGCGCAACCATCAGATCAGGCTTCACAGCTGAAAACCTTTTCCCAGCGCCAGGGAACCAAGTCACCCCTTTCTGGGCAGAGCGTAGATCACTCCTCTCTTTTAAAGAGAGCACTGGAGGCTCATAAAATTGCCTCCATTTTATAGAGGTGCAGCTGAGACTCTCAGGCAATACTTGAGAGGATTTAAAACATCACCTTTTCCTCTGAAAGACCTGAGACCTCTGTTTCTTATCTTTTAGGCTGAAGTCATGAGCCTTTGCAGGTAAGATTTCATGATTTCCTACTTAGATGGAGGAAGTAATGAAACACTCCCTGAGGAGAGGAAACCTGACTGAGGAATGGTTTTATGTATTTTATCCAATAAGCATTAATGGGTTTTATGCAGATCAGATTTATTTACTGTGGGGAAAAAAATCTTTGTAAATTTTAAGTGCTTAATATTGCTAAAGATTTTTTCTCTTTGGCTCAGTGGCTGCTTGCTGGACACATTTCAATTCCCATCCTTTGCTGAGCAGCTGCCCTTGCTGGCCACTGCCCAGTCTGCAAAGCCACAGGAGGATTTTGCAGAGATCTGTCCCTAAGGGCAAGTGGCCCCAAAGGACCCCTTTTGCTTCCCAGGCAGATTTAGGGAGGAAAGAGCCCTTCAACTTTGATGTCAGTCCAATCAGAGCAAATCCTTTACAAACACTGGGATGCTGCAGTGAATCATAGAATCACACAAAGGTTTGGTTTGGAAGGAACTTTAAAGCTCATCTTGTTCCAACCCCCTGCTGTGGGCAGCGATGCCTTCCACTATCCCAGGTTGCTCCAAGCCCCATCCAAGCTGGTCTTGAACACTCCCAGGGCTGGGGCAGCCACAGCTTCTCTGGGCAGCCTGTGCCAGGGCCTCACCACCCTCACAGGGAAGAATTTCTTCCTAATATCAAATCTAAATCTCTACTCTTTCAGTTTGAAACCATTCTCCTTTGTCCTAACACTATCTGCCCATATAAAAAGTTGCTCTCTTTCCTTTTTATAAGCCCTGTTTAGGTACTGTTAAGGTCTCTAAGATCTCCCTGAAGCTTCTCTTCTCCAGACTGAACGCCTCCAACTTTCTCAGCCCAAGAGCTCCTGCTTTCGTTTGGTTTGGTATAAAAGTAACAAGAAACCTCTTGCCAAGGGTGACCCCTGCCAGTGCTGGAAGTGGCTGGGAGGGGGTCGACACCAGGAGGCACTGAGGGGAGCTGGGGAGGCAGCGCGGGTGACATTCCCGCGGCGTGGGCTGAAACCAGGACAGCCCCGGGCAGGGGGATCACGAAGGGGCTGGAGCCGGTGGGACACCCGGAGCGTGGCACTGCAACCACCCACTCTGAGTCCCGACCGGGGAGAGGATGGAGGGAAAAAGTCCGGATGAAGAAGAAAGTGAAGATGAAACGCCGGTCTGGGAAGGGGGATACAGGACATGCTCCCCCCCCGCCGCGGCGGGTGTGCGGGGCACGGACGGAGCGACGCGTGGAAAGACGGAGCGATGGAAGGGCGGNCGGGGCCGCTCCCGCCCCCGCCCCCGCTCCGCCGCCGCATTTAACGGGGCTCGCTGCCGCCGGCCCAGCCCGTCCCGTCCGCCCGGTCCCGTCCCGTCCCTCTCCGGGCATGGCGCGCCCGCCGCTGCCGCTGCTGCTGCTGGCGCTCGGCCTCGCCGCCGCCGCCAAGTCCCCGTACCAGCAGGTCCTGCAGCACAGCCGGCTCCGCGGCCGGCAGCACGGGTAAGCGGCGTCCCGCGGGGACGGGGAGGGCAGGGACGGAGGAACCTCTTTTAAACCCTTTTTTTCCGTACGTTCGCCCGACTCCCGCCGGGAGCGGGCGGCCCGCGGGGGACGCGCCCGCAGCCGTCTCGCCCGTCCCGCGCAGCCCCGCGGGTCTTTGTGCGGGCGCGGAGGCGGCGCCGAGCCGGGGCCGTGCGGGCACCGCCGGGAGCTCGCTCGGTAACCACTTCTTCTTTCATTTCTTTCTCTTTCATCCTCGGGTGACTTTTTTCTTTCGATAACTTTTCCGCTTTTCCATCACGAAACTTAGTATTGCAGATGTCAGTTCAGACCCCTCAGTGCTTCTTTATCAGTATATCCTTGTGAAGGGAAAAGGGGATAAAAATCCCTAGATTTTGAACCATTAAAGATTTTGTGGAAAGAATTCTCGTTTTCGTGAATTTGTAGTGAAAAAAAGGAAAATCTCTTCAATGTCTCTGTGGAGTCAGCACCAACTTACTCTTTGACCGGAAACCCCACTCAGTCTTGGATGTTTTCCTGACAAAAATAATCACTTATTTACTAATAAACCTTACAAGATAAGGCCTATGGAAAAATGCATGTAGACCTTTCTTGCTTGATACACAGCATGTTATAGAGTGAGTACTTTGAGTCTTCAATAATAGGCAGAAAACTAACCCAATGTTAACAACCAAGTTGTTTCCACTGTTTTTAAAATTTATTAAGGATTAGGAATGGTGAAAGGATGACAGACCTTTCAGCTGGCTTCCGTCTCTCAGGATGGTGACAGTGATTGAGTTGAATCTCCTGTTTAAGTGCATTGCTGGAAGCAGCATATGAAATGCTTTAAATAAAAAAACTCCCCAGATTTAAGTATTGCAATTTGATACATTCTCTGGCAGGGATCCAGGTCAGAATCTGTGACAAGTGGTGTGCTGTTTGTACGTCTGATCAGGTACACAACTCAACAGGCAAATTCTGAGCTGATGTCTATTTGTAATAGGTCGATAATGCCAGAACTGCAGAGATTTACATACAAATACAGTGAATCTTGTTCACCATCTCTGCGTGATGTGAAACTAAATAGTTCTGCTGATAGCCCCGAGACCGAAGTTTGCTGAGGCTGAGTAAGTTAGGGCAGTCCTGGTGTGAATCAGTGCCCTCATCTCTGCAGAGAGAAGCTTGTTGTGTTACTCCCTGCACAATTAACAAAGGCACTGGGTAAGATGTGACTGCGGTCCACTCTGGTGCCTGAGATCTTTGGAAGACACAAGGACCTGGAATGCCAGAACTTCCATCTGAGTTGAGATAAACCCAGTGTAGCTGACCACAGCTCTTTGCTCACTGCTCCCATTCTGATGGAGAGAGTGATTTATACCAAGCTGATTTTTGAACATACATGGATTTTGAGCATTGATTAATGATGTGCCAAAGAGATACAGCAACACAAAACCAGCCAAAACCATCCTGGATGTGGGGCATGTTGTGTTGCTTGCAGGAGGCAGTTCCAGAGGGATGTGCAGCCGGGACTGCCACCCTTTGCTGTGGGCATCCCCCACACCATGAATACCCCTATTGAGCCGAGAGCGAGTTGGGAGGCAGAGCTTGGCTCCACAGCAAAACTTGTACATCTTAATTAACTTTTTTTCAAATGAACCAGCTCAAGTCAGTGAGAGGAGCTGAAAAGTGTATAAGGAACATTAACATTTGAAGACAATGTGGGAGTGTTCTCCCCAAACCCACCCAGCTTTGTGGGCACAACGTGATGCTGGGGAGCTCCATGGCCACAGTCCTTGCAGGTATCTGGGCTGTACATTAAGCCCTGCTCTTCTCAGCCCCTTCCCAAGGGCAGCCCCTGTCCCAGCAGCTGCCGCTGCCAAGCAAAGGGCTTTGGCTGAAGGGGAACAATAGGCAGTTTTATCCTGGAGTCAGCGCGGCTGGCTGGGAACGGCATGGCAGAGGTGATGAACTCCAACGAGGAGAGGGAAGAGTGTTGACAAATTCATTTTAAGCCAGACTGGGCAAGGAACCAGAACATGCAATGCGGGGAGCCGCTACTACAGCGTGCCTGCGGGAATCATTGATAACACAGTCCTGAGCAGGGATTTTTCCACACTGAGGAAAAACTGGAAAAAAGTTTTCCCCCATAAGTCAGGGAGGGAGGAGCAGCCCCACAGAGCTGCAGTCCCAGGCAGGGAGGAGGGAACAAGGCAGTTCAATACTGTCCTGGAGGCACAAGGGTTTTCTTGGCAGGCTGCTCCTGGGGATGTGGGGGAAGTGATCAAACAAGTCCTTCAGTAGCCAGGCTTGTCAAGATGAATATTAGAGGGATTGTCCACTGCCGTCAGCCAGACGCTAAAATCGAGGCAAGGTTTGGAATTTCGATGTAATTGGAACCATATTTCGGCACGGCGGGGCCGGGTGGCCAAGGTGGGCTGAGTCAGAGAGCACAGACGTCTCTCTAAGTGATGATTTGGCTTGGAAGTTGCTGAGTCTGGGCCAGTTTGCACCAGCTGAAAGTTTGGGTTTGTGATTTCTAACTTTTTTTCAGTAGGTTCTTGCTCCTTGTTCCCTGCCTTATATACAGAAACTGAATGAAATCCTTTCATGAAGAAACAAACTGCCATTACTGGATGTGGCAGTAATGAAGGAAACGATGACCAGAGTCCCCGCAGGTCCTCTCTTTCCCCTCGGGGCAGGATGAAGGTGCCTGGGACACGCAGGGCCCTGCGGCAGCCGCACCAACAAAGGCTCATTGAAGGCAAGCCAGGCTCCCGCGGAGGCTGGCACTGGAGTCAGCCAGGGTATAGGAGACCCTCAGGTTAATTCATGCTAATGATGGGCAGGCTGGCCCATTTCGGGATGCTGCTGAAAAGCAAGCACGGCCACAGGAGTGCTTGGTGGTTGGGCTGCAGGCTCTGCTTTTGTTCATTTTGGGGGGCAAGCGGGCAGCGCCGCGGTCAAACGCAGCAGGACACAGGCTGCTGCCTGTTCTCCTGAGCAGACCAACAAGACCTTCACAAGAGCATCTCCAGACCCCATTCAGAGTTTCGTTTGTGCAAATGAAAACTCTGCCTTGGATAGCACAGAGCACTTCTGACAGGCTGAAGTGATGATTTACGTGTTTTGCTTAATTATTTGTTTTCCTTTCATCTGCTTGGCAGCCAATACTGTGCATAATTTTGGTGATGCTGCTGCAACTGGGACATGGTGTTGGTGTTGGGAATCCAGCCTCAGCTGGGCTAAGCATCCTGAGCCTGCTTGGGCATTTACTGCACCTCTGGTCAAGCCCAGAGGCAGCTGATGGCCTTGCAACCCAGATCCATAAATCATATCTTTTGTGCTGACCATATTTTGCCTACACACATGACCGGGACTGCTGGCCACAAACCACAGAGATGGTGAGCCAGGCAGAGCAGGGAAATGCTGTGCTGGCCAAACCAGCACAAGGAAACTCCCAGCTCCAGCTTGACCACATCTCTGCTCATGGTGATACCACTTCTTAGAAAGCTGAAGGGCGGCAGTTGGCTCTCAGCAGGGTTACTCACACATGGAACACCAACCACCGGGTTTTTTGGCTGAGCAGGAGCTCTTGGTACCTTATGGGCTGATACAGCCACCCTTGATCTGTGCTGTCATATCTGGTGTGTTGAAACAGGGGAGGGCAGTGCCACTGCTCCTCTTCCCCTCATTCAGCTCAGCATCCACATCCAGTCTATCACTGAGTCTATCACACAGCCAGAGTTCTGGGTTTGGTGCAAGTCTGTAGGCTGACAAATATCTGCCTTATCTTTTTTATGTCCTAGACAATAAAATAATGGTTTCTTTTGGAAGGGTTTGTATTATTGCATAACTTTCTCAGGTTTTAGTTGTGATCCCAAAATTTAAGTAGCTGTTCACCATGGAAATACAGACCAAAGTATTTTTACTTGATTTCTTTATATTTTGGTGAGAGGTAGAACATGGAAAAAAGTCAAGAATTTGCACTCAGTGAAGAAAGAGATGCCATGTCAGAGTCAAGAGAGATCTCTTTCACTGCTTCCTCCACTTAATGATGGTCATTGTAGGCCTAAATTGAGCAAGTTGACTTGCAGCTCTCAAGGTTTCCTCCCTTGCAATCCCAGCTGGGCTTTTCAGGCACTGTCAGGTGGGGTCTGGCTCCGTGCTGGGGGTCAGCATTGGAAGGAGGGAGGCTTACAGGACCCTCTTCTGCTCTGTCGTTCCCTGCAGCCCCAATGTGTGCGCGGTACAGAAGCTGATCGGCACCAACAGGAAATATTTCACCAACTGCAAGCAGTGGTACCAGAGGAAGATCTGCGGGAAGTCCACGTAAGTCCCTGAGTGCCAGACAGGGTCTCCCCAAAGACCCCGTTGTGGAGGTGGGTGCTGGGTGGGAGAAACAGACAGCAGATGTGGGATGTCAGAGCCCATGGTGTGGCTGTCACGTGTGTATGTGTTAAGAATTGTTTTAGCTTTTTACTCCCTAAGAAATATTTGTTTTTCTAAAACACTTTGATGTTAAGAATGAAAACTGCCATG
This sequence comes from Edolisoma coerulescens, assembly GCA_013397115.1. Lineage (NCBI taxonomy): Eukaryota > Metazoa > Chordata > Aves > Passeriformes > Campephagidae > Edolisoma > Edolisoma coerulescens. Next base: position 2,495,118 of record VWZW01000318.1, on the reverse strand, counting down.
TAAATATAAACCCTGATGGTTTATTCTAATTGCATTTCTATATATACTTATGTAGCTCTTAGTGCTCTAATGAAGTGTGTACCAGATGTTTTCTAGTACTTAGCCCTGTCTGTCTCCATGATAGGCTCAATGCTGCCTAGATTTAAGAAATAAAAAAAGGGGAAAAAAAAGGCAGCCCAGAGCTGATGGATATTGGAGAGAAAGTAAAATTCATCTCCAGCTGTTTGCTTTGGAAGGGAAAACAAATAAAAGGAAAGAGGTGTCAGCTTCAGCCAACACTCTGATGACTCCACCAGGAAAGTTAATCAGACTTGCAGGCCAATTCCATGTCTAAAATTGCAAACAATAATATTCAAGTAGCTGTTGCATGAAGAATCTGTGTGAGCAGCCTCGGGACATTCTTTTGAAAGATGCAGTCAGCAGATAATTGAGGCTATGCATGCTTGACTATCTGCCAGGCTGTAGAGCAGGAGCAGGGAATCTTTTTCCTTGCTGTAGTCCAGACTGGGCTTTTGGACACACTTGCTGGCCCACAGCACGGACCATCACAACACCCAGGATCAGTGCAAAGATTCCCTGAGCAGTCCTGGCTGTGGGATCAGAGCTGTGGGCCAGGTCTCGTCCTGGATCTGCAGGGTCAAGAACAGAGAGAAGGAAATAATCTCATGTGTTTCTCTTACAGCTCAGTGTAAATTGTAATTAGAGCTATAGCAACATGCTGTTCTTTACTGCAGATTTGGGTTGCCATTGTTGGTGTAGCTGTGAGAGCTGGCCATCGGGATTCATGTCTGGTTGGTGTGGGGAGGAGGGAGGCAAACCAGGAGTCATGGCTGTGCTTTTGGCCTTTCATTGTACTTCACATGAACTTGCCCTAAGAAGGAAAACCCTGTACTTCAGGAGGATGTATTGCTGGAGGTACCATGTAGTGTGCATACACCATTGCTTTCCTTATGTCCAACTGTCTTTACTGAAAAAAATAATAAGGAGAGGCAATATTGTAAAAACAAGCAACCAGCCCCCCTCCCCTTAATTCTACAAACAGAAAAGTTTGGGAAGGCTTAACTTGGGTGATTAGAGTTCAGGCTGTCATCTTGGCCGAATAACGGCCTTCTTGACGTAAAACGGACAAGTTTATGGCACGGCAGTATGGTCTCATCATTGCCTTTTCTGATAACAGAGTAGCTTAGTATGTGTCCAAAGAAAACACGACTCAGCTGTGGATGTGGGAGAGTTTTGCTGCTGTGGTCACTGAAAGGCAAAGCAGTCCAGCCATGCATTTCTTCAGCTCTGAAGCAACTGAGAAACTAACCTTATGTAACCCAAGTGTGCAGCTGTATTTGGCACAGACAAACTCATCCATCCACTTATCTCCAGGAGGAGGTGGAATATCTGGCAGTATTTCATGATTTCATTTGAGGAGATGGGGTGATCTCTTCTACCTCATTTTCTCTGCTTTTACCCAAGTATCTCATCCAGTGATGCATCACTGAGAGAAAAGCACTCAGACCATTAACCTGCCTGTTAACCTATGAGGTAATCTTTCCATTATCCACAGAATTTGCTCACTGTTCTTTGCTTTACATCATCTCCACAATGAGCGTTATTGTCTTCTCTCCTCCCAGTCACTCTTGAGCCTGGGTCCTGCTTTCTCCTTTAGCAGTGCTGGTGCAGAACAAAGGACACGTGCCTTAACTCAGATTTTCCGGAGGACCCTGGGACAGCTCTGATTACAAATGTTTGCTTGTGATGGCTCCCACTGGACATGGTGTGCCTGGCATATGGAAGCAATCAGGAGTCATTTGGGCTATAAAGGACATGATGCACTATGCTGTAGCAGTCAAATTCTTTCAGCAGTGTCAGGAGTCTGATGCTGTGCCGTGCTCAGGTGTCAGAGCCCATGAGAGCAGGCGGGCACAGCTGATGGTGCTCAGCATGGACCTCCAAACAGGCCTCTTCTGTTGGACTGAGCTAGTCCGTGAGAGGCTTTGAGAATACCACATGCCCTTAAATCCCAGAAAAAGTCATGATTTGGCATGTTTGTCACCATAACTGGGTGGATCCGGCCTTTACTTGGGATCTGTAGTCAGCAGTCCTCTCCTAAAGCTGTGTGTGTGGTCCTCTCATTGGCAGGGGGATCCCCCCAATCAGCATGGTCATTTCCTCCTCCTCCTAAAAGGTTTTTCCCACCTGAGAACAGCAGTCCTGGGGAGGAGACACTTGACTCATCTCATCTACTTCACGTTTGATCTGGCTGTTATTCTCCCTATTTGCTTAAAGGGTCAGTGGTGCCACAAGCTGTATGTGTGTTGCAGGTGAAAATCCCTGGCTCTAGGATGATAGTTTTGACTGCTTTGGTTTCTTTCCTTTTCCTGCTCTGAGCACTGTTTCAAACAGGTAGTGGGGAGGGAGGTCAGTGGCAGACCAGGAACTGCCGAGGAGCAAAGCAGAGCTCCTGCAGAGCTGGCTCAGAGCAGAGAAATTCATCCCTGAGCAAGGAAGGCAGAAAAGTTGCTGCAAGCCTGTAGCATAACTTCACTCCTTGTGGAATGATCACACCCTGCGTGGGGAGGCTCAGAGTGACTGGAGCAGCAAGGAAAGCCAGCCTGAAAACACAGATGTGCTTGGTCTTTAGTCTTGGCTCTGTGTGCCTCACCTTTGGGCTGCTGCTCCAGGCTGAGAGGGCTCAGACACCCGGGGAGCAGCAGGTGCCTTGCTGAGCTCCTCCGCAGCTCTGGGCAGAAACAGAGGTTACACCTTGGGGGGGAGACTCTGGGGGCTTTGTAGACTTGATGCTTCTGGCTCACAGGGGTGGAGTGACTCCACTGGGGCTCTTTGTGCACAGTGGAAATTTTAACTCATGCATCAGAGGAAGACTCCTACCTCTTTATCTGCTTTTTTTTTTTTTTAATTTGTTTTTCTCCGCTGAAGTATTGGCACACACAGAAATTAGGTAGAGGATTTATGTAGAGTTTTTATCATTGCTGATGAACTGAGATAAGACAGTTGGCAAGAAGTCTGACGCTGCTTGGATTTCAAGGAGCACTGAGACAAAATTGTTTTGGTAATTAGGTAATTTTCCACTGCTGGTTATTCCAAAGCCAGATAAATAGTCTATTTAGAGTATATTTTCATCATTTTGCCTGTGTATTTTGTATTTTTCTACCTTCCTTATGCACTGGACTCATTCTTCCAGAATTGTGGTTGCAAGGGAACACATCCCCACACAATGTTTTGTCTTGAGAATGAAAAGACAACTCATAAATTCTGGTTTGAATTTCTTTTTTGAGGAATAACCCATTAATAGATTCCTTCCCCTC